>CM060477.1:28654537-28662037 GCA_030544235.1 Lepturacanthus savala | reverse complement strand
CCTTTTCCAAAGGTTGCCTTTTATTCAGAATTTTTGAAAGTAAACATTTTTTACATTTAATTCTATTTTACATATAATTCTATGCTGTAATTTTTTGTCTGATGTGCTAAAAATGATGCAAATATGTACAATTTCTAGTGTATACAACCTAATTGACTTTTTTTCTAAAAAGCTGTGACATAAACACAGTTAGATGTTAAAAGGGGGCTTTTATTTTGAAGGGCATACAGTTTATGAGGTCACATGACCAATATATCCCTATTGCTGATGGACATTTAACATTGTCTGACTGAAAAAAATACTGTATATCTGTAAAATTTGTAAAAATTTACATTTAATACAATTTTAATGTTTTTTCTCTTTTAATGATTTGTTATCATATGTCAACAATATGCTAATATATTAAATACCTAGTGTATAAACCTAATAGAGTCCCATTGACTTACATAGCATGAAACAACTTTTTCCTAACATATATCTATTATTTCGGCCATTTTAACCATTTTTACCATGTTAATTTAGACTTTTTTTACCAGATTTTTTTCTTTATCACATATTTTGTTGACTTTTTTTTTATTTTCCTATTTATTTCCACGTATAATTTAATAAAACGTGTATTTTTTTTCCTCCTTACCATAAAACACCTCAGCGAAACATCCCGTCCCGAGCTTTACTTCCAGCTCGAGCTCGTCTCTGCTGATCTCCCAGGCATCGTAACTCAAGCCCACGGTGTCGGGGATGTAGTTCACACACACGCCCGTTAAATTAAAGCACAAACCATCCGCACTCTCTACAGGGAGGGGAGGGAAGGGAAGGCACACAGGGTTAAACTACGGCATGCAGCGAGGGACATGGAGGGCGGCCATGTTTGGGCTGAGAGAGTCTCCCGACACGCTGGAATCACAAGAATTTATCCTAAAAAAAAAGCCCATTAACCCTAAAAAACAGCCCATTAACACTAAAAACAACCCATTAACCCTACAAAACAGCCCACTAACCCTAAAAACAACCCATTAACACTAAAAACACCCCATTTACCATAAAAATATCAAATTAACCCTAGAAAACATCCAATTAACACTAAAAACACCCCATTATCCCTAAAAACAACCCATTAACCCTAAAAACATCCCAATAACCCTAAAAAACAACCCATTGACCCTAAAAAACACCCCATTAACCCTAAAAACACCCCATTAACCCTAAAAAACAACCCATTAACACTAAAAACACCCCATTGACCCTAAAAAACACCCCATTAACCCTAAAAAAAACAACCCATTAACCTTAAAAAACACCCCATTAACCCTAAAAACACCCCATTAACCCTAAAAAACAACCCATTAACACTAAAAACACCCCATTTACCATAAAAATATCAAATTAACCCTAGAAAACATCCAATTAACACTAAAAACACCCCATTATCCCTAAAAACACCCCATTAACCCTAAAAAAAACAACCCATTAACCTTAAAAACACCCCATTAACCCTAAAAACACCCCATTAACCCTAAAAAAAACAACCCATTAACCTTAAAAACACCCCATTGACCCTAAAAAACACCCCATTAATCCTAAAAAAAACAACCCATTAACCTTAAAAAACACCCCATTAACCCTAAAAACACCCCATTAACCCTAAAAAAAACAACCCATTAACCCTAAAAAAAACAACCCATTAACACTAAAAACACCCCATTACCATTAAAAAACACTCCATTTACCATTTAAAACACTCCATTTACCATTTAAAACACTCCATTTACCATTTAAAACACTCCATTTACCATTTAAAACACCCCATTTACCATTAAAAAAACACCCCATTTACCATAAAACATCCCATTACCCTAAAAAACATCCCATTAACCCTAAAAACCCCCCTTTAAAGCATCATATTATATGATCTATAGGTGTTAGGGAGTCTCTCGTGGCCCAGCCTGACCCCCGTCCACGTCGTCCTCCTCCTGGATCCGTACCCATCCAGACCTCCCCGAACTGCCCGTTGCCCAGCCGCTTGATGAGCTGCAGCGACTCCCGCGGGATCTCCCACACGTCTTTGGTTTTGACGGACAGGTCGGCCAGGCGGGGCATCCCTTTGTGGCACGGCACCACCAAACGGCAGCAGAGCCCCGCGGCCCGGTCTGCAGCCGGCGAGGAGCACAGAAACAGCACAGACGTTATAGCGTCATGAGAGTTAGCAAGAAAGAAGAAGGAAGCTGAGGAAGGAGGATCCACAAAGCTGCACGGATAAACCAATGGCTGCATCTGAAACCTTAGAAGTTACTAACCAGTAGCTGCTACTAGTTAGCATCACTGCCTACTAGCCAGGAGCTACTATTTATTAGCATCACTGCCTGCTAATCGGTAGCTGCTACTAACTGACCAGTAGCTATGACTAGTTAGCATCGCTGCCTACTAACCAGTAGCTGCTACTAGTTAACATTGTTGACCAGTAGCTACTACTAGTTAACATCACTGCCTACTAACCAGTAGCTGCTACTAGTTATCATCGCTAACCAGTAGCTGCTACTAGTTAACATTGTTGACCAGTAGCTGCTACTAGTTAGCATCACTGTCTACTAGCCAGTAGCTACTACTAGTTATCATCGCTAACCAGTAGCTGCTACTAGTTAGCATCACTGCCTGCTAACTGGTAGCTGCTACTAGTTGACATCACTAACCAGTAACTGCTACTAGTTAGCATCACTGACCAGTAGCTACTACTAGTTAGCATCACTAGTAGCTTTTAATTAAGATTATAAAACTTTATTGATCCCACATCTGTTCATAAGAGATTTTTTACTTGAATTTGTAATTATTGTATTGTTCAATAAAGAATCTGGAAAAATAAGGAACATTTCTTCTTCTACTGCAGTTATTGATCTCCTGGTGAATTCTGGGATATGTAGTCTATGACTAAAACTAAGGTCTTCACATGTTTCATAGTGGATTCATCATTTTTGCTGACGATGGAGGTGAGAAGGTGGATTATTAAACAATTAAATACATACTACAAATATATAATAATATAATTATTAATAAATGTTAATGGAATGTTCTTGTTCTTGCTGCTAATTGTAAACAAGTCACTCTAGAATGTAATAATAATAATATTAATAAAACAATAAATAAACATTATATTCAGCACAAAGACTAAAACTGACTGTATAATAATAAAATGTTGATTTTACATCATCATTTCATGTTTTTTATACAGTATCAAGTGAATGAAGTGAAATGCTCCTTTAAAGTCGTATTTATTGCTGTGTGATTATAAACCAGTGGAGTTAAATGGTCTTTGCAGCGATGCATAAACGGTAATAAAACTTATGTCAGGTGAGGTTTTAATGACGTCCACCTCCTCAACTTCATGAGAAGTGCCGTCGTTTTCCTGGGAACGGAACAGGACGACGGCTCCGGTTGTAAAAGCTTAACGAGCATCAGCTCGTTAAGGTCGTTAAGGTGAGATCAGATCAGTCAGATCAAACATCTCTTGTTATTTTTTCCTCCGGAGGTGTTTGCCTGCCATCGACTGCTGCGCTGGATCAGCTGATAAGCAGAAAGTTCAGGGAGTGAAGATAAAAGCTGCTGCTGCTCGTTCAGTCACCAGGAATAAAGTCAACATGTGGAGCAGCAGAAACAGGAAAAGCACCTTTAACACATCCACCTATACATTTCTGTTATTAATAACTTCATTAGAGTTAATATCACTGATTAGTTTGATGTGTTATTTCATCATATTCACTGAGTTTTATCAAAATCTGCTGAATCACTGTTAAATCTACTGTGATACCAGATTATTTAGACTATTAAAAACGGATTTAAAACATTAAAAACACATGATATCAACTAGTTTTATCATCCTGGTTTACACCATTTGATGTTTCCTGTCAAAAAAATCACACAAAATCATGATTTTTGTGAAAAATATGATAAAAATAGACTTTTATATTATAAAATCTGATGAAAATTAACTTTTATATTATAAAATCTGATAAAAATTAACTTTTATATTATTAAATATGATAAAAATAGACTTTTATATGACTTTTATATTATAAAATATGATAAAAATAGACTTTTATATGACTTTTATATTATAAAATATGATAAAAATAGACTTTTATATTAGAAAATATGATGAAAATTAACTTTTATATGACTTTTATATGATAAAAAATTAACTTTTAAATAACAAGGAAGCAACATAAACACATTTATAGACCTGATGATGATGTAGATATAAAATAATAATGAAATATTTACTGGTTCTGATTTTGGCTCAGTGATAAATAATAAATATATTTTTTTATATATATTTTTTTATTTTTATATATATAAATATAATGTGGTTTAATCCTAAAAACAGTTTTAAAACATTAAAAACATGATTTTAACACTAGTTTTATATTCTAGTGGATTATTTATTTAATATTTAGCAGTTTTTTTCAGCTAAAACATTTGTTTTGACATTTTGGGTAAAAAAAATTATTTGATTTTTAAAATCATCCCAGTTTCAGTTTCCATGTATGGAAATAAATTTAATATTGTTTTTAATTACATTATTTGACAAAATTGTGATTTTTGATAAAAAAAAAAACATTTTTGTTTAAGTTTTTTTGGTCAACTTAGTCTTTTTAATTTAATATTTGCTATATATAAATATATATTATATATTTTAATAATTTGTTATTATTAATAATAATTAATATATAATAATTAATATAATTTATTAATATATATGTGTAAAAATATAAAGATTATGACTTTACTTGTAGTTGTAAAATGATAAATACCCTAATTTATCATTAAAAAGGCCCCGAAACACAAGATTTGATGTAAAAATGAAACTTTAAACTGTGTTTTTGTCACAGAAATAAAACATTATTTGACATTTTATGTAAAAAAACTGTATTTTACAAAGTTTTTGACTTTTACATCTTAAACATTATTTGTCACTGACTCTTAAATGTAAAAGTGAATTAAATGACATAATTACAACATTTAAGCTGCTGTTCTTATGTTTTATTGGTTGTTTTTCTTAGAATTAGCTGCTTATTTGTTCTTTTTCATGGTCACATGTTGCTTCGTTCTCATTTTAAAGAGTGAAAATCAGAATAAAGCAGGAAGTGATGAAGCTTGAGTTCCTGGAAAGAGTCGACGTTATTTATAAAATACGCAGAGAAACGGTGAATTTGCTGTAAAACAAACATCCACGGTGCTGATTTTACAGATTAAACGTATGTCAATGAAACAACTGGAGCATGAACAAAACACAGAAAATCACAAATAAACAGCATTAATACTCAAATAGAACAGAATAGAAAACATAAATAAAGTTGTATCTTGTGAATAAAGTTGTGTCTTGTAAATAAAGTTGTGTCTTGTAAATAAAGTAGTATCTTGTAAATAAAGTTGTGTCTTGTAAATAAAGTTGTGTCTTGTAAATAAAGTTGTATCTTGTGAATAAAGTTGTATCTTGTAAATAAAGTTGTGTCTTGTAAATAAAGTTGTATCTTGTAAATAAAGTAGTATCTTGTAAATAAAGTTGTATCTTGTAAATAATTGTATCTTGTAAATAAAGTTGTGTCTTGTAAATAAAGTTGTCTTGTAAATAAAGTAGTATCTTGTAAATAAAGTTGTATCTTGTAAATAATTGTATCTTGTAAATAATTGTATCTTGTAAATAAAGTTGTATCTTGTAAATAAAGTTGTATCTTGTAAATAAAGTTGTGTCTTGTAAATAAAGTTGTATCTTGTAAATAAAGTTGTATCTTGTAAATAAAGTTGTCTTGTAAATAAAGTTGTGTCTTGTAAATAAAGTTGTGTCTTGTAAATAAAGTAGTATCTTGTAAATAAAGTAGTATCTTGTAAATAAAGTTGTGTCTTGTAAATAAAGTTGTGTCTTGTAAATAAAGTAGTATCTTGTAAATAAAGTTATATTTTGTAAATAAAGTTGTATCTTGTGAATAAAGTTGTGTCTTGTAAATAAAGTTGTATCTTGTAAATAAAGTTGTATCTTGTGAATAAAGTTGTATCTTGTAAATAAAGTTGTGTCTTGTAAATAAAGTTGTATCTTGTAAATAAAGTAGTATCTTGTAAATAAAGTTGTCTTGTAAATAAAGTAGTGTCTTGTAAATAATGTATCTTGTAAATAAAGTAGTGTCTTGTAAATAAAGTTGTATCTTGTAAATAAAGTAGTATCTTGTAAATAAAGTAGTATCTTGTAAATAAAGTTGTGTCTTGTAAATAAAGTTGTGTCTTGTAAATAAAGTTGTATCTTGTAAATAAAGTTGTGTCTTGTAAATAAAGTTGTGTCTTGTAAATAAAGTAGTATCTTGTAAATAAAGTTGTATCTTGTAAATAAAGTTGTGTCTTGTAAATAAAGTTGTCTTGTAAATAAAGTTGTATCTTGTAAATAAAGTAGTATCTTGTAAATAAAGTTGTGTCTTGTAAATAAAGTAGTATCTTGTAAATAAAGTTGTGTCTTGTAAATAAAGTAGTATCTTGTAAATAAAGTTGTATCTTGTAAATAAAGTAGTATCTTGTAAATAAAGTTGTATCTTGTAAATAAAGTAGTATCTTGTAAATAAAGTTGTGTCTTGTAAATAAAGTTGTGTCTTGTAAATAAAGTTGTGTCTTGTAAATAAAGTTGTATCTTGTAAATAAAGCTGTGTCTTGTAAATAAAGTAGTATCTTGTAAATAAAGTAGTATCTTGTAAATAAAGTTGTGTCTTGTAAATAAAGTTGTATCTTGTAAATAAAGTAGTATCTTGTAAATAAAGTTGTATCTTGTAAATAAAGTAGTATCTTGTAAATAAAGTAGTATCTTGTAAATAAAGTTGTGTCTTGTAAATAAAGTTGTATCTTGTAAATAAAGTTGTATCTTGTAAATAAAGTAGTATCTTGTAAATAAAGTTGTATCTTGTAAATAAAGTAGTATCTTGTAAATAAAGTTGTGTCTTGTAAATAAAGTTCTGTCTTGTAAATAAAGTTGTATCTTGTAAATAAAGCTGTGTCTTGTAAATAAAGTAGTATCTTGTAAATAAAGTAGTATCTTGTAAATAAAGTTGTATCTTGTAAATAAAGTAGTATCTTGTAAATAAAGTTATATTTTGTAAATAAAGTTGTATCTTGTGAATAAAGTTGTGTCTTGTAAATAAAGTTGTATCTTGTAAATAAAGTTGTATCTTGTGAATAAAGTTGTATCTTGTAAATAAAGTTGTGTCTTGTAAATAAAGTTGTATCTTGTAAATAAAGTAGTATCTTGTAAATAAAGTTGTCTTGTAAATAAAGTAGTGTCTTGTAAATAATGTATCTTGTAAATAAAGTAGTGTCTTGTAAATAAAGTTGTATCTTGTAAATAAAGTAGTATCTTGTAAATAAAGTAGTATCTTGTAAATAAAGTTGTGTCTTGTAAATAAAGTTGTGTCTTGTAAATAAAGTTGTATCTTGTAAATAAAGTTGTGTCTTGTAAATAAAGTTGTGTCTTGT
>CM060477.1:28612037-28647037 GCA_030544235.1 Lepturacanthus savala | reverse complement strand
AGTTCTGCTGACTGGTAGAAAGAGCAGCCAACAGGCTGTGGGTGTAACAGGGTTCTTCCTGTTCCAGTTCAGAGTCTTGGAGGAGCAGCACCACCCTGAAACCTTTAAATAAACCCTGTTTATTGATGATCCTGAAACGTTCAAACCGACACTTTCACCTCGTTTCCAAACGCTTTGCACCCTCTAACGTCGTCATATAGCGTCGTATAACAAAGCTGCTATAACAATCTGATGGATTTTAAACCTTTTGCTGTTTTTCTGTGTTGCAACAGTTGAATGTGAGGATTTAATCACGATTTCAATTAAAGTTAAAACATTCATGTCATATCAATGGAACATGCAACGTATGGAGTCATGCAGCTAAAAATATATATATATATCAGATAAAAATCCATTATAATAAAGAGTTTTTATTATTATACTCTTATTAAAGAGTTTCTCGCACAATTTGTACAGAAAAAAAATCTAGTTTATATTATTTAAAGGTTCATTTTTATCTTTTTCTTTATAAAAATGAAGATTTTTTTTTAATACAAAATGTCAAATGGTGTAAAAATCCTAAATTTTTAATATATAAACCACCCTCAATATAAAACTAGTTGATAACGTGTGTTTTTATACACACACACATAATATCACTAGTGTTGCTCATGCTGTGTGTTTATAATTGTTTGAATAAATGTGATTTTAACATTGACCAAAATAATCATGATACTGATTTTTTCCATAATCGATCAGCCCTCGTTGAACGTGGTATTTTATAGTTTAATAAAGTATATAGGTGTATTTTAGGCTCCAGATCTCCTGTTTTCCAGCCTCCTTTCAGGCAGAGATGAATAGGAACTTACGTGCTGTTGATGATCTGGAACCTTTCTCCTTTCCTGAAGCTGAGGTCGTCTTCTGTCCGAGCCTCGTAGTCATAAAGTGCCACAAAGAGGGTGACTCCTGCAGGAGGAACCGCAGCGTCAGCACTCAGAGGATTAGTCAACGAAAATGAAGCTTAGACTCAATGAGAATAAATAAGAGCCGAGCTGGTTAGAATGGAAGGTCAGCTGTATGGAACTGAACAGGAAGAGGGTTGGAAAGGGGGGGAGAATTTACAGAAAATGTCTTGAAGGGCATTTAGTATTTGTGTAATTTTGGAAATTGGACGTATAGATCATGGTATCATCTGCATATACTTGAACTGACGTATTAGAACTAATCAGAGGAAGATCATTAACAGACGTTTAAAAAGAGAAGAGGGCCAAGTGTTGAACCTCTTTGTTGAATAAATAGATCAGACATACACCATTGAAGAACAACACATTAGTTTCTATTATACAGGTAGGAATTAAAGCAAAAAAGTACATTTTGTGAGAAAACAATGATCGACCAAATTAAAAGCCTCTTTCAAATCAATGAAGATAGCACCTGTGAGATTACTATATATATATATATCCAGTGTGGGGTAGTTCTTTAAAAACAAGTTTATCCCTAACAGGATGTTAATCAACTCGCTGCCAAACGTCTCTCTAATGAGAAGGAATTTTCAAAAGTCACATATAGCACCTTTAAATATTCAGTAAAACATCTGAACATCTACTCAATGAACTGACATGTTATTTGGACCAGATATTCATGGCTCCCACAGGATGTATTATAATGACTTTGATGACCCTTGACTTTTCCTCTAGTGCCACCAGCTGCCATTTTTATTTATATGACGTGGATTAATTAGCAATGCTGAGGGCTCTTGACCTAAAAATGCTTTAAACACACTAAAACCTCTCCCGTCTCCGAGTATTAGGGGCTGTGATCATCTGACAGTGGTTGACCAACTTTTGTTGGAGAAAACCAAACGTATATGACTACATCAAAGGGTAACGCAGCCTGGTGGAGATGATGAAAGCTGGTTTTTTTCTTGAACGCTATAAATAATTGATACGACCTGTCATATCGTCGTGTTACTGTCACGAATACCAAGGTGCCGAGAACCTTTTCTCGCTGTGATCCATCACAGCGTTTCTGTGGCAGAAGTAGCTTCGTAATGGCAGAATAACCTTTGCAGGAAATCTAAATTCTTCTCACAGAGAAGCCACATGCTAATGTTGCTAATGTTGCTCTCATCACAAGTTGCACTTTCCTTCCTCTCTCCTTCATGTTGTTTGCACGAAAACAGAGAAAAGGAATTGTCAGATGTGTTAACTCTGGAGGAGCCACTGTCGAATTGAATAAAACAGCAGATTTTGTCAAATAGGATTAGGATTTTTCTATATTTGCATATTGTTTCCATATATATCCAAATATATTTTAGCATATTAGAATAAAATGAATTAAATTCATGTTCAATGTTTTATTTTGTGAACAATTTCCAAATTCTGAATAAAAGACAACCTTCGACGCTCACATGTCAAATGTCCATGAGCAAACAGGATATCCTGGTCATGTGACCTCATAAATTCTATGTCCTTCAAAATAAAAGCACCCTTTTCACACCCAACTTTAAAAACATTGATATTATATCACAGCTGTTTGGAAAAAATGAAGATAAATGGTTGCCATATGTAATAGAGGATTAAAATATGTGATGTTTCATGAATATTCAATAATCCAAGATGGCTCCCTGTGACATCATATATGCAAATTAGATGGGTAAATTTAATCCCTACATAAACTTTGGGTCGTCCTTAATATTTCTCTAATTTACAGAAAGTCTCTATCTTTTATCACTTTTTAGTTATAGACTTTTGAAATTAAGAAAATCGAATGTTTTAGAAAAAGTCCTTTGGCGCCTGAAGGGTTAACAGACATCATCAATCAATCAATCAAACTTTATTTATAAAGCACTTTTCATACATTTAGAAGTTTTACACAACAAAATGGAACTAAAGTAGGTGTTAAATGTCAGTAGAGTGTAATTCTGGACTGGCTTCAACATAAAAATGACGTTTCCATCGTTCTAAGCGGTGAATAAACTCTTCTCTACCGGTTGACTTGTGTCAAAATAAACCTGCATCATTCCAGTGGAAATGTTCAGGCTGAACCTTTTTCTACAAAGCGTTTTTTACTCGTCTGAAGTGAATCCGGCTCCTGAACCTCATGAACCCGACAGTCAGCGGTGCTTCTTAGATTTAACCATCCAGGACTTGGTCTACGTTTATCCATCAAGGCTCAATCCTCCTCATATAAAGACCTTTTCTGGCTTTTCCTTCACAACCTTCAGCTGACAACACTGGGAGCATCATGGTGGAAATAAAGCAGACGTTGCAGTTTAGATCCAAAGCTTCGATGCACAATTTAGCTCGAGCTGTTGTAGCGTGAAGCTAACAGACCTCAGCAAAGATGACTTTGACTTTTACTTTCTTTTACCTTTAATTTAATCTAGTTTTCTTAAAATAAGACGGGTTTATTTGTATAGAACATTTCAACAACAAGGTAATTCAAAGTGCTTTATATAAAACATTAAAAGAACCAAGATACAATTTAAAAGCCTTTGATTGATTTGATTTGAACAAAAAGTAAAGAGAAAATTGAAAAAAGGGCAATCATTAACACCATTCATAAAGATGTAGGAAGTGTAGACTTCTTAAATCCTTTATAGTCATTTTCATTCATAATTACAATGATATTTGTACCAATAACAATCATAATATTAATATAATATTTTTTATATTGATAATATTAATCATATAATAATAGTTAAGATATAATAATCACAATTTTAAAAGTTGTGGGCCCAGCATTGAGCCTTGTGGAACACCACAGACTGTGATTCACCCAGTTTCACACACTGTTTTCTAATTTTTATGTAATTTAATTTAAATTATTTGAAATTAAATAAGATTAAATATCAATAAATTGAACTAAACAGAACAAGCAAGATATAATTTAAAAACATTTTAATAGGTTTAAAATTTTATGATTAAAATTATCAATACATAATTTGACTTTTGAATTTGAATATAATTTTTTTTCTTTAATTTGTCCAATCTACTCTTGTTTTCTTAAAATAAATTATGAAAATAAAATAAAATAAATTGTGTAAATGTTCTCTTTTTATTTCAGGATTCTGAGTTTTTAAGTCAAATTCTTTGAAAAACTTGAAATAAATAAAATTATGTGCGTATCTTTACTAAATAAGACCCAATTTATTTGAATGCAATGTAGAATTTAATGGGAACTTTTTAAATTTTATCTCATAATTCTGTCTTTTTAACTCAAATTCTTCTGAAAACTTGAAATAAGTCAGATTATCTTTACTGAATAAGATTCAGTTTGGTTTGAATACAACGTCAAACGTGTAGAATTAAATGGGAACTTATACTTTACACAGGATCATTGATTTACTGCAAAAATTAAAACACATTGGGGTAAATATCTTGTATTTACAACAATTAGCCCAATATTTAGTAGAATCAACTTCTTGGCAGAACATTTTATTTGTTTAAAGTTTTACAAATAAGTTGATGAGATAAAAGGACATTAAGATAAAACATGTCATCTTGTTTTCAGAAAAAATGCCTAAATCATTATAGAACTTATGTCAAATGTCACATATTTGAATGCTTTATTGTATATTGACAGTATTGTACATGCTATGTTGTAAAATACTCAATACTCAGGTAAATTGTGTAATTACTAATAAATGGCAGAAACAAACTAAATGCATGTAAACTAACAGACGTTTTTTTCGTTGGGAATTTCATTGAATTTCATGAATCCTTGTTGTTTAGTGGAGTAGTAGCATCAATAAACTCAGCTACAAGTCTATATCAACATTATTAGATTAACTAAACATCATTTATACCACAACCAATAATATGAGAACATAGAGAAAACATTAATCTGTAGATTTCTGCTTTTAAACTACATTAAGTCTGGAGGTAGATGATAAACAGACCTAGAGGGAACAGGTTAATGAGACATATCTCTATAAATGTCACCACAGCCATGTTAGAATCTTGTATTTTCTATAAAACACTGATTCTTGTTCCTAGTTTGATTGATTCCATCATCACTCTAAACTCTGTTTAGGTTTCTAATCACATTCCACTTTGTTTCAACGACGACATGTTTCCAGATTCAATTAACTGAGTAAATGTCGTTAGAAAGATGAGAAAATCCACTAAAACATGAACCAACTTGACCCTTTTAATCTCTGATTTGCTTTGGTCTCGCTCCAGTTTCGCTGCCTGATGACGGATGAACACTTCAGCGTCGGGATAAAACAAAAGCAGCTCTCAAAGCGAAGGCGACTGCCGCTGATTCATGGCTGTCGAGTGTTTGACACTTCTTCAAAAGTCCACTTCATCACACTTATTCACTTCAGAAGACACTGGCTAATCAAGGCCTGGTTGATGTGATGAGGAAAAGACCTGCTGCTGTTGCTGCGATGTAGAAAACAGACTCAACAGATAGAAATAAGAGTGTAGTTGGAACTCTTTGGGTTTCCAGCAGCAGAAAGGTCAGCAGAGGTGGAGCCGGAGGTATAAACGAGTCTATTGATTCGTTTCAGATTCTCCTCCAATTAGTTCCATAAGGTCATGAGAGCAGCTGTGAATTTCCACTTGGGAAAAAAATCACATCAGCAAAAGATCAAATGTTACTCAATAAAACGTGTGATGCCAACATATTGTGATGTGACTTTGTGGCTGCAAAGAATTAGACCCTAATAAAGTAAATATATCTTGTTTTTGGGCCATTTAAACCAATATTGAGCAGAATTATCTTGATATCTGTCATTTAATTGACAGATAATTTGGCTTATTTCAGCTTTTTTCTTGATTTTGACCCATTAGGTCTTGTTTTTTTATAAAATATCTTACAAATATCATTAATATACAATATAAAAAGTTGTGGACCCAGCACTGAGCCTTGTGGAACACCACAGACTGTGATTCACCCACTTTCACACACTGTTTTCTCTTTTTTAAATAATTAAATAAGATTAAATATCAAAAAAATGAATTGAAAACAGAACAGAACAAGCAAGATTTAATTTAGAAACAGTTTGAATTCAACAGGAACTTGAATTCTTTCTTGATTTTATCAATTTAGTCTTCTTTTCTTAAAATAAGTATAAAAATAAAATAAAATCAATTGTCTCAATGTGCTCTTTATTTCATAATTCTGACCTTTTAACTCAAATTCTGTGAAAAACTTGAAATAAGTGAAATTATAAAGTGAATATATCTTGATTTTGGGCCATTTAGTCCAATATTGAGCAGAATTATCTTGATATCTGTCATTTAATTGACAGATAATTTGGCTTATTTCAGCTTTTTTCTTGATTTTGACCCATTAAACCATGTTTTTTTTGTAAAATATCTTACAAATATCATTAATATACAATATAAAAAGTTGTGGACACAGCACTGAGCCTTGTGGAACACCACAGACTGTGATTCACCCACTTTCACACACTGTTTTCTATTTTTTAAGTAATTTAATTGAAATTAATTAAAATTAAATTAGATTAAATGTCAATATTTTGAATTAAAAAACTAAACAGAACAATCAAGATGTAATTTAAAAGCATTTTAATAGGATTAAAATTATCTACATCTATCTTGACTAAATACGATTCAATTTGGTTTAAATGCAATGTCAAACCTTAAAAGCGATGTAGAGTTGAACAGGAACCTGACTTGATTTTTTATCAATTTAGTCTTGTTTTCTTAAAATAAGTATAAAAATAAAATAAATTGTTGTTTTATTTCATAATTCTGATATTTTAACTCAAATTCTTTGAAAACCTTGAAAAATGCCTAAACTGAGCAAAATCTAATCTAATCTAATCAAAACTTGAAATAAGAAGAATTATTTGTAAATTAATGAGATAATTCAAGATAATTTGACATAATATTAGATTAATTAATACTAAAAACAATATGTTTTCCAAGTGGAAGTCTGAATAAAGTCGGTTTGAGTCTCTTAAACTGTAAAAAAAATAAAATCTTATCAGGCAAATACATCTTATTCTTGTTAAAAGTGAGTTTAATATTGAGTAGAATGGTCTGGAATCATTTTATTACATTTAGGTGAGATGTTAAATTTGTTTTTCCTTAATTTTAGAAAGAAAAATTCAATAAATACGGTATTAAAATTCAAGAATATGAGGTAAAGAAATAACAAATAAAAAGATGGAAATAAGTTAAATTATCTGCCAATGGATTTTGTTATTCAGGATACTTCCTACTTCATAATTGACTAGAATTCTATCAAAAACAAGATTGTTAAGATTAAGTTTTTTGCAGTGCAACACTTGCAGAATCCACTACATTATCAACCAATGCAGTAAGATAATTCTAGCACTAATTGCACTAAATAAAAGCTATTTCCAGTGGTTATATTTCATATTTCTGCAGTGAATAACAGAGGTTGCAGAGGGAAGGCAGCTTATGTCTAAATGTTCCTCACCATGAGGAAATTAAAACGCTTTAAAGCCTCTCTGCTGCTCTGCCTCTGTGTGGATTTGGATTAAACGGTTTCAGAAAAATAATCTGCACCGTAGAAGCAGCGGAGTCCTGCTAAGTTGAGCGGAAACGCTGAGTTCCAGCCGGGCTCAGCCGGACATAAAGGAAATCCTGAGTAGGAATATTCCTTTCCTAAACAATGAGGCCGGAGCACAAAGCCCAGCCGCTAGCGCTAGCTGCTAACGCCAGCCGCTAACGCCAGCCGGACGTTCCTGAGGGGCCGGGCCGGGGTCGGGGAAAGGGCTGAAGGAAGTCTTTAGGTGTGTGTGTGTGTGTGTGTGTGTGCAGCTGAAAAGAGTAAAAATCACATTTTATTGTTTTATTATCAATTAATTCACTGATTGTTGCAGCTCTAATCTGAAGTAGTTTAATCTGATTAAATATATTAACCTGTTCTCCTCTAGGTCTATTTATCATCTACCTCTAGACTTATCTAGTATATCTCTATGATCTTGGGTGTCCAACCCAAGGCCCGGGGGCCAAATCTGGTCCGGCACCTCATTTTCTGCGGCCCCTTGAAAGCTTGCACAGTCTTGTGTGATTTATTAAAAGATGGAAAAGCAAATGAATGTTTAAACTTAACGGAGACGCTGTACGATTTCACGGTGCATTCAGGGACACCTCGTTAACTCTGAAATCTTTTCTCAATTGGCCACAAGGTTGTTTAAAACAGGAAACTTTCTATTTTTTTTAGTTACTTACTCTTTCACTGCATTAAGATTCAGCATAGCAATGCAAAACCATGGATTCCAATCTTATAAAACAGTTTATAGTGGTTATCAGCATATTCTTGTATGAGTCTCTAGATATCTGTGATGAATTTAATAATTAGACGCTAACAACAATACAACATTATTTCTGCATCAGCAGAAACATATATATGATCTTTACAAATCGGTTATTTGAGGGAAACCAGAACACTGATGTAGCCCGGGAACAAACTGAGTTTAACTCCTCTGGTTTAAATAAAGCTAACACCTGTGAGATAGTTGTATCAGTGACAGAATCTATTTAAAATGAACAGTGGTGAAGAACATCCAGATAGAATAAAGCAGAGAAGAGAAAAAATTAGCTCCACCTAAAATATTTCTGTGTAAACCCATCAGTAAATCATGTGTTAGTAGGTGAATTCATCTATAGATCAGTAAAGTAAAGTCTGATTGTTCTCATATTATTGCTTGGGGTTGAAATGATGTAACTTGATTAATGACTTATTGGCCTCTACATGTTAGCTTGATTGGTTTCTACCACATAGCTAGCTGCTAGCTGACTGTCAACATTAGCCTTTAGCCACTTAGCCACTTAGCCCAAACCACTTTGAGGAGTGGGTGGGGTTAGACTTTCTCAACAATTGCATTGTTTTACATTGAGCAGCGCTTGTGTTGTGTGTTTATTGAACATTTCCTCGAGGAGCAGTTAGCCAGTTAGCTTAGCTTACCCGTCCCCCCGCGGGTCCTCAGCGTCCCAGTGTGCGAGGACGTGTTGACGCCTCCGAACACCGTCATCCCCTGGCCGACGGGGGCGTGGAAGTTGTTGTAGTTGGGGATGGCGGTGACCCCGAAGCCGGGGTAGTGCTGGGGCGTGGGGTCGGCCCCATAGCGGTACCCCGCTCCCTGGGAGATGCTGGTCTCGCGCTCGTCCGTGAGTTTGGTTGCTTCCTTATCCTTGCATTGCACACAGCCCATTATCTATAATCTGAAAAGGAAGGAAAAGAAAAACGCTGGGTTAATAACTAATATTTATTTGTGAATTATTTTCTCTTTCAGATCTGCAGCATCTAGATTATAAAGATTCTTCTTGAGTAACATAAACATAACTTTTAAAGGTTATTTCAACTTACGTAGAATTATAAAGGGTTAATCCATCATAACTTTTAAATGTTAGATCAACATGTTTAAGTGTGAGTGACCCAATTTATAATGGGGTTGGTACTATATTTAAAAATGATATTATAATATGCAACAGTTGAATGTATATGTTAAATAAAGTTGTACCCATCTACCTACGTATCTACGTATCTATCTACGTATCTATATATCTACCTACGTATCTATCTACCTACGTATCTATCTATCTACGTATCTATCTACGTATCTACATATCTATCTACGTGTCTACGTATCTATCTATCTACGTATCTATCTATCTATCTATCTATCTATCTATCTATCTATCTATCTATCACAATCAGTCAAATCATGTGGTATCCTAAAAATATGACATTTCGTGTCAAAAACCACTTTGGAATGACCTGAACCAACATGAATGTTGTATCAGTTTTAGAGACAAAGAGTTAAATTATAGAAGAGAAACAACAAGATTTAAAACAACTTTCATAAAAAGAAAACGACCTTGTAGCAAAGATTTAAAATAAAACCTCCATAGGTTTATAAAAAGGTTGAGGATCTTCAAAGATTCAGATCACAACTCTTCTCTGGATGTAACAACGGAGGACGGTTGGTTTTCTATCTGACGTTGTGGCCCATATATTACTAAAACTACTGGGTGGTTTCTATCTGGAGTTCTGCTCATTCAACTATTAACATGCCATTGATCAGCAGGAGCCACTAACAGCCACTAAAACACTATAAAACGATCCTGTAAATTTCCTAAGTGGGATCCAAAGGTTAATGGGTTCCACAACCGAGTTTCATGGAAATCGTTGCAGTGTTTTTTTTTCCGTATTCCTGTTCACAGATAAACAAATGGCATAAAGAACAATAATCCTTGTAAAAGTAGTGAGATACGGTGAGATAATGGGCTTTAAAGAGCCTTTAATGCAGAAAACGCCTCCACTTCTACACAATAAACCTGAATGGAGGACTGATAAGTTAAAGAATGTTGTTTGTTGAACTCATCGCTGCGGTCAAGGTTTTTTTTTTTTTCTTTCTGTACAGATGACATCTTCTCCTGATTAGCATTCTGTTCCGAGTCTTTTTTATAGCCTCAGTCTCTGGATGAGTCACACAAACACAGCGTCTCTTTCATGGTCAACAGGAAAAACACTGATGTCAGAGAGAAGGGGGGTTAGCTCTGTTGATGCTAACGGAGAAACGGTGGGGTTAGCTCTGTCGATGCTAACGGAGAAACGGTGGGGTTAGCTCTTTTGATGCTAACGGAGAAACGGTGGGGTTGGCTCTGTTGATGCTAACGGAGAAACGGTGGGGTTGGCTCTGTCGATGGTAACAGAGAAGCGGTGGGGTTAGCTCTGTCGATGCTAACGGAGAAACGGTGCGGTTAGCTCTGTTGCTGCTAACAGAGAAACGGTGGGGTTAGCTCTGTCGATGCTAACGGAGAAACGATGGGGTTGGCTCTGTCGATGCTAACGGAGAAATCGTGGGGTTATCGCTATTGATGCTAACGCAGAAACGTTGGGGTTAGCTGTGCTGATGCTAAAGAAGAATGGTGGGGTTAGTTCTGTTGATGCTAACGAAGAACGGTGGAGATGGAAATACTTTTCATAATTTTTTTGAGTGGAGATGCTGCAGATCTGTAAACTATAATTATTATTATTAGAGTAAATTATTGAAGAATAGAATAGATTTTTAGTTTTAGGTTTTATTGAATTGATAATATACTCGTCCAATTAAAACATTCTTGATTTTACAATCTTCTTCATTCATATTTTGACATTTATCATTCAGCTTTGCACTGGGCTGAGTATTTAAAACATGATTTTACCTCAAATAAAAAAGCTTTTAAAAGGATTAAAGGCTCAGATTACAATCTTTACTTTAAAGAAGAAGAAGAAGAGTGAGGGTAGAGGGTAGCTGAGGTCACGAAGGTAAAGAAACAGACTCCCAGACGTACGTCTTTTAAATCCTTACTATCTCCTTTGTTTTACACGTCAGAGTTAATTTACTGCTGCTAGGGAGGACGACACTGCCGTGAAAACAGATGTTTTCTGTTGCTCTGGAGGAATTTAGTCAAATCTGACACATGGAGGCTGAAAGACAGGAGTTTACCGTGCTGGAAGAGTCAGGACCAGTATGGAGCTGCCTGATGCATTGTGGGAAGTGTGGAATACTATGTTATTGTAGATTGATTCATACTTGTATGGACGAGTATTAGGGCCAGGGCCAAAACGAGAGGACAAAGCCCCGGTGGGGCTAAATATAGGGCGAAATATACTAAATATCAAGTAAATCACTCGGGACAGTAACACAACTCCAAAAATACCCAATTTTCCATATATATTTATACTTAATAATGACTGTTTCTGACCATTTTGTGGTGGAACTATGTGATAAAATATAATTATTTAGGTCCTACAAATCTTGAAACATTCCACGATGCCGACTTTCTTTTGCGTGAGCGGTTTCAGGTAAAATGAACCATCTCATCAGGTAAAATGGGCCTAATGACAAAGGGAAATTCTAATTTGCAGTTAATTCATCATCAGTTTTAATGTTAAAAAACAATTGCTTTGCGAGTGCTAGTGCACGAATGCTACTGCATGAATGCTAGTGCTGAATGCTAGTGTGTGAATGCTAGTGAGTCAATGTTAGTGTGTAAAAGATAGTGTGTGAGTGCTACTGTGTGAGTGCTAGTGCCTGAATGCTAGTATGTGAAAGCTAACGCCTGAATGCTAGTGTGTGAAGGGTATTGTGTGAATGCCGGTGCAGGAGTGCTAGTGCGTAAATGCTAGTGTGCAAGTGCTCATGCGTGAGTCCGTGAAGTGAGAGTGTGAGAGTGCAATAGCATGAGTTCTAGTACTAGTGCACGAATGCTAGTTCATGAGTATGCAAATGCTAGTGCTGCTACTCATATTGCTGCCATTAAAAATAGAACAAATCAGTTATGTGATAGTCTGTGAGTACGCCAATGCTAGTATGCTAATGCTAGTGCGTAAAATGCTAGTGTGCGAGTGCTAGTGCGTGAATATGTGAATGCTAGTGGTGCTACTCATATGGCTTCTATTAAATGCTACTGCAGGAATGCTAATGAGTGTGGTGCGCAAGTTCTAGTGCTAGTTCGCATGTACGCGAATGCTAATGCAAGAGCGCAAGTGAAGCACCTATGATATTTATATATATATAGTATATATATGGCAACATAACATGCAAGGTTTAACAGATGATATCTCCAGGGCAACAACAACAAATCTGTTTAACATCTCAAACAAAAGGCCAGTGACTCAGGCTGAATAAATGCTCGACCAGTAGATTAGATGTAGATTTGATGTTTTAGTCATGCAGTCTAACTCCAGCCCATATGGACCAAACTCTCCTCTCTGCTTCTTCTTTAATCGCAGAGTGTTGTTGACATTTCATGCAGCTTTTTAGGCTCAGATTACATTCACACAGTCTCTGGGCATTTCTCTGCTCGTCGTCTACCAATCACTGACTGACTCACTCACTTTCAACTTAATTACACACTGATCCCTTCACATGAATGAGATGGAAGAGAAATCTTACATATTATATGCGTTTTATACAAAGACTGAGCTTTTCAAACCAACTACCATGTCTTTGTCGTGCTTTAAATCTCCTTATTATGGGTAATTTAGCAAATGGTGTAAACCTAAAAAACATGGAACCAGATAGTTTTATATTCTAGGTGAGTTATATATCTGTAATTTATCATTTATTCATCATTATTCTTTGTAAATGCATAAGATTTTATGTAAAATTAAAGCTTTAAACTGTATTTTAGTTATTTAATTTTAATTTAATTACTATATTAATTTAATACTATAATATATTTAATATACTATAATAACACACTGCAAAATAATGTTAACAAATGAAAATGTCTTGTTTTTGGTACAATTAATCCAATACTGAGTATAATTTTCTTAAAAATACCTTATAAAGTACCTCTTAACTGTACTGAAGTACTTGAGTAAATGTACTTAGTTACTGTTAATACACAAGATTTATTTTTAAATTAAAGCTTTTATATTCTAGGTGAATTATATATTTAAAATTCATCATTATTTTTCATTTTTTACGCCATTTGAGTATATTGAGTATTACAATATTGAGTAAAATCTTCTCAAAATTACACAAACAAGTAGTTTTTCTTGATTTTCGTCCGTTTAGAATTGTTTTCTTAAAATAAGATTACATTAAAATCTTAAATTTGTCTTTTTATCTCATATTTCGGACTATTTATTATTATTATATTTTGGATTTTTGAAAAATTGAAAAAAATAGAATTATCTGCCAATATTAATATTAGTCAAAATTCAAGAATATTAGGTTAAAATAAAAATATCAAAAGTTAAGTAAAATCTTAAATCTTTTATTCTTTTTTAATGGATAAATATTCCATGAGGGGGCGGGACATTTTTCAGCCAATCACAGCAGAGCGGGTGTTTCAGTGAGTGTGTGACAAGGCCAACTGTATTGCTGCTACAGCTCTAACCAGCTGCTTTTAGGCCATAAAAACATGTTTATTTTTAAACAGACCATGGAAATTTTAATATAAAACTATTAAAATGGCAGCATAGGGCGTCTTTAAGCCTCTATCACATATGCACTCCAGATAATATCCAGACTATCGGGCCTGAAACGTCCTCTTAGTCGATGGGGATTTTTCCTGCAGTACCAGGAGTGGCCACTGGGAGAAATCTGCACCATATCCAGGTCTATAATACACCCGTGCTGTGGACAGGGCTGTAATCTGGTGAGACAAAGCCGCCCTCAGAGCATCTCTAATCGTGTAAACCTGCCGCCTCTTTATGTAACCGGTGAGTGATGGAGGCTCGGACCTGATCGGCTTTTAGGAGAGAATCAAACGTATTGATCCCTCTGAGCCGGATGGAAAACTGTTCTGTTCCAGGCTCTAATGATAATCTGTGGAGGAAGGACGACGACAGATGTGTCGTCATTTGTAGATAAATGTAGGTGGTTTGGAAGGATTTTTGATTATGATTCTGGGACAAACACACACACACACACACACACACACACACACACACACACACACACACACACACACACACACACACACACACACACACGCACTTTCATAAATGACAAAAGAATCTGACTTCTTCTAAATCTTCCTCTGCATTTTGATTTCATTTAATAAGAAAAAAAATCCCTCTGTCATCCTTCTGTCTCCTCTCTATCTAGTTTGTTGCCCTTATTTGACCTTTGACCTTTCGGCTCTCTGTTATTTTGACTTCTGTGTTTCCTGCTTTTGTTGTGTGTCAGTTTTTAACCTATTCTATTGCATTTATCTTTATTTTTTCCTCAAAAAGCTAATATATAAAATCTATGTTTTTACAGTAAGGCATGAAAAGGGGGGCTTTTATTTTGAAGGACACATTTATGAGGTCACATGACCAGGATATCCTGTTTGCTCATGTGAGCGTCACTGTCTCACAATTAAAGGTTGAAAATATTCACCAAATAAAAATTTAACTTGAGTTTAATTTAATTTTTAATTAAATTGTATGTAGTGTATGTCTACAGTTTATTATGTTTCTTAAATATATATATTATTAAGGCCATTTTAAGCAATATTTTTAACAAATTTGAAGCCATTAAGTAGTATCTATGCAATAGAGGGTTAAAGGTCATACATTAATAAATTTATAATTATTAATTTATTATAAAACTGACACTATAATGACATTAGGACACATATTCTGATGATAGGATTCACACATTGTGTTTTCACTGAGGACATTTTACCCTTGATGAGAGAAATCATTGATGAATTATCGACCAATCAGCTTCATCTATCCACCTACGTCCACTCCTAGCTGAACCTCTCAGCCTGCTCATATAACCAGAGACGCCCACGCAGCCTCCATGACATCATTTCTGTTCTGAAACCAAAACCCAACTCTTTGTCTTTTTCCACCACATCTCACTGTAATAACCATTTACTAGAAACAGTCACTTCCTTGGAGGAAAGATATATATGTAAATAATAGATATTTAACCTGTGTTGCATCATCTCATTGTCTTTAAAACCTCTTCTCACCTCTTTCTATTAGTATTATAGCAATGATCCAGTGAAAGCTGCAGATTCGATTCTATCTCCACACATAGTTTAAAAGTTTAAATTATGTCCTGGACTAAACTGGAATAGATGATGAGCTAATGTATAATAGTCACATTAACTCTCTATTACACAGAGTTTCCATATGGCAACATTTCCCTAATTTAAATGTTTCTAAAAATCCAGTTAGGCGTGAAAAGGGGGCTTTTATTTTGAAGGACATACAATTTATGAAGTCACATGACCAGGATATCCTGTCACATGGAATTATATAGCGTATACAACCTAATGGAGTCCCATTGAGTCCCAATGGAGTCCCTATTGCCCTCTATATCTTAATTTTTCTAAAAAGCTGTTAATGTTAGGCATTTTATTTTGAAGGACATACAAAATATGAAGTCACATGACCAGGATATCCCTATTGCTGATTTGACATGTGTGCATCACTGTCTCATAACTGAAGGTTGACTTTTACTCAGAATTTTGGAAAATTTTCACCAAATATTGAATTTAACTTGAATTTAATTCAATTTTGATGTTGTAATATAATATGATAAAATAGATTTGTTGCCATATAGAAACAATCCAGTTCTGTTGACTTACATAACATGAAACTATAAGACTTTTTTCTTATATTTCTTAAATATATCTATCATTTAAGTAATACAAACATTTTTACCATGTCTAAGTCATATTTCATGCTTCACATCTTTGCAAAAACTGTCTCTGTCATTTAGTTTGATGAATTCTCAGCCAATTGTCTACATTTCTTAATAAATTCTTATTATGAATGTGAGTATTTCAGCAACATGAACAGTGGGAACAATCAGTAAAAATAGGCCTAAACAGTCCAACAACAATCCAACAAACCCCACATTCTATAATTCAATTACCAATTAGAACAACCCTTCAGCCAATCAGATTACAGGATTCAGATTAGATGTGATTCCCTCTACAGCTCCGATAAGTCATCAGTGTTTCATCTCTTTATTCTAATGATGCAGCCGCCTGCTTCTAACTGGGTTTACTGGTTTTTAGCGTTTTACATAAAAACCCTGTGTTTCCTCCACGTTTCAGCCACTTCTCAATGTGAAATCGATGAAAACCTTGGGGGGAAATCCAATTACAGAGCGGGACATGAGCAGCAGCGGAGTGGGATTTATAATTAGTGAACGCAGAGTATAACACTGGCTGGACAAGATTCATTAGCTGCTTTAATTGGAGCCAGAGACCTAAAGAGTCTGAAGCTGCATTAAAAGGAGCTAATGGGATGAAAAGTGATTAACTAAGAGGAGGTGCTGAACATGTGGGGTGGAGGGGAAGGGATGGACGATCTGGGAAATAATGGCCCCAATATTACTATTATTTATTTTATTTTATCCTCTATTGCATCTTTTTATTTTAGAAAAATATACTGAATGATTTAAATATGACCAACACAATATTAAAACATCCTAATTTTTTCTATGTTTTTCAATTCATTAGAATTATATTAAAACATGTATGAATTCAAATAAACACATTATTTTTTATTTAACCCTCTATTACATAGTGTTGCCATACGGCAACGATTAGTTTATCTTCATTTCTTCCAAAAAATATATATATAAAATCTGTTATTTACAGTTAGGTGCGAAAGGGGGCTTTTATTTTGAAGGACATACAATTTATGAGGTCACATGACCAGGATATCCCTATTGCTGATGGATAGTTGAACATTGAAATTGAGTTTAATTCAATTTTAAATTGAATTAAAAGTATTTTAAACATATATATATATATATATATATATATATATATATATATATATATATATATATACCCCTTATGTGTGGAACTAAGATTATATCATGATGTTGGGGGTTGTCTGCATTAATATTTAATTTGGGGGTGAAGGGGCGGAGCTTATTATATATTTATTTATTACATATATAATATGACACATTATTCCTCCATAGGAAGATTTATCTGTCACCAAAGGAGTCAAACCCCAGAGGAACTGATGGAAAACACCTCCAGCTATGACACACACACACACACACACACACACACACACACACACACACACACACACACACACACACACACACACACACACACACACACACACACACACACACACACACACACACACACACACACACACACACACACACACACACACACACACACACACACACACACACACACACACACACACACACACACACACACACCCTTGACAAGGACACGTTTAACATATACATTTAGTATTTTAGATTGTTGTGCAGGCCAAGGTTAGTGTGAGATAAATGTGTTATATATATTATTAGCAGCCAAAGAGGAAGCTCTAACCTGAAAATGGCTGCAAACGTCCAACAGAGACGGAAATATAGTTAAAATATGGAGAAAACGACCTTGTTATTAAATGTATGTGTTGATAAATATCTGAAATAGCAGGAAAATGGATTGGATTTATGTGTTAGTGTCATTTAATGGCTGTATGAATGTAAAAGTGACTGTTTGTTCCATGTTTCACTGTATGTTGTCTGTTACTTCTGTAAAAATAAAAAGAATAATGTAATAACATAAATAATGGATTACATTAATATATAAATATATAGGTTTTAGCTGATTTGAGTCCAGCTTTAACAATAATAACAATTAACTGATTAGTTTCCATTAATCACCAACTATTTTGATAATCAATTCATCAATTTGAGTCATTTTTTAAGAAGAAAACGTCCAAATTCTCTGATTATTTCCTGGTTTCTTTAGTCTCTATAATAGTAAACTGGAATTTATTATTAAAATCTTACAAAGTTACCTCTTTATAATTTGATTGATTTTTGTTTTTACACATTTTTTATCTCAAAAGTGACCAAAATCAAGATAATTTCATGGAATAATGAATTAATTTAGCCAAAATCAAGATTTCTTTCAATAAAAAGGATTTAATTGTTCTGTGTCTGGTGGCTGATTGTGAATAAACCTTCAGTTATTAGTCAATTAATTGATTAATTGATTACTTTTCTAATTTTAATATTCGATTTAAGTCGTTTTTAATTAGAAAACATCCAAATTCTCTGGTTCCAGCTTCTCTTCTCTGATTATTTCCTGGTTTCTTTAGTCTCTATAATAATAAACTGATGATCTTTGACCTTTTAGGTTGAATCTTCAGCTTTGCATAAACAGTTTAACACATTTATTAGACCGTTCTCAGTGAAAATCAGTCGTCTCAGTGTTGATATTTGCAGATTGGTGTGTGAAGCAGCAGATTCGTGTCCTGACGTGTTTGACCTTTGAGGGAACGCAGCGACCCGACGTTGTTCCACCTCCCACACGACAGAAAGTCACAAAGAGACGACGAGTGGAGGAAAAACAAGCTGCTGCAACCAGGTTTAAGAAGCTTTACACTGTAACGTGTTAAACATTCTGATCCTGCTGCTGTCGAGGGTAAACCTAAATTATATTCATGGTGGATTATTAAAGGAACATTACGCTGTTTTTAAAACATAAAACCCAGAATGTTTAATGAGCTGAGAGAGATTTACAGAGATTTTCTGGTTGTTATAAAGGTTTTTGATGGATAAAAAGTCCTTGACTTAAAAATATGGAAAATAAAGATTAGTAATTAACTTATAAAAGCTCGTAGGTTTTAACGGGTTAACAGGGTTATAGCTGTTGTTGCAGTACCACGAGTGACCACTGGGGGAAAATCAGCCAGATCCAGGTTTATAAAACCTCCAGAACCTGAAGATGCTGTGATGAATGTGTTGATTCCTGAGGGGGCGGAGCCTGAGTGATGGCGTTTTCCTCCACTTTGTTTAAAATAATGGAGGTCTGCAGCTCCTTCATTAGGATGCACACACCTCCTCCTGCAGGAGGTCTGCAGCTCCTTCATTAGGATGCACACACCTCCTCCTGCAGGAGGTCTGCAGCTCCTTCATTAGGATGCACACACCTCCTCCTGCAGGAGATCTACAGCTCCTTCATTAGGATGCACACACCTCCTCCTGCAGGAGGTCTGCAGCTCCTTCATTAGGATGCACACACCTCCTCCTGCAGGAGGTCTGCAGCTCCTTCATTAGGATGCACACACCTCCTCCTGCAGGAGGTCTGCAGCTCCTTCATTAGGATGCACACACCTCCTCCTGCAGGAGGTCTGCAGCTCCTTCATTAGGACACACACCTCCTCCTGCAGGAGGTCTGCAGCTCCTTCATTAGGACACACACCTCCTTCTGCAGGAGGTCTGCAGCTCCTTCATTAGGATGCACACACCTCCTCCTGCAGGAGGTCTGCAGCTCCTTCATTAGGATGCACGGACCTCCATCTACAGGAGGTCTGCGGCTCCTTCATTAGGATGCACGGACCTCCTCCTGCAGGAGGTCTGCGGCTCCTTCATTAGGATGCACGGACCTCCTCCTGCAGGAGGTCTGCGGCTCCTTCATTAGGATGCACACACCTCCTCCTGCAGGAGGTCTGCGGCTCCTTCATTAGGATGCACACACCTCCTCCTGCAGGAGGTCTGCGGCTCCTTCATTAGGATGCACACACCTCCTCCTGCAGGAGGTCTGCGGCTCCTTCATTAAGATGCACACACCTCCTCCTGCAGGAGGTCTGCGGCTCCTTCATTAAGATGCACACACCTCCTCCTGCAGGAGGTCTGCGGCTCCTTCATTAAGATGCACACACCTCCTCCTGCAGGAGGTCTGCAGCTCCTTCATTAGGATGCACACACCTCCTCCTGCAGGAGGTCTGCGGCTCCTTCATTAGGATGCACGGACCTCCTCCTGCAGGAGGTCTGCGGCTCCTTCATTAGGATGCACACACCTCCTCCTGCAGGAGGTCTGCGGCTCCTTCATTAGGATGCACACACCTCCTCCTGCAGGAGGTCTGCGGCTCCTTCATTAAGATGCACACACCTCCTCCTGCAGGAGGTCTGCGGCTCCTTCATTAAGATGCACACACCTCCTCCTGCAGGAGGTCTGCGGCTCCTTCATTAAGATGCACACACCTCCTCCTGCAGGAGGTCTGCGGCTCCTTCATTAGGATGCACGGACCTCCTCCTGCAGGAGGTCTGCAGCTCCTTCATTAGGATGCACACACCTCCTCCTGCAGGAGGTCTGCGGCTCCTTCATTAAGATGCACACACCTCCTCCTGCAGGAGGTCTGCGGCTCCTTCATTAAGATGCACACACCTCCTCCTGCAGGAGGTCTACGGCTCCTTCATTAGGATGCACACACCTCCTCCTGCAGGAGGTCTGCAGCTCCTTCATTAGGATGCACACACCTCCTCCTGCAGGAGGTCTGCAGCTCCTTCATTAGGACACACACCTCCTCCTGCAGGAGGTCTGCAGCTCCTTCATTAGGACACACACCTCCTCCTGCAGGAGGTCTGCAGCTCCTTCATTAGGACACACACCTCCTCCTGCAGGAGGTCTGCAGCTCCTTCATTAGGATGCACACACCTCCTCCTGCAGGAGGTCTGCAGCTCCTTCATTAGGATGCACGGACCTCCATCTACAGGAGGTCTGCAGCTCCTTCATTAGGATGCACGGACCTCCTCCTGCAGGAGGTCTGCGGCTCCTTCATTAGGATGCACGGACCTCCTCCTGCAGGAGGTCTGCAGCTCCTTCATTAGGATGCACACACCTCCTCCTGCAGGAGGTCTGCAGCTCCTTCATTAGGATGCACACACCTCCTCCTGCAGGAGGTCTGCAGCTCCTTCATTAGGATGCACACACCTCCTCCTGCAGGAGGTCTGCGGCTCCTTCATTAGGATGCACACACCTCCTTCTGCAGGAGGTCTGCAGCTCCTTCATTAAGATGCACACACCTCCTCCTGCAGGAGGTCTGCAGCTCCTTCATTAGGATGCACACACCTCCTCCTGCAGGAGGTCTGCAGCTCCTTCATTAAGATGCACACACCTCCTCCTGCAGGAGGTCTGCAGCTCCTTCATTAGGATGCACACACCTCCTCCTGCAGGAGGTCTGCAGCTCCTTCATTAGGATGCACACACCTCCTCCTGCAGGAGGTCTGCGGCTCCTTCATTAGGATGCACACACCTCCTTCTGCAGGAGGTCTGCAGCTCCTTCATTAAGATGCACACACCTCCTCCTGCAGGAGGTCTGCAGCTCCTTCATTAGGATGCACACACCTCCTCCTGCAGGAGGTCTGCAGCTCCTTCATTAAGATGCACACACCTCCTCCTGCAGGAGGTCTGCAGCTCCTTCATTAGGATGCACACACCTCCTCCTGCAGGAGGTCTGCAGCTCCTTCATTAGGATGCACACACCTCCTCCTGCTGACAGAAGACGCTAAAACCGGTATAAAACCTCAGATTCACCTCAGCCTGCAGCCAGACAACAGCAGTTTTCTGCTGAATCGCCTGGTTTTTACACACTTTGTGCCCAGTTTATGGTGGATTCCTCCTCCTCTTGGGTGGAGGACATGAGCTGTGAGCTGTCGTCTCCTCCTGAGGATCAGTGGAGGAGCTGAGAGGCCACATGTTGGTCTACATCACTTCCTGCTGGCTGAGCACATCACAACAACAATATTCCTGCTGCCACAGCACTCACAGCTCAACTGCCTCTCTCTGTTTATATATATATATATATATATATATATATATAAATATAGAGCTCAGGGGGCCTCTGTCTTCTCTGGACCTGTCAATCAAAGTGGGGGTGGGCGGGGCCAGCGGTGACACCATTGTGTCAGGGCGGCTCAGTGTCAGCAGCACAAACAGCAGCAGGATGAAAAGATGGAGGAGGACATGGTCCTCAGAGATGGAGACGCCATGACTCAGGACCAGGACCAGGACCAGGACAAGGACCAGGACCAGGACCAGGGATGTATTATAAAACCTGGATATGGCTCCCAATTTATGAGGTCACATGACCAGGATATCCCTATTGCTGATGGACAATTGACATGTGAGCATCACTGTCTCACAATCAAAGGTTGTGTTTTAATCAGAATTTGGGGACATTTTTACACTCAGATATTGTTTCAGGCCTGATAGTCTGGATATTATCTGAAATGCATATATAAAAGAGGCTAAAAGGGATCCTATGCTGCTATTTTACCAGTTTTATATTGAAATTTCCATGGTCTGTTTAAAAACAAACAGGTTTTTATGGTCCAAACGCAGCTAGTTAGAGCTGTGGCAGCAATACAGTCGGCCTTCTCACACACTCACTCTGAAAAACCCTGTTTCCACCTTTTACCGCTAATAAAAGAGAATCCAAGAGATTTTTGGATTCTAGATTTTTAGAAAAAGTTTTCCAACGACCAGAAAAAGCTCTGGAAAAGTCTTTTTATTCATTTATTTTTCGGTTTTTACAGTTTTTAATGTGATCAGGAAGTGAATAAAAGACTCAAAAGTGAGTTTTTTTGCAATTTACATATAATATATACAGCTAGAAAATGTATATATAGTAGTAGAAGTGCATATATATGTGTGCATATGTGACATACTATTGTAGACATTGTCTGTTACAGTGATGATTATTGGATTATTGGATGATTATTGATGATGATGATTATTGTAAATCCCAGCACATCTTCACAGGAATCAGTTCTCTGTATTTTTCTGTTTTTAACATAAATCTATGAATGAAATTCTATGAAAAAAAACATAAGAAACAAAAATATGTGATATAAAATCTATGTTTTCACAGTTGGGTATGAAAAGGGGGCTTTTATTTTGAAGGACATACAACATCTGAGGTCACATGACCAGGATATCCCTATTACTGATGGACATGTAAGCATCACTGTTTCATGAATGAAGATTGTTTTATTCAGAATTGATGTTATAATTTATATGTTTTATGTATTTTTTTAACAATATACAAATATAGTAAATTCCTAGTGTAACAACCTAATGGATCCCATTGAATTACATAGCATGAAACTATCCAGAGACTATGTTTACTACCTTTTCTTACATTTTTTAAATAGATCTATTATTGAGACCATTTTAAATAACACTAACACTGTTTTCCTGTGTCTAATTATATTTTATATAGAATCTTTGTGTCCTGGCTGGTTTTTGGCTGCGTTTCATCCGTCTGCCAACACTCCCTCTACAGCCAGAACAGAAGTGATGGATCCTCTCAGTCTGGTCTGGTCTGGTCTGGATCTGGTCTGGGTCTGAAATAACGTTTTACAGCTTTGGACTAAAACCTGTTCCAGATGTTACATGTGCTCGTTGTGGTTTCTGCTACTATTTTATTTTGAAGGTTCTGCAGCCTGCAGCGGTAGAGACGTGGACTGATGTGAGCCCGGCGGCCATGTTGACAGCTGACCTTCTGTTAATAAAGCAGCTGAGTCCAGGTCCTGACCCGAGGCCTCCCCCAAGACCAGGACCAGGACCAGGACCCCCCCTCCCCCCTCTCATCTCCTCACTGCATTATTAATGTGTTCCTCCAAAGAATCCTGCAGAGTTTCAGACAAAAACGCTGGATTATAAAATAATAAATATTACTTTAATTAGAATGTGTTTGGTCTGTATTTGAACTGATATTTTGCTTTATTTTATGATGATAAAACATGAATAATAAATGAAATATGGTCAATAACTGAATCAGAAAAAACAGGCCATACACTGCAAAACAATTACATCTAATTAGGTGAAAATGTCTTTTATTAATTGTTGTAATTAATCCAATATTCAGTATAATTAACTTATTCTATTGGTAGATAATTTATCTTATTTCATTTTACTGATTTAGTCTTGTATATTTAAAATAAAATCACATTTTTTGGACTTTTTATGTTAATGTCTTCATTATCTGACCTTTTATCTCAAATTCCATAAAAACATGAAATAAATGAGATAATTCACGATAATTCTACTCAATATTTGACTAATTTTACTAAATACAAGATATTTCCTCTGATGCAGAGGAAGGATATATACGGAATATTATTAAAATTATACAAAAGTATAATTATCTCATCGTGTTTTAAGATCATTTTGTTGTTTTTCTTTGTTTTGAACAATTTAATCTTGTTTTAAGAAGATTTTTTTTAAGAAAACAAGATTATTATTTTATTTCTGACACTTATTATAAGCTCTATTATTAATCTTTATAACCTTTAAGGCCAGAATTATTGATTATTTAGTGATTAAGATTAAACTATAAAATCAGCTTTTTCCTTTATTTTATATCCAGATGTCTATTCTTTTATTATATAACATGTTAATTATACATTTTATGGTTGTTGTTTTCATGTGAACTGGATTGTTTGTACACTTTGAATTGTTAATAAAGTTTTATTAAAATGAAAGACAGTAGATAAACAGTGAAGTGTCTCTTCCTGCTTTTTATTCTCAGTGTGAATCCATTAATATCAGACGGATACGAAGCTATTGTTAAACTCTGCTGTAATTTCCTCGTTTCCTCGACTCACAGAGAAAACACAGGAAATTCCTGACGGGGTCATTTATTATTAGAAAACAGGCTTTCACTCATAGAAACACATGCACTAAACAATACACCTCAACTAAACTAACTAAAACAAAATTAAAAAACTAAATTTTTTTTTTCATTGGCAGATAATTTAGTTTATTTCAATTTATTTAGTCGTGTTTTCTTAAATTTTTGGACTTTTTTTATCCAAATTTGTCGTTTTTTCCTCAGATTTTGGATTTTTTATGTCATAATTCAGATTCTTTAAGTAAATAAAAGTAAAGTAAGTAAATTTATATTAAAAAAATAAGCAAATAAAGTGCAGAGGGATGGAAGAATTAAATATACAATTAAATAATAAATTAAATTAAATATTGCTGCAGTTCGTCCAGTATTGCATTTTATTATTCTTATATTTTATTTTGTTCATTATATGAACATGTGCTGAATAACAATAAAAAATCCTTGAATCTTTATTTATTTGGGTCAATTTAAACTTGTTTTAATAAAACAACATTGACATTTTCTTTAAAAAAACATTAAATTGACTAAAATCAAGAAAAAACTAAATAAATTAAATTATCTGCCAATAAAACACAATAATTCTACTAAATATTGGAATAATTCTATCAAATACAAGACACTTTCACCTTTTAAGACTTATTTTCATTTTATTATTCTTGCCTTTAATTTATTTTATATTTTATTTTGTTTATTATATGAATGACAATAAAGAATCATTGAATCCTTGAATTTTTATTTATTTGGGTCAATTTAATCTTATTAATAAAACATTAAATTATCAGATAATGGAATAATAATAATAATAATTCTACTACATTACATGGACTAAATAAATAAATCTGAACAAGTGAAAATGTCTTTTTATTTGGTAAAAATAAAATATTAAATAGGATTATTTTACTATTTTAATTCCACTAATTTAATTGAATTAATTTAGTCTCATCTTCTTTTTTTAATCCTTTTTTTTTGTCTTTTTTTATCTCATATTTTCAATTTTTTATTTAATAATTCTGATTTTTTTAAGTAAGTAAAGGTAAGATTTATAGAAGTGAATAAAGAGTGAAAATATCTTGTTTTTGGTTGAATATTATTTTATTTCCAAGCTTTTTTACACTTTTTTGCTCACTGGACCATAACATTATACTTTGTCCTTAATTACAAATATTTATTGCATTGAATTATTCTTGTCTTTAATTTATTTGTTCATCATATGAACGTTTGTGTTCACTTATTTGGGTCAAATTGGTAAATTGTCTTAAAAAAACAACATTAAATTGACTAAAATCAAGAAAAAAACACAATAAATTAAATTCTCTGCCAATGAAACACAATAATTCTACTAATTATTGGACTAATTCTACCAAATTCTATTTTTCTGCAGTGAGAACATCGACAGGTCACGAGCAGCTTTTGCAGTTTTGCCTCTGAAGAAAGAAAAAGTCAAATAAACGTGTTTCAGTCTTTACTTCAGCAGGTTTCTGCAGAAGAAGAAGCTGCTTCAGCCTCGTGTTTCACTGCAGGAAGTGGTTAAACAGCCTCAGATACACTTGATGCTTGTTAAGTTTCCACGATGCTGCAGGAGAACACGAACCATGAAAACTACTTCTCACCTCTTCTATTTACAGGAGACATTTGCTGATGATGACGATGATGGATAAAAGACGTAGAAACGTTAAATTAACCCTTTATATTTGTTTTTGATGTTTTAATTTAAAAAAGTCTATAATTAAAAAGTGATGAGAGATAGAGACTTTATGTAAATTAGAGAAATATTAAGAACAACCCAAAGTTTATGTAGGGATTAAATGGACCCATCTAATTAGCATATTATGATGTCACAGCTAAATATATATATATATATATATATAAATAAATAATATTCATGAAATGTCACATATTTTAATAACCCTCTATTACATACTAGTGTTTCCATGTGGCAACACTTACTTCATCTTCATTTTTACAAAAAGTCTTGTGTTTCTAACATTAGGTGTGAAAAGGGGGCTTTTATTTTGAAGGAGATACCGTTTATGAGGTCACATGACCAGGATATCCCTATTGCTGATGGACATTTGACATGTGAGCATCACTGTCTCACAATGAAAGGTTGACTTTTATTCAGAAATCAGGAAAACGTTCAACAAATAAAAAAAATTAACTTAAATTTTGATGTTGTAAGTTGTTTTTTTTCTAATATGATTAAAACGATTTGCTGTTATATACAATATGCACAAAAATGTGTAATTCCTAGTGTAGGACAACCTAATGGAAACTATTCTGGGACTGCCTTTACCATGTCTGTGATATAAAATCTATGTTTTTACAGTTAGGTGTGAAAAGGAGGCTTTTATTTTGAAGGTCACATGACCAGGATATCCCTATTGCTGATGGACATTTAACATGTGAGCATCACTGTCTCATAACCAAAAGTTGACTTTTATTCTGAATTTGGGAAAATTTTAACCAAATATAAGATTTTTTTTTTCTAATAAACTAAAATAGATTTGTTGTCATATGGAAACAATATGCAAATATGGAAAAAATAATGGGTTAACTTAAATAGTGTGCATGTTTTTACTGCATCAGATCTTTATCAGGTATTTCATCATATATATATATATATATATATATATATATATATATATATATATATATATATATATATATATATATATATATATATATATATATATATATATATATATATATATATATATATATATATAAATAATTCAATTGTCCATCTCTACTGTGTTTTAATAAATAAAACCAAAAAATATAAAGCTGTGACTCGTCCTTTAACATGTTGATGGTTTAATACAATAAGAAATGATGCCACTCTTTGTTTTTTATCAAAAAAATCACATAAAATTGTGATATTTGTAAAATAACTGTTAAAAATGGACTTTTAAATAACAAGAAACCAACATTAACACAAAATGTAGATTTATAGACCTGATGAATGATGAATTAAACTGGATTTTAATGAGTTTTGGACTTTTTCACCTTGACAAACATTTATCACTGACTCTTTTATCTCTTATTAATGTAAATACATGAATTTGATTGGATGAAATAAATCTCTAAAATGAGTTAAATTAAATAACAATTAACAACCACAGAAATCAGAAAATAATCACATTTGGACATTTTTAGACTCAGATGAATCATAAAATAGTTGTAAATTAATGTAATAGTTGGTAAATAATCGATTAGTCGACTATTCATTGCAGCTCTACTGTAAAAACTATTGTAGTATTGTAACTATTCTCAACTATTTAACTGCCTTTTTTATGATTTAAACATGTTTTTTTGTCATTTATTAGTTGTTTTTTGGGTCAGACAGTTTATAATAAAGTGAAAATTAAAGGTTTAAATTGATTAATTGCACAGTTTTTCTGTCTCTTTCCAATAAAAACACAAAGTTCCTCCAGGCTGGTTAATTCTAGACTTGATCTTTGATCGTAATCTCATTTAAATGGTTGATAATCTGGATTTAGTGGTAAAGTCAACAGGCTGTGGTTGTTTTAAGGTTTTAAGACGTTGAAATAGAAACAAATGAGACGCGTTTAAAAGGTTTTTATCAGAAGCTGAAACTCAGCAGAGAGATTTTACAACACAGCGGCCATGTTCCTTTAATAATCCACCATGAATATGTTTAAATTGATCCTCCTGATGAATGAAAAACAGCAGCAGCATCAGAATATTTAACGTTTCCTGATGCTCCACCTTCACATTTCAGTGTAAAACTGTTTTAAACCTTTAAACTTTTATTCTGCTCGTCTTTCTTTTTGTGGATTTCAGTTTATTTCACAATCAACAACAAAAAAAGATGATTAATAACTTTTTCTGCTGCTGAAGTTGCTCTATGGCAACAATTACCTTCATTTTTATAAAAAGCTGTGATATAAAATCTAAGTTTTTACACTTGGGTATAAAAAGGGGGCTTTTATTTTGAAGGACATACAATTTATGAGGTCACATGACCAGGATATCCCTATTGCTCATCGACATTTGACATGTGAGCATCATTGTCTCACAACTGAAGATTGATTTTATTCAGAATTTGGGAAAATTTTTACCAAATAAATAAGATTTCTAGATTTTAAGAAATAAAAACAAACATTTTTTTACCATATCTAAGTAATATTTAATAAAATAGAGTATTAAAACGCATAAATCCTTCCTCTAAACAGACGAGCCATGGTCGCCCATCACCGACCCGGAGCTTGCTGATCTGTCTCTCCATCCCCCGTTGCTAGGATACCACATTCCTCAGCATGGGGGGGGAGGGGGGATGACGCAGTAACCATGACGATTTAAGAGCCCGTGAGCCATGTTTCTTTAGGGGGGGATAGTGATAGTGACGGCGTATCATCTTTCGCAGGACTGCTGCTTCACGTGTGTGTGTGTGTGTGTGTGTGTGTGACAGCGTCTAGACAGCATCCCCCTCCCCCCTCCCCCACCCACCGCTGCTCAGCATCTCCAAAGAGGATTGTCTCCAGCAGAGGATAATCTTTAAGGCTCATCAATCTTAGTCTTTCACGTGGTTGATATGCATGAGTAAACACACACAGACACAGACACAGACACAGACACAGACACAGACACAGACACAGACACAGACACAGACACAGACACAGACACACACACACACACACACACACACACACACACACACACACACACACACACACACACACACACACACACACACACACACACACACACACACACACAGCCAGCTGCAACCTCAACAGCATAAATACCAAACACTGCCAACTCATATAGGGTGATATCAGGTAAAATGGGGCCACTTTTTAGTAACTGTTAGGAAAATGTCTTTTCCATGTATATTAATGATTAATAATGACTGTTTCTGATCATTTTGTGTTGGAATTATGTGATACAATATAATTATTTAGGTCCTATAAATCTTGAAACATCTGCTGTTCCACTTTTTTTTTTTGCATGAGTGGTTTCAGGTAAAATGGGCCATCTCATCACATAAAATGGGCCAATCAAATGACAAACAGAAATTCAAAATTAATTCATCATTACTTTAAATGTTAAAACAGAATTTCTTAGAAACACATTGCTGCTATTAAAAGAAGAACAGATGAGTTATACTTATGTTATAGACAGGCTAAGCTATCAAGCTAAGCTAATGCTAAGTTAATTATGCTAAGTTACACAAACACAGTAAAAGTAGTGACGACTTTGAGTTGAACTAATTTCACATGACAATCAACATAAACCAGATGTTATACACATGTGTGTTTGTGGCCCATTTTATCTTATTGGGTTAAGGTAAATGGGGCCACCAAGATAAAAATCACTTTAAAAAAATATGTTAATAAATCAAATTAACAGCATTATTTCTGATGGATGTTATCAAGACAGATACCATGAACATTACCATGAACATTTCTGGTTCAGTCGATTTGAGGTATTGTCTCATCACCATAGAAACCATAAACTAATCAAATCACCTGTTCTAGTAAGTAACAGGTGATTTGTGACCCATTTTACCTGATATCACCCTAATGTTTAGAGACAGCACTGTGGTGTTTTAATGCTTTAGTGGATCAGTGTGTTCTGATTAAAACCACTTTGGTCTTATCATATTGTGGATCTTCCAGGTCCAGATGGTTTCTGGGAGTTGACACCAGACACAGACGGTAAACAGGGGTTGGGTCCGGTATGGACCACAGGACCCGGGCCAGAATAGAAACCGGGGACCAGCATCTGTCCAAAGTCTCCCACACCCACCCAGCACATATTTGGAAAACTACCAAAGGAAACGTCTGGCTGTTTAAAAAAATAAACACTGAAATCATCATTTTTTAGCTCCAAGGATCACTTTCAGTTTCCTAGAATGCATCTGTGTGATTTTGTGATGGTGTAATTTACATTATTTGGAACAATCAGCGTTAGTTTTGTTGAGTTTAACAGCAGTTGAATTTCTGTTGTATAACAGCTCCAATTAAACCCAATAAATATGAATTCATCATTATTTTATTCTTAGGAAGCTCTTTCTAAATTGACTGATTAATCACCAACTATTTTGATTATTGATTAAATCGATTTGAGAATTTTTTAATAAGAAAATGTCTAAATTCTCTGGTTCCAGCTTCTCTTCTCTGATTATTTCCTGGTTTCTTTAGTCTCTATAATAATAAACTGATGATCTTTGGGTTGTGGACTGTTGGTCTGGATAAAAAAGCTTTGGTAAATAAAAATAGTCGTTAGTTGCAGCTCTAATTGAAATTCAAAGCAACTTAAACCATTTACCTGCCAATTTACAAGCTTTTCTGTCAATCACTATTAAATTAAGGGATTTAAGGGGCAGGTTGTTGCTCATTTAGCTAGCATATTGTATGGTATCTAGACAGATGCTAAGTTCAAGTTAAAAAATGCAAAAATATATACCAACTTCTAAAAAGAAGCACTGAAACAGTAGATGTTGTAGGAGTTAGCATAGGAGGCTTCACTGATTATGCTGCAACCTGTAGGTGTCTGGCAGGAAAAGAGTTAATGCAGATTCATTAGCTCCCTGCTACTAGTTAGCATCACTGCCTACTAACAAGTAGCTGCTACTAGTTAGCATCACTGCCTATTAACAAGTAGCTAATACTAATTAGCATCACTGCCTATTAACAAGTAACTGCTACTATTTAGCATCACTGCCTACTAACCAGTAGCTGCTACTAGTTAGCATCGCTGCCTACTAACAAGTAGCTGCTACTAGTTAGCATCACTGCCTACTAACAAGTAGCTGCTACTAGTTAGCATCGCTGCCTACTAACCAAGAGCTACTACTAGTTAGCATTGCTGCCTACTAACAAGTAGCTGCTAATTCTTAGCATCGCTGCCTACTAACCAAGAGCTACTACTAGTTAGCATCGCTGCCTACTAACAAGTAGCTGCTATTAGTTAGCATCGCTGCCTACTAACCAAGAGCTACTACTAGTTAGCATCGTTGCCTACTAACCAGTAGCTGCTACTAGTTAGCATCGTTGCCTACTAACAAGTAGCTGCTAATTCTTAGCATCGCTGCCTACTAACCAAGAGCTACTACTAGTTAGCATCGCTGCCAACTAACAAGTAGCTGCTACTAGTTAGCATCGCTGCCTACTAACAAGTAGCTGCTACTAGTTAGCATCACTGTCTCAAGTTTATGTTATGTATGTAGGAACGTAAAGTGGAGATTCTTACTTGAATTTGTAATTATTGCATTATTCAATAAGGTTTGGGAAAAAATAGGGAAAAGTTCTTCTTCTACTGCAGTTATTGATCTCCCAAATGACTTCTGGGATACGTAGTCTGGTTCTCTTGCATACTGTAAAATATGACCTGATTCAGTGCCAGTATTCACAGGTTCTACATAGTAGATTCATCATTTCTGTCTACCAAACCCAATAATCAATACGTCTATTAATAGGTTCCTGAATAGAACACAGATACTATAACAATAGATGACTGCAGCAGCTTTCTATCTCCATTCATAATCAATGCTGGCCCTGATGGACGTGTTTGTTCTTCCAAACCACACACAACAAACCAGATTACACATCACAGTCTATTAGCAGCCAGTCAGACACCACAGTAATGTCACGAGTCACAGACTCTGATGTAATTTACCACCCGAGGCCTTCGCTGGGTTTCTATGGAGGCCACAGCAGGTGGTAATATCCAATCAACTACCAGGCTCAACAGAGCTGATATACACATATTAGGACCGGTCCTAACTCAAATGAATGGGAAGGTGTGGCCAGTATTTCATTCTGAAAATGGACACTTCAGTTTCATACAGTTAAGAATGAAGAAGGAATGTTGTGAAGCTACATGTGTCAGAATATACTGCATATAGTGGTGGGTACAAGTAGAAGTACTCCTGTACAAGTACAAATGTATTGGGTTAATAAATGACTTGGTAACTCTTCCTTTACTGGGTAAATACAGTGAAACTACAGCTTAATTACTAGGTATTTACCCTGTAAATATATGCACTCATTGGGAAATCACCATTGGTAATGTATATGTAAATTATTAGAAACTAAGGCTAAAAATACTAGTTATTTTCCCTATAAATGGTATAATATGGTAATTATAATAGGTAAACTACAGCTGAAATACTAGGTATCTACTTAGTACAACTATATAGTAATAATAGTATATTAGTTGGTAATTACCACTGGTAATAAGTAGGTAAATACAGTGAAACTACAGCTTAATTACTAGGTATTCACCTGGTAAATATATGCAATCATTGGGTAATTACCATTGGTGGTGTATATGTAAATTATTAGAAACTAAGGCTAAAAATACCAGGTATTTTCCCTATAAATGGTATAATATGGTAATTATAATAGGTAAACTACAGTGAAAATACAGCTGAAATACTAGGCATTTACTTAGTACAACTATATAATAATAACAGTATATTAGTTGGTAATTACCACTGGTAATAAGTAGGTAAATACAGTGAAACTACAGCTTAATTACTAGGTATTTACCAGGTAAATATATGCAATCATTGGGTAATTACCATTGGTGATATGTAGGTAAATGATTAGAAACTATGGCTGAAATACTAGGTGTTTTCCCACTAAATATATGCTAATTGCAATATATTGTTGGGAAATAGCCACTCATAATAAGTAGCACAGGTAAATACTACAGCTGAAATACTAGGTATTTACCCAGTAAATATATTGTAATAAAAGTATATTAGTTGGTAATTACCACTGGTAAATACAATTAAACTATAGCTGAAATACTAGGTATTTATACTATTGTAATTATATGTTAACAACAGTATATTAGTTGGTAATTACCACTGGTAATAAGTAGGTAAACATAGTGAAACTAGGTTTTTATACTTTTGTAAATATATGGTAATAACAGTATATTCGTTGGTAATTACCACTGGTAATAAGTAGGTAAATACAATGAAACTACAGCTGAAATGTTATGTATTTACCTGGTAAATATATGGTAATCACCACTGGTAATGTATATGTAAATGATTAGAAAATATGGCTGAAATATGATATAATATTTTCTCTCTAAATATATGGTAATTATAATATATTGTTTGTGAAACAGCCACTCATGAAGAGTAGCACAGGTAAATACAGAGAACTTAGGCTGTAATTTAGTGTTTTACCCAGTAAATAGTTATTTAACAGTACAAGTAGAGAGCAGAACAATCTCTCATTGCTGTTAAACAAACTCCTTTATTATTCAAGTTTATCACCAAAAGCGACATTTTCCAAGTTTAACGCTACATATAAAACACACGATGACATTTTATTACCTTGATCTAATCCTCATTTTACCGAGCAGACCTTGAACGCATCATAATGTAAGCTCACGGCAGCTTGTTGAACTAAATAAACCAACATTTCATCCTGTTTAATTCAACACTGGATGAACATCTTTATCTAACAGAAGCTGCTCTGAGGTTTGACAATATTAAATATATATTCTACATTTATATATGATGAGTTCTATCACCACCTGTGTCATCTGCCTCATAAATACATCCAGTAAAGAGTAGAATCACAGTTTAAACTTACTCTTTCTAAGTCATCTCCTCCACCAGTGGCTGAATGAGACATTTACTCATTTACTCTGCTGTACATGCTCAGACAGACTTCCTGCTTCCTGTTTCCTTTATGTGGTCACATATGGGAGTACATTTACTCAACTACAGTATTTTAAGGTACATGAGTATTTATACTTCATAATTCTACTCCATTACATTCCACAGGGAAATAATACAGTGTCAGACATGTAGAGGAAATGTATTTATTTACTCAGGTTCCTGATGTAAATCTGATTTTCTAGGTAGGTCGGCTGTGGATTTGAATATCACTGATTAATCGATTAATCTAGTATTAAAAAATTAATCACATAAATTGAGAATTCAGAAATTTTCTTTAAAAAATTAATTTTTATTTTTTTCCTCAATGTTTTCAATTTTTTTTGTATTTTTAGTTGTTTTTTGTTATTTTTAGTTTTTTTTATTATTTTGAGAATTTTATTATTTTTTATTATTTTTATTATTTGTATATTTAGTATTTTTTTGTATTTTAGTATTTTTAGCATTTTTACTAATATAATTAAAATTTGGCTCATAAAATCTTTTT
>CM060477.1:28599537-28609537 GCA_030544235.1 Lepturacanthus savala | reverse complement strand
ATGTAAAAGTTGGCAACTAATCAATTTTTACGATAAATCAACTAATTGTTGAAGGTCTAGAAACCAGAAAATATCCAGATTTTGAGAAGCTGGAACCAGACAATTAGCAAAACAGTGATTAATATAAAGTTTGTCAACTAATTGATTAATCAACTAATCGTTGAAGGTCTAGAAACTAGGAAATAACCAGATTTTGAGAAGCTGGAACCAGACGGTTAGCAAAATGGTGATTAATGTAAAAGTTGGCAACTAATCGATTAAGTGACTAATTGTTAAAGGTCTAGAAACCAGAAAATAATCTGATTTGAAAAGCTGAAACCAGAGAATTAGTAAAATAGTTGGTAAATAATGTAAAAGTTGTCAACTAATCAATTAATAAACTAATCGTTAAAGGTCTAGAAACCAGGAAATAACCAGATTTGAGAAGCTGGAACCAAAGAATTAGTAAAATAGTTGGCGAATATTGTAAAAGTTGGCAACTAATCGATTAATCGACCAATAGTTGAAGGTCTAGAAACCAGAAGATGATCCGATTTTGAGAAGCTGGAACCAGAGAATTAGCAAAATAGTTGGTGATTAGTGAAAAAGTCGGCAACTAATACATTTTCATGATAAATCAACTGATCGTTAGACTCTAGAACCAGAAAATAACCAGATTTTTATAAGCTGGAACCAGCGAGTTGGTACAGTAGGGAAGAGAAAGCCTGACGTTCTCCTCTGTTATAGAGCAGTACCAGCAGCTACGACAGCAGATAGCGACATAAACGACAACGTAAAACACACTCACGACTCGGGACGTGCAGGAAATAACAAGACGCCCGTCGTCGGGGACGTAAATCACCACGAGGATCCAGAGCTGGTCATTAGTATGCTGCAGCAGATGTGCTGGAGGTGGGCCTCTTTACTGAGTTGGTGAGTCAGTAAAACAGGATGAGGTTATGGTATGGTACCATCTGCACAGGAGGAGGAGGAGCACCAATACAACCACACACACACACACACATGCATCCTGTAGGCAGCAGAACAATGCACTGCCAACGCCAGGCAGCGAGTTCATAAAGTTTAAGCTGTGGTACTTTCAGAATAAACACACGACTGCATAAATATCACAGCCCTCGTCATGTGGAGGACGACGGGGGTTAAAACGCTGCAGGGTTGAGGTTTCCTCTGCCCATCACTGCTGCTTTTATCTGGAATAAGGTGGAGGGAAAAAGGTGGGCGGGGCTTTAACAGGTTATTTAACCTGTTCTCCTCTAGGTCTGTTTATCATCTACCTCCAGACTTAATGTAGTTTATCTCTACAACTACAGGTTTACTGAATGATCTTGGGTTTAAATAAAGCTAACACCTGTGAGATAGTTGTATCAGTGACAGAATCTATTTAAAATGAACAGTGGTGAAGAACATCCAGATAGAATAAAGCAGAGAAGGGAAATAATTAGCTCCACCTAAAATATTTCTGTGTAAAACCATCAGTAAATCATGTGTTAGTAGCTGAATTCATCTATAGATCAGTAAAGTAAAGTCTGATCAGTAATTGCACCAAATGTCAGAATTACAAGGTGAACCAGACCAGTTTTACAGATGTTTTAGTTCAGATTTTGTCTTAATATTATCACAAAAAAGCAGAAATCTACAGATTAATGTTTTCTCTATGTTCTCATATTATTGGTTGTGGTATAAATGATGTTTAGTTAATCTAATAATGGTTGATATAGACTTGTAGCTGAGTTTATTGTTGATATTTTGGTGTGTTACATGAACATATTGAACAAGAAGGATTCATTATTTATAAATGCAATCCCCTGCTGGCAGGAAGTTAGGAGGAAACAGGTTCAAAACCACTTCCAGAGGAGTCCTGGTCTCTGGTCTCAGGTCTTTATGATTCCACCTCAACCTCCTCTGGATCCTTATGGATCCTCCATTAACCTTCTAGCTACCACTATCGACTTCAGCCAACAACAGTCAATAAAACAGTGGATTTCATCAAATATGAACCATTTTATCAGAGTCGTCAACGTCATTAACCCTCTATTACATACATGAAACATTACATAGACATGGTAAAACATGTTTTGGATGTTTTTATTAACTTAATATGGCCTAAATAATAAGTCAATAGGACTCCATTAGGTTTATACACTAGGAATTTATCATATTTGCATATTGTTGACATATGACAACACATCTATTTCTGCATATTAGAAAAAAATGAATTAAATTCATGTTCAATTTTTTATTTGGTAAATTTTTTCCCAAATTCTGAACAAAATACAACCTTTGGTTGTGAGACAATGATGCTCACATGTCAACAAGCAAACAGGATATCCTGGTCATGTGACCTCAAACTGTATATCCTTCAAAATAAAAGCCCTCTTTTCACACCTAGCTGTAAAAACAGATTTTATATCACAGCTTTTTGGAAAAAAATGAAGATAAAGGCAACACTATGCAATAGAGGGTAAAATATGTGACACTTCATGAATATTCTATAATCCAAGATGGCTCCCACAATGACATCATAATATGCAAATTAGATGGGGAAACTTAATCCCTACATAAACTTTAGGCCGTCCTTAATATTTCTCTAATTTACAGAAAGTCTCTATCTCTGATCACCTTGAAGTTACAGCCTTTTGAAATTAAGACGTCAAAATCATTTTAGAGAAAAACCTCTGGCTCCTAAACGGTTAAATCGATAAAACTTAACAGAAAAAAAGCCACATGAAATTCTTCCTGTGCGAGTAAGACTGGCATCTATGGAAAAAAAAAACGCCCTAAGAAAAGCGGCGTTTGGCAGGCGAAACCTGCATTTTCTGGACGCGTGTGGGTGTATATTTTTACTACGAGGTATTTCAGGCACATTGTTCTACAGTCATAATAATAACGTGCTGAACAGGAGACAAACATCTCCAGGACACAAACATGTTGAATTATGAGAAACAGCAAGAGACTCGCTCATTATCACCATGTGCAGCTAAAAGATCTTTTATGTTTCATGTTATGTTGGGTTTTTTACCCCAACTGCATTTTGGGAAATGTAGGAAATCACTTGCTGAAGTCAACCTATGGACTGGTGACAAATGAGATGAGGAATCTGTAGAATATGAACATAACATGCAACTAATGACTGTTTGATGCTCAATTAATCAACCCATTATTTAAATGATTGATTAAATGGTTGATTGGTTCATATAATAAAATGACGATTGATGTTTCCCAAAGCTATTTTTGTCTAAACCAACAGTCTACAACCCAAAGATCATCAGTTCACTGTTATAGAAGACTAAAGAATCAGATATTTAGCTAATTCTCTGGTTCTGGTTAAAACTAATCGATTATTTGACCAGAAAATAATCAGGTTTTGAGAAGCTGGAACCAGAGAATTAGCAAATAGTTGGTGATTAATGTAAAAGGTGGCAACTAATCCAATAATTGATTGAAAAACTAATCGTTGAAGGTCTAGAAATCAAAAATCTGGAACCAGATATTAGCAAAATGTAAAAGTTGGCAACTAATTGATTAATCAACCAATCGTTGAAGGTCTAGAAACTAGAAAATAATCAGGTTTTTAGAAGCTGGAACTAGAGAATTAGCAAATAGTTGGTGTTTAATGTACAAGTTGGCAACTAATAAATTAATCAACTAATTGTTGGAAGTCTATAAACCAAAAAATAACCAGATTTGAGAAGCTGGAACTAGACAATTACCAAAAAAGTTGGTGATTCTTGTAAAAATTGGCAAATGATCCAATAATTGATTAAATAACTAATTGTTGAATGTCTAGAAACTAGAAAATAGGAAGGTTTTGAGAAGCTGGAACCAGAGAATTAGCAAATAGTTGGTGATTAATGTAAAAGTTGGCAACTAAACGATTAATCAACTAATTGTTGAAGGTCTAGAAACCAAAAAATAACCAGATTTGAGAAGCTGGAACTAGACAATTACCAAAAAAGTTGGTGATTCTTGTAAAAATTGGCAAATAATCCAATAAATGATTAAACAACTAATCATTGAAGGTCTAGAAACTACAAATAATCAGGTTTTAAGAAGCTGAAACCAGAGAATTAGCAATATGTAAAACTAATTGATTAATTGACCAATCACTGAAAGGTGAGAAACCAGAAAATAATATGAATTAAAACTAGAGAATTAGCAAAATAGTTGGTGATTGATGTAAATGTTGGCAACTAATCCAATAATTGATTGAAAAACTAATTGTTGAAGGTCTAGAAACCAAAAATCTGGAACCAGATATTAGCAAAATAGTTGGTGATTTATGCAAAAGTTATCACCTAATTGATTAATCAACTAATCATTGAAGGTCTAGAAACCAAAAAATAATCAGGTTTTGAGAAGCTGGAATTAGCAAATAGTTGGTGATTATTATAAATGTGCAACTAATTGATTAATCGACTAATTGTTGAAGGTCTAGAAACCAGAAAATGGTTTCTAGACAATAGAGAGAATTAGCAAAATAGTTGGTGATTGGTGTAAAAGTTGGCAACTAAACAATTAATCAACTAATCATTAAAGGTCTAGAAACCAGAAAATAGGAAGGTTTTGAGAAGCTGAAACCTAATATTAGCAAAATGTAAAACTAATTGATTAACTGACCAACAACTAATCATTAAAGGTCTAGAAATGAGAAATAACCACATTATGAGAAGCTGGAACCAGAGAATTAGCAAGACAGTTGGTGATTAATCCAATAATTGACTAATTGTTAAAAGTCTAGAAACCAGAAATAATCAGATTTGAGAAGCTGGAACCAGAATAGTTGATTGTTGTAATGTTTTTTTCAGGCTTCTCTTTAAGTCCAGTCTCCAGACAAGGAGACACTGACCACAGCTCATCCTCTGTGAGCGTTTCCCTGCAGCCTCGGACCCTGAACGCATCACGTAATTAGGCGGAATGAAGGAGAGAACGAAGGAGAAAAAATGTCAGCACATACGTCAACGTGAACCCGGCGCAGCTTCACCAGGTTCATTAGCCTCAGCAGCAGGACCCGGATCCACAATGGAGCCACAGATTCAGGGCAACGCTGACATTTCAGGGAAATAGCTGAGCGGCCCACACCAGATCATCATTATGGAGGAGGTGAGGAGGAGGAGGAGGAGGAGGAGGAGGAGGAGGAGGAGGAGGAGGAGGAGGCCAGAACACAAACACAAGTACGTGTTTGTCTCTCGGCTGCAAATTATTGGTGTGATGAACGTCAGCGTCTGGTATAATGTGAGGATAATTAGCGCTGAGGCGTTTAACTCCTCAATGATGAGGCTCTAAGAGGCAGAGGAGGAATTAAACGTCTTGTGACTCACAGTTTCTACTGCAACAGAAACCAACACCAGCATCAACACCTTTAAACAGATTCAACCTCATTTAAACAACTTGTTTTAACAAGCAGGAATGAAACGTACCGATTGGTTTAATAAATCGATTGATTGCTCAACAATTAATCAATTATAAACTGTTTCCCAAAGCTGAAGATTCAACCTAAAACGCCAAAGATCATCAGTTTATTATTATAGAGACTAAAGTCTATAGGTCCAATCATACATAAGAATTTCTCAATTAATTATTAAATTTTTACATTAATCACCAAACTATTAATCATTTAATCAATTTGAGTGATTTTTTAAGAAGAAAATGAATGAATTCTTTTAGTTTTAACATTAATTGACAGGAAGTAGCAGCTTCTCATTGACTACACTTCTGTGAGTTTGCTGCAGCTTTTTGTTCAAGGGTTTTTCTGTGAGTCATGTTTAATGTGTTGTGGCCGACATCAACACCTTCCTGCTGAAAGTCAGACCTCACTCTACCACGGATGTTTGCAGCAGCAGCAGCAGCAGCAGCAGCAGCAGCAGCAGTAACAGCAGTAACAGCAGTAACAGCAGCAGCAGCAGTAACAGCAGCAGTAACAGCAGCAGCAGCAGCTGATTCTGCATAATGAGCCACTTCCTATGAATGTGACTCCAGCTGATTCCTGGAAGATTCCCTTCGTGTCGTCTGCAACAACCAGCGGACGAGGAATTCCTCCACAAAACAAGTCTACATTTAGCTGCAGCTGCAGGATTTGATCTTTTAGCTTCTGGTTGTTGAACATTAAACTGGAGGAAACTTGTTATAGTTTCTGCTGCAGACGCTTTAACAGTCAAAATCAGGATGAATAAATAAACATTTCATTACTGTTTTATATCTAAGATTCACTCCTGTGATGTTTTATCAGATTTTATTATTCATGAAACATTTCTACACCTTTTTTAATCCTGGCATTAAAACCAAACCTGGTCCAGTGTCTCTAACAGATAAATAATAGATAATTAGATTAGATTTTTACAGGAAATGTCAAAGTTAAATAGTGTAACTGAAATAAAATGATGGATTTTAAATATGATCCATCTAGAATATAAAACTAGTTGATAACGTGTTTTTATTTTAAACCATCTGGTTACACCACATCACATTAACCCAATGATTCATCACCGATCACAAACATCCACCATTTATCACTAGGCCACTAATCACTAATCAATCAATTATCAAAACAGTTGACAATTAACGTAATAGTTGGCAACTTATTGATTAATCGACTAATCGTTGCAGCTCTAATCACGATACAGATGTTAGATATTTGATAAACTGTTCCAGGAGAAAATAATCAGATTTAAGAAGTTGGAACCAGAGAATGATTGATTAATGTCAAAGTTGGTGACTAATCGATTAATCGATTAATCAATGACAGACAGGATTTGTTTGAAACGTACAGCAGCTTGTAAATTCTTTGAACTTTGCTTATTTTGAAGTGTATTTTTATTTATGTATTTATAACAAGCAAAGTGTCAAAAATAAGACAACTGATTATTGTAATAGTCAATTAATTGGTTGATTGATGAATTTGAAATTTGATCCACAACCCAAAGATCATCATTTATTATTATAGAGACTAAAGAAACCAGGAAATAATCAGAGAAGAGAAGCTGGAACCAGAGAATTTAGATGTTTTCTACTGAAAAATGACTCAAATCGATTAATCGATTATCAAAATAGTTGACGAATAATGGTAATTGTTGGCGATTAATCGATTAATTGAATAATCGTTGCAGCTGTACTCCTCTAAACATTTCGAAACAAGAAAATAATCAGATTTGAAAAGTTGGAACCAAAGAATTTGATGAATTTTCTTCTTGAAAATGACTCAAATCGATTATCAACAGTTGATTAATGTAAAAGTTGGCGACTAATCGATTAATCGATCAATCATTGCAGTTCTGCTTTCTCAAAGAAGCTGGAACCAAAGAATTTGGACATTTTCTTCTTTAAAATAACTCAAATCTATTAATCGATTATCCACATAGTTGGTGATTAATGTAATAGATGACAACTAATCGATTAATCAGGAAACCAGGAAATAATCAAAGAGAATTTGGACATTTTATTTTTGGGGCCTCTATTGATCTATGTAGATATTGATGCAGCAACAACCAGACATTAGCAGCTACAATAGTCATTTACCACATTAGTGATGTATAGAGTGGATTTATCATTAGTTTAAAGTTATATTCATTGAAAAACAGTGATTTTATTTAAAAAATAAGGATATTTCTAAGTTACCTCAAACTTTTAAACAGTAGTTTAGATTCCACCTTTTTTAATTGTTGAAGGAAATTCAGTTTATGTTCTTTTTTAATTTAATTAATATTATTTATGGCTTAATAACGATTATACAGCATAAAACTTCTTCTAGTCATGATTGTGCTGCTTCCTCAGACGTTCAGGACTTGCAGTGAAAAATAAAACCAGCGTGAGTACAAATGTGCAACACAACAATCTCTGCAGTGTGTGTGTGTGTGTGTGTGTGCTGCTACACTCATGACCTACATGCACTGTGTTCCGGAGCCTGTTTCAGCACCTACATGTGGTTGTTTTCTGACATTGATGCAGACGACATGTGAGAAAACACCTACCAGCGCGTGTGTGTGTGTGTGTTCCACGTGTCCGTGTGAGCAGTCATACCTCTGTTTTTTCCGGCGTATCAGGATCTTTTATTTCCTCCACATAGCTTTGTGTGCGGCCCAACCAGAATCCCTGCAGGGACACACAGACGCTCAATTATTCAGCGTCCGTTCAATAAAACATGAATATCACGCCGTTCGCCGTCATTCACGCTGCTTTGCAGAAAATGGGGCTTGTGCTTTTTTTTTTTATTTTCCCAGAATGCTTCAGGATGACGCCAAGGGACCGACTGTCACTCTGGGACTTGTTTTACTGTTTTTTTAACCCGTCGCCATGACGATGAAACAAGTGATGAAAGAAGAGGTCAACGAGATTTGTGCAGGTCCTCAGAGAAAAACGATGATCAGATGAAAATACTGAGTTTTATTCTGAAGGAATTAAGTTTTCATACAGAAAAATGGAAGATAAGTTGATTTTTCATGTTTAAACAACTTCTTCTATAGTCTTTAAGTCTAAAACTGTAATTTTATACTGAAAATAAAACTAAAAGAAATGGACATGTTACTCATGCAGCTTTTTGTCTTGAACTTTGAACTTTACCTGAGTATTTATACTTCAAACGTCCACTCCATTACATTCCAGAGGGAAATAATGCAGCTTGTTGCAGTTTATATTAAATTTATGAATAAATTCACAATTTACCACCTTGGACTTATCTTTGACTTTTATTTTGAAATTCAATGCAAAGTCATCTTTTTGTCTCGTTTGTCTTAATTTTTTATTCTTGTCTATTAGAAAATATAAATATAAAAATATAAACTAATAAATAATCAAATAATCTACACGCTGCTGTTTGTTTGTCACTAGAATAGACAAGAAATTAAATAATAATCAGGTTTGAGAGGCTGGAACCTGAGAATTTACATATTTTATTCTTTAAAAAATGACTTAAAGTTTTAATATTTTTTTTATTCTCATGTTTTTAATTTTTTTTTATTTTTAGTATTTGTAGTTTTTTTAATTTTATTTTTTGTATTTTATATATTCAGTAATTTTTGTATTTTTTTTATTTGTATATTTAGTAGTTTAAATGTGTTTTTGTATTTTATTATTTCATTTTTAGTATTTTTACTTTTATAATTTAAATTTTATACATACATCAATCAATCTTATCTTATTCTTCTATTATCTTATTATCTTAATCACCTTATATATATGAGGTGAAAAATTCTAAAAATAAGAATAAAAAAATCACTTATATTTTTAGTTGTTTTCCTCATGTTTTAAAAAAAATTGTATTTTTATTTTTTAGTATTTTTTAAATAATTTTTTAAAAGTTATATCGTTTTTTTTATATATATTATTTTAGTAATTTTAATATTTTTTATTTGTATATTTAGTAGTTTACGTGTTTTTTTGTATTTTATTATTTTATTTTTAGTATTTTTACTTTTATAATTTAAATTTTATACATACATCAATCAATCTTTATTAATTATCTTATTGATTAATGAAATAATTAATTGTTTGGTTCATTAAATGTGTAAAATGTTGACTCAGTGTTTCACAAAGTTGAAGATTCAACCTAAAATGTCAAAGATCATCAGTTTATTATTATAGAAACTTAAGAAACCAGGAATAAAAAGGGAAGCTGGAACCAGAGAATTTGGACATATTCTGATTAAAAATGAAATCAAACTATTAAAATAAGTTGATGTTAATCCACTTATCATTGATCTGAAGGTTCTGCTTCTAAACTCTAACATACTGACTGATCATTTCAGTGATTCTCAATTAAAAACTGGTTGAATAAATGAGATTATTATTATTATTATGATCATTGTGGTCATGTACATGCAGCTTCCTCCAGCCCCGCGGTGCAGCAGGCGGTGGGTAAACTGCAGCGCTGCCAGCTCGGTGACAGTAGAGTCATTGTGTGTGTGCAGCGCCGGGTTTACCGCCTCCAAACTGCCCTTTATTTACAAAAGACACGCTGTCACCTCTGCCAAATACGTTAGAGCCCATTAGCTGCTGATTTGACTCTAAA
>CM060477.1:28522037-28597037 GCA_030544235.1 Lepturacanthus savala | reverse complement strand
GTTCATTCAAACGTCACATGACCCGACACAATGGGCTCAGTCAATCCGGACGGAGGACGTAACGTGGCGAGCTGCCGCCGGAAGGACGGCGTGCAGCCAGGACTGAAAACCAGGCAATTACCCACCCAGGGAGGTTTTATAGAACTGGAGACTAGACTGAAAAATGGCCGCCGTTCATACACTGAACAAGTCCCTGACTTCCTGGTTCATTTCCTGGTTATGTGACCCATAGAGACCGATCAGTGGAGTCACCTCCCATGATGCTCTGGGGCCTCCCATGAGGTAAAATGCGAAAAAACTCATTTTGAGTTGTTTAATTCACTTGTTGACCACATTAAAAACAGCTCAGAGACTACAAATAAATAAATATGTCTCCCAGGCCATTCAACGACCTTTAACCCATTTAATTCTATAGCTGTTTCCCACTCAGACTAAAGGGTTTTAGCAAATCAATGAGTTTTTACACCCTGGAAAAGTCCATTTTTAGATAATGGTGTAGTTTTAGTGCAGTTTATTGTTATATTTCATTGAAACAAGGGACAAAACAGAACACTAGCAAGTATCATTTGATCTTAACCCATTTAAGTCCAAATATAGTCACTGAACACTGAACACCTACTCAAATAAAAAAAACATCTAAATATTACACTTCCTGTCACATGACGTCATCAACTTCCTGTTCCTGAGAACACAGAGAAGACAAACCCTCCTAGAAAGAGTCATTTTATTCAGATTATTATGATTTTAACCCTCATGTGTATATATCTATTTAATTGTCTTTTTAATTAAAAGTCTTATAAGAACTGGATACTAGAAAAATGGCAGCCAATCGGATTCTAATGGCAGCCAATCGGATTCTAATGGCAGCCAATCGGATTCTAATGGCAGCCAATCGGATTCTAATGGCAGCCAATCGGATTCTAATGGCAGCCAATCGGATTCTAATGGCAGCCAATCGGATTCTAATGGCAGCCAATCGGATTCTAATGGCAGCCAATCGGATTCTAATGGCAGCCAATTGGATTAATCCATTGATAATCAAAGTGACTGATAAGTTGTTGGTCCAGATTCAACCTAAAATGTCAAAGATCATCAGTTTATTATTACAGAGAATAAAGAAACCAGGAAATAATCAGAGAAGCTGGAACCAGAGAAAATAATCAGTGATTAATGAAAAAGTTGGCAACTAATCAACTAATCGATTAATCGTTGCAGCTTTACTACAGAGTTGATGAGTATATGTTAGATTATTGCAAAGATCCCAGCATATTCAATAGGATATTCACTAAAAATGAAAATGTCCTGCATGATACAGGAGTTTGATATTTCACCAGGACATGATGGACGTCTGACTCCCGACAGGGAAGTGAAAACGCTGCAGGAGACGACTTTCACTTGTTGTTTTAGGCCGAAGGACTCGGGTTTCTGTTGGATCCATCGTCTGTAAACGCTGGGTTCTACTTTTATAGAGAGGATGTGTTTGAGTTAATACTGGGATCTGAACCTAATGATAATCTCTGCAGTCTATCTGTGATTAGAGCTGCAACGATTTTATAATTGATTTGAGTCATTTTTAATCAGAAAATGTCCAAATTCTCTGGTTCCAGCTTCTCTTCTCTGATTATTTCCTGGTTTCTTTAGTCTCTATAATAATAAACTGATGATCTTTGACATTTTAGGTTGAATCTTCAACTTTGGGAAACAATGAGTCAACATTTTACACCATTTAATGAACCAAACTACTAATTATTCATTAATCAATAAGATAATTAATAACGATTGATTAATGTATGTATAAAATTTAAATTATAAAAGTAAAAATACTAAAAATAAAATAAAATACAAAAAACTACTAAATATACAAATAAAAATATTAAAATTACTTAAATAATATATATAAAAGAAACTATATAACTTTTAAAAATTATTTTAAAAATACTAAAAAATAAAAATAAAAAAACTAAAAATACAATTTTTTTAAAACATTATGAGGAAAAAAACAATATAAGTGATTTTTTTATCCTTATTTTTAGAATTTTTCACCTCATATTTTTTTGTATTTTTAGTTGTTTTTTATTATATTTTTAGTATTTGTATTTATATATTTAGTCGTTTAACTGTTTTTTCTTTTAGTATTTTTATTTTTATCATTTATGTTTTTTACATATATAATTTCCACATTTTCTTATTGGAAAAGACTCAAATTGATTAATAAATTATCGACTAATCGTTGCAGCTCTGTCATACACACATGAATAGATGGTGTTCAGGAAGTTGTTTTTTTGTTATAGATGCATAGTTTTTTAGCCACCTGCTGCTGGTTGGGTTCAGTCTCTAAAGGGTAAATAGGCCGCTCTGCTGTTTCAATAAGGGCTACGATGGTGAAGCTAACAGCTGCAGGCTACACAGACTGGAATCGCTAATTAAATCCAGTCGCATCCCTGTTCCAGACCAGCTTTGATTGACAGGTCCGTCCTGCCAGCTCTCGCTGAGAATCTGACCGACAGACGCGGCGGCCGAGTGGATTAAAACGGACAATTATCCTCCAGGAACATCTCTGCAGCCGCTGGCTGCTGCTGCTACAACACATGAGGCGCGGATTCAGCAGCTGATTAAAGCATCACGGTGACTGATGTGTTCTCACACTCCAGAGGAGGGATGTTACTCACTGCAGTGGAGGAAACACCTGCAAACACCTGCAAACACCTGCAAACACCTGCAAACACCTGCAAACACCTGCAAACACCTGCAAACACCTGGAAACGCCTGCAAACATCTGGAAGCACCTGCAAGCACCTGCAAGCACCTGCAAGCACCTGGAAACGCCTGCAAGCGCCTGCAAACACCTGCAAGCGCCTGCAAACGCCTGGAAACACCTGCAAACACCTGCAAACACCTGCAAACGCCTGCAAACGCCTGGAAACACCTGCAAGCACCTGCAAACGCCTGCAAACGCCTGCAAACGCCTGGAAACACCTGCAAACACCTGCAAACACCTGCAAGCACCTGCAAACGCCTGCAAACGCCTGCAAACACCTGCAAGCACCTGCAAACGCCTGCAAACGCCTGCAAACGCCTGCAAACGCCTGCAAACGCCTGCAAACGCCTGCAAACACCTGGAAACACCTGCAAACACCTGCAAACACCTGCAGCAGCAGCACGATGTGTCAAAACTCTCTTTATATGGAAATGATATGATGATCAGGTGGATAAAGTACCAAAATGTACAAGTAAATGTGATTATTTAATCCATAGTTTATCTAGATAAACTAGAGCTGCAACGATTAATCAATTAGAGTTGATTAATCGATTAGTTGCCAGTTATTATATTAATCGCATATTAATTGCTCCCCGCCTTGTTCAGCATCCCTGCGTTCATACTAGTGTCGTAGTGTAATTTCTCTCAAAAAAGAAAAATCACATTTATTCTTCATGTTAACCACTAGCTACCAATTTTCTGCAGGAAACACTGAATCATCAATTACTTTGATGATCAATTAATTCATTTAAGTCATATTTAAGAAGAAAATGTCCAAATTCTCTGGTTCCAGCTTCAGGTTTCCTTAATATTCTACAAAATTGGACCAAACAACTAATCAATTAATCGATTTGAATCATTTCTAAAAGAACGTATCCTAATTCTCTGTTTCTTGTTTCTATAATAATCCATCTTTGGGTTGGTCTTATTAAAAAATTAATAAAAAAAGACATTTTAGGTTGAATATTCTGCTTTGATAAACAGTTATCAACATTATACACCATTTAATGAACCAAACAACTAATCGATTAATCGTTGAATTCATCTAGTTTCTAGTTTCTATAATAGTAAATGATGATCTTTGGGTTGGTCTGGATTAAAAAAAGACAATTTAAGTTGAATATTCTGCTTTGGGAAAAGGTGATTGACATTTTACACCATATGAACCAAACAACTAATCGATTAATCAATTTGAAATTATCCAAACTCTCTGATTCTGTTTCTTTATTCTTCTATAATAGTAAACTGATGATCTTTGGGTTGTGGACTGTTGGTCTGGTTGCGTCTTTTGCTTTGATAAACAGTGATCGGCATTTTAAACCATTTAATGAACCAAACAACTAATCGATTAATCGATTTGATTCATTTTTAATAAGTATCCTAATTATCTGTTTCTTGTTTCTATAATAGTAAACTGATGATCTTTGGGTTGGTCTGGACAAAAAAAATACAGTTTAGGTTAAATCTTCAGCTTTAGGAAACACTGATCGACATTTTACACCATTTTATGAACCAAACAACTAATCGATTAATCGATTTCAAATCGCCCAAACTCTCTGATTCTGGTTTCTTTATTCTTCTATAATAGTAAACTGATGATCTTTGGGTTGTGGACTGTTGGTCTGGTTGCGTCTTTTGCTTTGATAAACAGTGATTGACATTTTAAACCATTTAATGAACCAAACAACTAATCGATTAATCGTTTAAATGTGATTGAAATGAATTTGTGTCATTAAAACGTATAGTTTTTGTAGTAAAGTTAATTGTTAAGTGTTTTGTTGCTGAAACGTCTCAGTAGATGTTTGCAGGTTTGTTGTTGGGACATGAACCTGTGATCAGAATGAATGGAGCTAATTGATTTTAGCGCCTAAGCTACACATTAGCTTCAGTCCAACTTTGGAATGTGTGGATTCTGTTTCTGAGTGAATTAAAAGTGGATGACTTCCACTTCCAGTAAAACTGGAACTCTGTCAACTCCACTGACCTGAAACAGTCAATCATGTGAAATGTTACTGAGCATTAGAGCATCAGTTAGCTGCCATTGATTAATCCATTTGAATCATTTCTAAGAAGAAAACGACTGTACATCATCATTGAAGACTTTAAATTCATCTGAATTCATCTATAGATCAGTAAATTAATGTCTGATAAGAAATTACACCAAATTTCAGCCTTACATGGTGAACCAGACCAGTTTTACAGATGTTTTAGTCAAGATTTTAGCACAATTAATCATAAAAACGCAGAAATCTACAGATTAATGTTTTCTCTATGTTCTCATATTATTGGTTGTGGTATAAATGATGTTTAGTTAATGTAATAATGGTTGATATAGACTTTAGCTGAGTTTATTGTTGACATTTCTGTGTGCTACATGTACATATTGGTGCTGCTACTCCACTTAATAAGAAGGATTCATTATTTATTAATGAAACAGGGGGGACAGATTCTCCAATTTACAGAAACTATCTCTTATCACTTAAATTATAGCCTTTTGAAATTAAAATCTAACATTTTAGATAAAAACCTCTGACGACTGAATGGTTAAATGGTTTTCTGACGTGGGTCGGGTGAATCACCTCCTTTGACAGCATTTTGCAGCATCAAGAAGAATCAGACGAGGATTCCACATCTAAACATCCAGATTCTCCAGCAGCATCACGACCTGCAGCATCACTACATCACGACCAGCATCATCACTACATCACGACCAGCGGCATCACTACATCACGACCAGCAGCATCACTACATCACGACCAGCATCATCACTACATCACGACCAGCGGCGTCACTACATCACGACCAGCGGCGTCACTACATCACGACCAGCGGCATCATCACTACATCACGACCAGCGGCATCACTACATCACGACCAGCGGCATCACTACATCACGACCAGCGGCATCACTACATCACGACCAGCGGCATCACTACATCACGACCAGCGGCATCATCACTACATCACGACCAGCAGCATCATCACTACATCACGACCAGCGGCATCACTACATCACGACCAGCGGCATCACTACATCACGACCAGCAGCATCATCACTACATCACGACCAGCGGCGTCACTACATCACGACCAGCAGCATCACTACATCACGACCAGCGGCATCACTACATCACGACCAGCTACATCACGACCAGCGGCGTCACTACGTCACGACCAGCAGCATCACTACATCACGACCAGCGGCATCACTACATCACGACCAGCGGCGTCACTACGTCACGACCAGCATCATCACTACATCACGACCAGCAGCGTCACTACATCACGACCAGCGGCGTCACTACGTCACGACCAGCGGCATCACTACATCACGACCAGCATCATCACTACATCACGACCAGCGGCATCACTACATCACGACCAGCGGCATCACTACATCACGACCAGCGGCGTCACTACATCACGACCAGCGGCATCACTACATCACGACCAGCATCATCACTACATCACGACCAGCGGCATCACTACATCACGACCAGCGGCGTCACTACATCACGACCAGCGGCATCACTACATCACGACCAGCATCATCACTACATCACGACCAGCGGCATCACTACATCACGACCAGCGGCATCACTACATCACGACCAGCAGCATCACTACATCACGACCAGCAGCATCATCACTACATCACGACCAGCGGCATCACTACATCACGACCAGCGGCATCACTACATCACGACCAGCGGCGTCACTACATCACGACCAGCAGCATCACTACATCACGACCAGCGGCGTCACTACATCACGACCAGCGGCATCATCACTACATCACGACCAGCGGCATCATCACTACATCACGACCAGCGGCATCATCACTACATCACGACCAGCAGCATCACTAAATCACGACCAGCAGCATCTTGACCAGCGACGTCACTACATCACAACCAGCGACGTCATCATGACCAGCAGCATCATGACCAGTGACGTCATCATGACCAGCAGCATCATGACCAGCAGCATCACAAGCATCAGCCCTGTAGCCTCCACATTCATATTCAAGAGAAGCGTAAAACATCGTTGCTGCTTTGCATTGCAGATCCTCCGCCGGCGTCATCCACGCACAGTGAGGCTTTGTTGAACAGAATCAGACCTTTGTCACACACACGTGACATTACGACAGCTGGAGAGTCAAGCTGCAGGTTAATTATGTATGAACAAATCTCCAGGTCATTAACATATGTGCACAATGTCACGTCTGTTTCCTCCTAACAAACACAAACGCATCATTAATAATGAATGAATATTTAAATATATACTAATAATAAAGCCTGAGAGTCTGGAGACCAAATGTGCCCCAAGAATATACTGTGGTTTTATGTAGAACTGTAATGATTAGTTGATTAATCGCCAATTCGCCATTAAGTTGCCAACAGTTACATTAACCAGCAACTATTTTGATTATTGATTAAACGATTTGAGTCTTTTTTAAGAAAAAAAGTTTAAATTCTCTGGTTCCAGCTTCTCAAATCTGATTATTTTCTGGTTTCCTTAGTCTTCTATAATAGTAAACTGTCAACAAGAGCTGCAACGATTAGTTGATTAATCGATTAAGTTGCCAACAGTTGCATTAATCAGTAACTATTTTGATGATCAAATAATTGATTTGAGCCAGTTTTAAGAAGAACAAGTAAACATTCTATGGTTCTACTTCCCCAAACTGATTATTTCCTTGTTTCTTCAGTCTTCTAGGATAGTAAACTGTCAACTAGAGCTGCAACGATTAGTTGATTAATCATAGATGAGTTGAAACTACATTAATCAACAACTGTTTTAATAGTAATTAATTTGAGTCATTTTTAAGAAGAAAATGTCCAGATTCTTTGGTTCCAACTTCTCAATTTGCTTATTTTCTGGTTTAAAAATTTTCAGAGGAGTAGAGCCAACGATTATTTGATTAATTGATTAGTTGCCAATAATTATCATTATTCGTCAACTATTTTGGTAATTGATTTATCGTTTTGAGTCATTTTTAAGAAGAAAATGTCCAAATTCCCAAAGTCTTTTGGTTCTAACTTTTCAAATCTGAATATTTACAGTCAAAACTTTCAGAGTAGAGCTGCAATGATTATTTGATTAATTGATTAGTCGCCAACTTTTACATTAATCAACTATTTTGATAATCAATTAATCGATTTGAGTAATTTTCAAGAAGAAAATTCATCAAATTCTTTGGCTCCAACTTCTCAAATCTGATTATTTTCTGGTTTAAACATTTTCAGAGGAGTAGAGCTGCAACGATTAGTCGATTAATTGATTAGTTGCCAACAATTACCATTATTCGTCAACTATTTTGGTAATTGATTAATCGATTTGAGTCATTTTTAAGCAGAAAATGTCTAAATTCTCTGGTTCCAGCTTCTCTTCTCTGATTATTTCCTGGTTTCTTTAGTCTCTATAATAATAAACTGATGATCTTTGACATTTCAGGTTGAATCTTCAGCTTTGGGAAATTAGATTTTACACCATTTTATGAACCAAATAACTAATCGATTAAAGAAATGCATGTATGTAAATGTGGTTTTTTCCATCCTTTCTCCATCCACCTGCTCTGTTTGTGTTTGCTTCCTCATTCAAAACTAAAAAAAAAGGAAAATCCATTGAAGACGTCTTTTCTTTCCTTCTCAGACACCGTCAGCCGGTCTGCTGAGGAAACGCCACGAGCGGAAAAACAACTTTGATGTGAGCCCGAGTGAAGAAGAAGAAACCTGTTTACAAGACGTTCTGCTATCTAACTCAGCTCACTGCTCTGGAAACATGTCAGCATGAAATACGGCTCAGAAACCACCAAACGCTCACTGAGCCACATCTGCCTTTCGCTTTTACTACAAATCATTTAGACTTTACGCCGCTGCCAAAGCAAACTGGAGCGTTTCAATGTGTTTTTCATTAGTTCACTTGTGTAAAATATGAAAATAAACTGGCAGAGACTTGAACTATGACATGATGTCATTACCGATTAATCTGCAGATGCTTCCCTTTAAATAATCTGGAATATATCAGCAGTTATTTGTGGAATTATAATATAAAACAATAAAAGGTCCCTTATTATAGAGACTGTGCCTTTAAATAAGCTTCTGTGTTGATGTGATGTCACAACTATACAGTCACCACCAATCACAGCCATTCAATCAGCCAATCAGAGGAGAGTCTCATTAATATTCATGAGAAGGACACATAACAAACAGAGCTGCAGAAAGCTGCAATGACTATTTGATTAATTGATTAGTTGCCAATAATTACATCGTTCATCAACTATTTTGATAATCAATCGATTTAAGTCAATTTTAAGAAGAAAATTCACCAAATTTTCTGGTTCCAACTTCTCAAATCTGATTATTTTTTGGTTTCAACATTTTGCAAGAGGAGTAGAACTGAGATGATTATTCGATTAGTTGATTAGTTGCCAATAATTATTATTATTCATCAACTATTTTGATAATTGATTTGAGTCACTTTTTAGAATCAAAAATTCTCTTTGTTCCAACTTTTCAAATCTGATTATTTTCTTCAAAAAGCATTTTAGGCTGCATCTTCAGATTTGGGAAACAATCGTTGAGATTTTATGAACCAAACAACTAATCGATTAATCATTTCAATAATATAGATAGTTGATCGATTAATTGACTAAAGAATAGTGTGAATAGTGATTAGTTGCAGCATTAATTGTGTGTTAAATGTCTGTTTAAATTCATTTTTTGTCTCCCTTACCCCTAATATCACAATTTACCAGAAGGTCATTTACGCTACAGCTGCAACGATTAGTCGATTAATCGATTAATCGGTCAACTATTACATTAATCACCAACTATTTCAAAAATCGATTAATCAATTTGAGTAATTTTCAAGAAGAAAATGTCCAAATTCTCTGGTTCCAACTTCTCAAATCTGATTATTTTTGGTGTAAAAATTTTGAGATTTTTAGAGCTGCAACGATTATTCGATTAATTGATTATTCGTCAACTATTTTGATAATCAATTAATCAATTTGAGTCTTTTTTAAGAAGAAAATATCTAAACTCTCTGGTTCAGATTTCTCAAATCTGATTATTTTCTGGTTTCAAAATAAGACATTTTTGGTTGCATCTTCAGGTTTGGCAAACACCATTTTATGAACCAAACAACTAATTGATTAATCGTTTCAATAATATAGATAATCGATAGATTAATCGACTATCTGAATAGTCATTAGTTGCAGCTCTAGTTGTGTGTTTCAAAGATTAATTGATTAGCTGTCAACTAATACATTAACCACCAACTATTTCAATAATTGATTCATCAATTTAAGTCATTTTCAAGAAGAAAATGTCCGAATTGTTTCGTTACAGCTTCTCAAATCTGATTATTTTCTGTTTCTTCAGTTTTTTAAATAAAGAAAATTGATTATAAATTGATGACTGATTGAGTTGTGAACTGATTAATCGATTAATCATTTCAAAAATATAAAGTCGATTAATCTATCTGAATAGTCATTAGTTGCAGCTCTAGTTGTGAGTTAAATGTTTAAATTGCTTTAAATCTTTTTTTTTTTGCTTCCCTCTCACCAAACAACTAATTGATTAATCATTTAATATATAGATTAATCAACTCTCCAAACAGCTGCAGCCATAGAGAGGACATATAAAACTCTCCAGAGGTGATTTTTGCTTCTTAAATCCATGAATTTGTGGCCTTTCCACCTCTGTTCATAGCAGAAGTCAGGATTCATTCAGATTTCTGGCTAATCTGCTCACACACCCACACACGGCTGGAACTAGTTATAGGAACCTAATATAACCTGAATATTGCCGTTCAACTGTTTCAGCTGCAGTAGAAAGTTCCAAGCTGGCAGAAATAAAAAGATTTCTGCTCCATTTATTTAGCGGCGAGCTTGTAAATATAGATGAGGTGCTCCACTGCACTATTGAACTGATGAATAAAGGCTAAATGGACTTCTGAGCTAAATGGAATTGGAGAGATTTATAAAACAGAGAGAGATGACGGAGAGATTAAAAAGGAAAATGTGGAGCAGCAGGATATGAGGCTCTCCTGCTTCGCCTGCTCTCCAGATGTAAATGAGCGACTCAGATTCTTTTCAGAGGAAATGAAGCCGCTGTCGATGACCTGCTGAATGACTTTTCACGTTTCAGGCTCACAAAGACCAACACAAAGCCGCCGGCAGCAGGTGGACGACAGCGTCCTGTAGAGGAACAGCACAAACTGCTGCTAATTTAAACCCTTTAAAGAAACGACCACACGACCTGCTCTGACAGGTTTTCATGCAAAAGCATCATTTCCACACGTCATTTCATCTTTTATACAGCAACAACGGTATAAAAGCCTCCAGAGAGAAACTTTCTGCAAACTACAGATTAGAAAACATAAGGGCCGATCGATTATGGATAAAATCATTATCACTTACATTCAATTTATATAATTGCAATTTAATATGATTTATCTAAATATTTAGCTTGTTCATATTCAGTAAGATATTCAGATAACAAACTAGTTATTTTACTCTAGTTTTCTGAATCGATTGCTCATCTTTCTATTCAAAGATGTTTACTCTAATTTGTTAAAGACATATACGTATATATCAATGCACCGATCAGCATTTTTTGGCTCGATCACCAAAAAACTTGATCTGCCGAAGGAATTTTAAATGTCCATACCTTTCATCTAGCAGAGGGTGCACCATTTATAGAAATAAAACTATCAATTATTTAACTAGATTTTAAAAAGTACAGAAACAGAAACTGCCATCTGGGCCAATCAGAAGCCAGGGCTGTCGGGACATGTGCTGGCAATAAATACAATACAGCCAATGGCGTCGCTGTTGCCAGGCAGAAAACACGTCTTCTAGGACACGCCCCCTCACTCGCTACTGTGCTGTGAAACTGAAGCAGAGGATTATTAGGATTGGTTGAAAATTACAGTTTTTTTAGAAGAATCATGTTGTGATTGGTTAGTTGCTTTATGGCCCGCCTCCACACAACGAACGTCACGGGATCGGCTTTTTTATCGGAATGTTTTTCCGATCAGGTTATTTTTAGGCAATATCAGCCGGAATCACCCGAATCGATTATTAACCGATTTCTGATTATTAACGATTCTCGAGCCATAATCACCAATTATTGATTTTCCATTTGATAACATGACCTGATATTTTCAGCAATAATATAAGAAATGACCAATCAGGGTTTTCCTGTAAAAAAATGGTTTGGGCCAATGTGAAAAGTCAGTAATTTATTTGTATGCCTGCACTTTGGATTACCGTAATTACATGACGGTTTGCTCTATCTGCAAAATTCAAACGGTTTCTGAAAGCTGAGACCTGGTGCTTTCTGGCAAATTTAGTGTTATTACGTTAATGTCACTTGGGACTTTCCCAGAAACCTGTGAGTCAGCCCCATTGTTCACAGGGACTACAGCGGTGACAGTGTTAAAACAGAGCAAATAAGTGGATTTTGTGGACGAAAACGTCAAGAAGACGAACCTCACATGTGATAAAACCTCCATTGAGGTTCAGAGATGGATTATATAGGTCTTAAAGGGTTAATGTTTCAGACAAAGTTCCTCTTAAGTTTAATTTTTATAGCAGGAGAAGGGTTGGGGGTGGATGGATCGGTGCTTTGTTTCATGGATCTGGACGCCATTGTTAAGCAGAGACATTTTATCCCGTTGTGTCATTCATTGGTCGTTTTAACCCAAACATCTTAACCACAGCATTTGACAGCAACTGTCAACTGACTGTTTTAAATCAGCAGAGTGAAGCTAAAGCTAGCTGCTGCATCATGCTCCATCATATGATCTCCAGCTCTACCCTCACATGTTGTCGTGGTCCCCGCCGGCTGCATTCGTCAACATTTACTTATCTGCAACAATAACTGCATTCGAGCCCCGCGACCATGACTCAGCAAAAAAAAAAAAAAAGATGACGAGGGAGAGAAAACATTTTAGCGGCGACACAAAGGCCGACGTTGTTGCTGCAGAGGAGCGGCTGACTGGGATCTGAGTCCTGATCCACCACAAACGCCATGAGACCACGTCCACCCCTGGACCAGAGACGCCTTTTCTTCCTCAACGCTTGTTAATGGGACATTTGATGGTTTCCAGTGTTCTAGTGGATCAGAAACAGATGGTTTCTTATGGTCAAACAGCACAGCACGACCTTCTAACTATGGTTTCATTACAGTGGTTTTATAAGTACATATTGTCCCCATATTAAAGCTGCAGCAATTAATCGATTAATCAATTAGTCATAAACTATTTTGATTTGAGTCATTTTTAAGTAGAAAATGTCCAAATTCTCTGGTTCTAGCTCCTCAAATCTGTTTAATTTCTGGTTTAGTCTTCTATAATAGTAAACTGTCAACTAGAGCTGCAGCGATTAGTTGATTAATCGTTTAAGTTGCTAACAGTTGCATCATTTTTAACAACAGTTGCATCATATTTAACAAGAAAAAGTGAAATTTCTCTGGTTCCGGCTTCTCAAATGTGATTATTTTTTGTGTTTAATCTTCTATAATAGTAAAGTGTCAGCTAGAGCTGCAACAATTAGTTGATTAATCATAGGTGAGTTGCAAACTGTTACATTAATCAACAACTGCTTCTGATGATCAATTAATCGATTTGAGTCATTTTTAAGAAGAAAATGTCCAAATTCTCTGGTTCCAGCTTCTCTTCTCTGATTATTTCCTGGTTTCTTTAGTCTCTATAATAATAAACTGATGATCTTTGGGTTGGAATCATCTTTGGGTTTGGGAAACACATTTTACAAAGCAAACAACTAATTAGTTAATCAATTCAATAATCGATAGATGAATCAACTATAAAAACAGTTAGTTGCATGTTTTAACTATAACTGACTGGTTTAGGATTGTGGACAGAAGTAAATAGAATCTGCACCACTCTGACATCCCTACCAATACATTCTGATTATTTGACTTATTGACCTGCATTGGGCCACTTTAATTCAAGGATTTTAAGCATGAATGACTTTATTTATGATCAAAATTGACATTTTTGTTGGGAGTGAATGAGGGTACACAAAGTTGAAAACTTAAATTATACCAAAAAAGACTTCCTGCTACAATTACCCACTGATAAATAAACAAATAAGGTCTAAAAGGACAAGAATGTCCTAAGGATACAGGTTAAGATCAGTCAGTTTTGCCTTTTGGTGTTTTCATACCTGCTGACTTCTTACACGAGTCAAATTCTTTCTGCAGCAGTTCTTTGGGTCATGACTTCTATCATTTGTATTATTTATTAAGTGCTCATCTATCATCTGGTATAAAATGTTTCCAGAATGTGGGGAGTGGTGGTTAAGTAACAGGGATTAGAGGTTACATAAAGTGTCAGTGATTATCCAAAACTGTTCAGAATGGTCCCAATGAGGCTGATGGTGAGTAAATAACATCATATAACCACAGGGAGCGCATGTTGTTCACACCTGCACCTCCCTGCTGCTTCACACAGCCCAGACGAGTCCGAGTAAACCACAAGACCACCAGACATCTGTCATAGATAATAATACCTGAAGCAAAGAAATCCACAATCTAATGTGTTGGGATGATAACACAGAACTATCCACGTTCCAAACACAACAATCCATGCTGTTTTTTTCAGATATTGAGAAACCTTTGGAAAAATCTTGTCTTTTTAACTTTCTGAGGTCAATGGAAGTTTGAGTATTTACTGCAGAGACTGTGAGATGAATAGATCTTAATATGGATTGTTTTAAAAAGGTCAGATGTGCAACTAAAGGTGTGAAATAGACATTGTTCACAGCGCTAATTAGGACCAGGATTAAAACAGATGCTGTATACAGCACATTAATGACTTTATAAAGGCATTATTGAGGATTCTGTACCTTATTCTTCAACATTATAGGTAAAATAAACATGGTGGAGACAACTGGAGGTTTGAAAAATGTGAAAACTGAGAGATCAACATCTAGCTAGCTAACGTTAGCTAGAGATGGTTATTCTCATTAACAGTGGTTCAAAATATTGCGTTGTGTCTGTTTTAGAAGAACTAGAAGTTCTTGCCACCACATTACATGATAATCTTTTGCTAGCAACCACTTAGACATTACAATATAGATACTAGTGAAACCATTGTGTGAGTTTGCGTGTTGCAACCAAATTAAAATCTACAAGCTTGCGATGGTTTTGCTAGTTAGCCACTAAGGGTTTGTCACTACTAAAACCTACAATCTGGTTAACTGGATCTGCTGGTAACTAAATGTGTAAGTGAATGCTAGAAAAAGCTTGTTATGTAATGTGGTGACAAGAACGTGGCTAGCTAATCAAACAAAAATAGCTTAAAGTTAGCAACTAAGGGTTTGTCGCTACTAAAACCTACAACCCAGTTAGACCAGGGGTGTCCAATCCTGGTCCTGGAGGGCTGGTGTGGTTCCAACCAAGAAGTTAAACACCTGATTCTATTATTCAACCAGTAGAGCTCCTGCTAAGGACCTTCATTAGCAGAAGGATGCAATGTTCCATTAACCTGTTCCCCTCTAGGTCTATTTATCATCTACCTCCAGACTTAATGTAGTTTATCTCTACAACTACAGGGTTTACTGAATGATCTTGGGTTTAAATAAAGCTAACACCTGTGAGATAGTTGTATCAGTGACAGAATCTATTTAAAATGAACAGTGGTGAAGAACATCCAGATAGAATAAAGCAGAGAAGGGAAAAATTAACTCCGCCTAAAATATTTCAGTGTAAACCCATCAGTAAATCATGTGTTAGTAGCTGAATTCATCTATAGATCAGTAAAGTAAAGTCTGATCAGTAATTGCACCAAATGTCAGAATTACAAGGTGAACCAGACCAGTTTTACAGATGTTTTAGTTCAGATTTTGTCTTAATATTATCACAAAAAAGCAGAAATCTACAGATTAATGTTTTCTCTATGTTCTCATATTATTGGTTGTGGTATAAATGATGTTTAGTTAATGTAATAATGGTTGATATAGACTTGTAGCTGAGTTTATTGTCGACCTTCTGGAGCATGGACATATTAGACTTAACAAGAAGGATTAATTATTTATTAATGAAATCACCAGCAAATGACGTGACAGCCGACTTAAAGCTAGCAGTTAGCCATCCAGCTAACTCTCTGCATTGTGGTTCACTAATATCACATGAAAAAAGTGATATTAAAACACTATAGCAGCATTTCCACATTCACACATGTATGATTTAATGCAATAAACACTATTACAGCAGCTTCTGTTGCTGGCGGCCATCTTTGGACGTTAAGTCTGGGTGTTTCTGAGTTGGAAGTCCAGCTTCAGGGAGGTGTTCCATTGGAAGTTACCACACAGAACCCAATATTACTCCCAGTCTTTAGCCACCTGCTCAACTTCTGTCCAGCACATGAGGTTCACGGTGTGTATTTATGACTCAGCCTGTGTTTTTAACAGGTTTGTGGACGGTTGCAGCTGAACACCACCTGACGTGATAAGAACTTTGAGCTACTTCCTGTTGTATTTCTCACCCTGAGGCCAGGTCCTGTCTTAAAGAGGCTCCCTGTGTCAGCGTTAAACAGAATTATGCAAGAAATCACACATAGAGCACGACCTCGGGCGGAATGTTGTGATAAAATCAAGATGTTTTCATATTTTGGGGCAATTTGCTCTGAAAACTGTTAGTGTTATCTCTGTTTCTAAGGAAATGCGTTGGGTCTGACTAATGCCTGGAAAACAACCAACTTCAGTAGATTCCTACGTAGTGAAATCTAGTTTACTACAACCAGCAAATAGGTCGACCATTCATAACAACAATAAAACAATATCTAGTCCCTGTTGAGACAGAGAACTTTAACTAATGTCTGGAAATCTTATTATAGGGATATGGTCAAAATTACCATGTGGTGTAACTTAACTCACTTAAAAAGGTTTTTAAAAATGAAAAAACATGCTAATTAATGCTATTTATTATTTAAATGGACCTTTAAATAAAAAGAAACCAACATGAACACAAACTGCACATTCTGAGAGACCTGATGAATGATTCTTAAAACTTAAAACTCAGATCAATTTAAAAATAGCTGTCAATTAATGTAATAGTTGGAAAATAATGGATTAACCCATTAAAGGCCAAATTATTTTTAAAACTTCCATAAAATGGTGTAAAATCAGTGTTTTCCAAAGCTGAAGATTCAACCTAAAATGTGATTAATGTAACTGTCGGCAGATTAATCGATTAATCAACTAATCGAGTTGAATTTTTGTGAATTTCAATGTTTCATATGTATTGTATCAAGGATTTTGCGGTTTAGACACAAAAAAACGTCAGTTTGGGTTGAAACGACCAAAATTCAGGTTAACAGTCCAACAGGCGTCTGCTGCAACTTTTCCAACTCCAGTCCATTAAACAAAGCACTGATCCAACCACCCATCAAATCAATTAATCAATTGTAAGTAACTTAATCTGATCATTCAATCAACTCATCATTGCAGCTCTAGTTGACAGTGAATTGATTCCCAAAGCTGCAGATTCAACCTAAAATGTCTTTTTTTTTCGTCCACAACCCAAAGATCATCAGTTTATTATTATAGAGACTAAAGAAACCAGGAAATAATCAGAGAAGAGAAGCTGGAACCAGAGAATTTAGACATTTTCTAATTAAAAATGACTCAAATCGATTAATTAAAATGGCAAATAAACGATCAACCCCAGTTTTCACCCATACCTCATGGTATCCTCCATTTATTCCAATTTTTTGGCATTTATTTGAATAGTAATCGATTAATCGACTAATCACTGCAGCTCTAACGAGAGTAAAAGGATTTAGGATCCAAACGAGCCAACATGTTATTCACCTGAGTCATGGTTAGTCAGTAATTAGCTCCCAATATTTGGTTTCCATGGCGACTACTCCTCAACAGACACACACACACATAGCAGGGTTTCTATAGACCTGAACCTGATGGAGCAGCACCTGAACTCACATGATGACAGAATCTGACATTTCTTGTTGGAGTCAGCTCCAAACCTGAGGAACGCTGGAGAATATTTCCTCTAGAATCCCAATAAACTACAGCGGCTGGTATCACTTCTACTTCCTGTTAAAGAGGGGAGAGTCGCTGCTGCATGTAGTAGAAACACAGACTTCATTAACAGTCCAGGACATGCTGATGCAAAACGCTTTTTGGCACCTGATAGAAATTAATTACTGGCTTTTTCTTTTTTTTTTAATTGCAAAAAGGTAAATGGCTGCAGCTCAGACCTGGCTGGGTGTTTAACACAGTGAAGTAACTGTGATGAGAGCAATTAACCCCAATTAACGAAGAAAAGGAGGACGCAGCAGTTCCAGCCTCTGCTCAGTGAATGTAGGACTGTGATGGAAGAATTAAAGACGTAGGATTCAAGTGCAGAAGTATTAGTGAATAAAAGTTAGATTTAACTCATTTATATAGCGTTAGATAGTTTAGTTCAGTTCCTCTGAGGAAACGTTGGATCATTGACGTGAAACCAAGAGAGAATTCTGCTGAAATGTGAGCAGACGACACAAGAGGGAAATGTTGATTCTGATTAATGTTTTAATGACTGAAGCGATTAATCGATTAGTTGTTTGGTTCATTAAATGAGCCCAAAGATCATCAGTTTACTATTATAGATACTAAAGAAACCAGAAAATAATCAGAGAAGAGAAGCTGGAACCAGAGAATTTAGACATTTTCTTCTGAAAAATGACTCAAATCAATTAATCGATCATCCAACTAGTTCCAGTGACAGTTATCAACTTGATTGATTAATCAACTAATCGTTGCAGCTCTAGTTGACATTTTACTGTTATGGAAGACTAAGGAAACCAGGAAATAAACAGATTTGAGAAACTAGAACCAGAGAATTTGGACTTATCTTAAAAATGACTCAAATCAATTAATCAATCATCAAAATAGTTGCTGATTAATGTAACTGCTCGGAACTTAATCGATTAATCAACTAATCGTTGCAGCTCTAGTTGACAGTTTACTATTATACAAGACTAAAGACACTAAAAAATAAACAGATTTGAGGAGTTAGAACCACAGAATTTGGAATTTTTACCTTAAAAATGACTCAAATCGATTATTTGATCATCAAAATAGTTGCTGATTAATGTAACTTAATCGATTAATCAACTAATCGCTGCAGCTCTAGTTGAAGTTTTGTGAAAACAGTCCAACAGGCGTCTGCTGCAACTTTTCCAACTCCAGTCCATTAAACAAAGCACTGATCCAACCACCCAACACTCTTCCTGCTAAGAAAAGCGAATCTAAAGTGAAACGTATCCGTAGTTTACAGAAACTGCCGACGTTATGTCATCCATCGAGTCAAATCCACTGAAAACCACCTAGAAAGGAAAATATCCCCCTCTGCTACAAACTACCTGAGAACTGCGCTACTTTTCCTCCAGAAAGCATCACAAACACGCTCCACTTGCATCACATGTCTCCTTCCTGTGTGGAGGAATGTGAGCTGGGAGCGCTGCGGTTTCCCAGCCGCATGGAGGAGCCTGAACGCATCAGCAGATAAGGAGCCTGGCCACTGTCAAAAAGCCTGAGAGTAAGGTTGTTGTGTTTCATATGGAGTCCAGCAGCAGCAATAGGAGGAGATGATGATGGAGGAGGAGGAGGAGGAGGAGGCACATGGTAAACAACCTACAACCAATGCGTCAAGATGCTTTAAAGGCTCCAAAAAACAGCGGATTCCTCCTTTTTTGTGTGTGAATGACGTGGATAACCTCCATGTCTAATTAACTTCTGCTGCTGCTTCTTCTCCCACTTCTGCTCCATGTGAGATTTGCTGCGTCTTTTATTCTGCGGGCTCCATGGAGCGGCCGACGCCTCACACACGTTTACGCACAGACGCCAATAACAGTTGTAGTAATAATACAAATAATAATAAATACCTGGAAGGAGAATTAAAAAAAATAAATCCAAGTAATTGATTCGCTTCACAGCGACGGTGCGTTTCTTACCTGCGGGAGGAAATAAAAAGGCGTTAATAATCCGCGGCGGCGTATTCCATGGTGGAAGGCGGTGCGGGGTGAAGACTGCGGCGCTTCGCTCGTCCCAGCCCGCTGCGTGCGATGCGTGAGATGCGTGTGATGGCGCTAGTAGCTCTGCAGGGCCACAACATCAACCGGTGCTGCCTTCACGGACCCGTCGGAAACGCCGCCACGCCACAGGAGAAGCATAAAAACGAGACTTAAAAAATAATAATTTAATAAAATAGTATTAAATTAAAGTAGTATCAGTGGGTATATAACGATAGGAGAAGTTAGGATAAGTGCGTATTATATTACGTACTATGCGGTTATTAAAGGGGAAACAAAGTCACGTTGGTAAATTGTGTTGTGCTTTTTTTAATTTTTTTTTAAAAAAAAGGTTTAATTATTCTCGCTGTGAAACGACACTAGTTTAATATTTGCTAAAACCGCTCAGGAAGGTTTATTCTGTTCAGAAAACACTCCTGTTGTCGGAAATCCGACGATTTTCAGGAGCAATTGAAACGCACACGACTGACAGCGCGCTCGACCAATCAGAGAGCAGCATCGGCTAGGGGGGCGGGGCCTGTGCTGCCTATGTGTGTAGAGTGATTTCTTTAATAAAAAAGAATTTAATCTCTGATAATGTGATATCTGTCTATTTAATAAATATCACAGCAGAACTATTAGCTTTTATACTTAATTATATATATGTAGCCCACATTAGCATTATAGATTAATTAGAGTTTAAGATTTATTTAGTTTTATATTTAAATAACATCACTTTTATAAAAGGCCTGTGTTTAATATGGATCTTACAGTAGATGTCATCAACATTAGTTCTGGCTGTAATGAAGTGATCAACAGCTGCAGTGATGCTGTTTGATTCATTTAATCTGAGGCTGTAGCGCCATCTTCTGTCTTCATATAGAACAGCATCAGTGTTGAACAACATTTTATGGTGTTTGATTAGAGTCTATAGCCAATAATAATAAATAACAATAATCCACTTTTTATATTTCATCACATATGTCACAATAATAAATGAACAAATATGAATAAAATTAAAACACATTACAGTTACTAAAATAACACAATGTCCCATGTGTTTTCTAAATAATCTCTGAGTCAGCTTTATTTATTTAATCTGCCTCATTCTTCATGTTACTGAACAACTACTTTAATAAAAAGGACAGAAAACAACAAAGTGATGCACATTTTCTGTTTTATTTAAGGCCACACATTAGCTGGGTTAATGTAATAAACATTGATGATTTAATAACTTAGAAAAACTGTTAAAATAATAATATTATAGCTCTTTGCATAGTAAAATATATATTATTGACTTATAATTATATTATTAACTGTTTTTTTTAAAGGATACTGAGAACGAGAGGGTGTAAAAGATGATATTTTTAATGATTTTATAAGGTAATTATACTTTTTACTTTCTACTTTTTATACTTTTTTATACATTTCTGTGGAAAAACTATCAGATGCAAAAACATGAATGTCAATTTGACACACTTACACAATATATTTTATTTTGAAGGATGACTTTTATTCTGAATTTTGAAAAGAATTCACCAAATAAATGAACTTGCTATCTGGGAAAATTCAACCATATATATTTATATTATATATAATATGCAAATGTGAAAAATATGTAAAATTCCTAGTGTATACAACCTATGGAGTCCCATTGACTATATATATATATATATATATATATATATATATATATATATATATATATATATAGGTCTAATTATATTTTATCATATATATAATAATATGATCAGAAACCATCATTATTAATTATAAATATACATGGAAAAGGCTTATTAGCCAAAAAGTGTCTTAATTTACCTGATATATGTATGAATTGATGTAAGTTTATATATTTATATATGTATATATATTTAAAATATTTACAGTATTTATTGCTGTTGTTATTTATTCTTTGCATATCCTGTTTAATTTGATATTTTTATTTATGTCACTGTTCTTAAACTGTGTTAAAATGCACATTTCCTCCATTGTGGGATCAATAACGTCTAATCTAATGTGTAATCTCTTTATTTCACACCAGAATGTCTGTAAAACCAAATAATCTGCATAGAAACAGCTTTTCGGAGCCTTTTTTTGTAACGTAGCAGCAAACATGCTGTAAGTGACGCAGCAGCTGGAAACCATCAAAGCTGCTGCATTATACAGTATTATACCATTAAATCATTATGAATGATGCATTAGTTATGCATTGCTGAACTCTCTAAAGTCTTCCAGCTGACAGTCGTGCATGTGGATGTGATGAATCAGTTTCACTTAGTGGGATTCTACTTCATTCTGTCGACGTTTTGTCAAATTTACTACGTCATAAACATATTTCATGAATCTGTTTTCATTCTAAAGTCAAAAACTTTTTAAAATCCAGTTTCATTCATCATTCATCAGGTCTATAAATGTACATTTTGTCTTCATGTTGGTTTCTTGTTATTTAAAAGTCAGTTTTTAAGTAAATCACAATTTTGTTGTAAGAAATAATGATATGTTAAATATATAATCCAACTAGAATATAAAACTTGTTAATCGCACGTGTTTTTAATTTTTTAAAAACCTTTTTAAGAGTTAAACTAGTTTTTAGTTTTTATACCACATCACATTTTTGTCACTGATCCAGTTACTAACATTATTAACTAATTATTGCATTTTTTAAAAAGCTGTGATATAAAATCTGTTTTTACGGTTAGGCGTGAAAAGTGGGCTTTTATTTTGAAGGACATACAATTCCTGAGGTCACATGACCAGGATATCCCTATTGCTGATGGACATGTGTTCAAAAATTAACTCACTATCTGGAGTAAGTAAACTTTATTATTATTATTACATTTAATTTAATTTTGATGTAATAAGTTTTTTTATGTAATATGCTAAATTGTTACCATGGCACTATGTTACTATGGCAACAATATGCAAATATGATAAATTCCTAGTCCCATTGACTTACACAGCATGAAACAATCCTGAGACTCTGGTTACAACTTTTTCTTATACATATATTTTAATATATCTATTATTTAGGCCATTTTAAGTAATAAACATTTAAAACGTGTAATAACAGGGTTAATGGCTGCCTCTCATTGAACTGGTCCTGTATTGTGTTGAGTTGCAGCATCGCTCCAGGATAATTAATGGACCTGATCCACCTTTACAGCTGTGATTTCTACCTGTTTTCCTCCAGCTGTAAAGTCTAATATCTGCTAAGTGCAGCTCCAGATGTTGTCTGGTGTCTGGTGTCTCTTCCCACAGCTCAGAACCTCCAGCTGTTCCTCTGTGGGATTAAAGAAGATGAAAACAACAGAAGCTGTTATTTACAATCAGCCCTGATTCACTGGAAGATGTGAAATAACAAAACTCTGCATCATCATCATCATGTTTCCAGTTCCTGTTTAAAACTAGAATACAGTTATCAACATCTGGAATAAAATGTACTTATCTAGACATGATCTATGGTAAGTTTTGTGATGTGTATATATCTATTAAATCATCCAAGAATCTAGAATAAACCCTCAAATATAATGAAAAAATAAAACATGGGATGAATAGAATAGACTCTGGGTTTAGATGGATTAAATATAAAATAACAGTCATTGACTTAGTGGCTTAAATGAGTTTAAAAGGTTTTAAACAAATTAAAAACACATTCTATCAACTAGTTTTATATTCTATGTGGATTAGTTAATTTATATTTATCTTTTACAGATACTGAACAGAAAAACATTAAATCTTATGGAATACAAGAAATTAGTCCAATATTAAGTATAATTATCATGAATTATTGTATTAAATTGGCAGATATTTCAAGTTTTTCAAGGAATTTCAGATAAAAAGTCTAAATTATGAGATAAAAAGACAATATAATGATAATTATGACCTTATTTTAAGAAAATAAGAGCAAAAAAAAAAGAAAATCACACAAAATGGTGAATAATAAAAAACAACATAAACACAAAATGTACATTCTGAGGTTTTAATTTATAGTTGAAGTCGATAAAATCACTTTACAACATCATTAAAATCTGAGAACAAAGAACAAAGAACATAGAACAGTGTGATTTAACAAAATATTAGAATTTTATCAAACATCTCAGTCATTTTATGCATAAAACAGCATCAGTGTCAGAAACAGTGATTCCACCGTCCACCAGCAGGGGTCAGTGTTTCCTTCAACACTAGTTTCTGCTGAATCTACAGAAAATAAGAAAAAACACCTTTAAATTTCTATTCTGGGAAGAATCACAGAAATATGTTGTTACAGAATTCTAAAGAGGAGAATTTCACTGCATCATTATCAAATAATGACTTTCAATTACTTCTGTGTTTAGTGTCTGAATGTATGATGTAAAATGTGCTCTCAAAATGTTTGTGAATACATGTTTTGAAGTAGTTATTCTATATTCAGTGAGTAGACAGACTAAATATGGAATAACTGAGATCATATTGTTGAATTTGCACTTTTTTTTCTTCAGTCAACTGTCTGGTGGGTCGGTTCCAGGACTCAAACAGTCCAAAAACATGTAAACATGAAAAGGAGGTGAAATATAATATAGTAAAAAATAAATCAATGCATTACAGTAATCTATTACTAGTGTAATAGCATTACTCTTAACACTGCTTTACAGGGAGCAGTCCGGTCCGTTGTGGTCCTGCCAGATCCTGGAGACCCCCCTCCTGACCTGTGGTTCTTCAGTCCGTCCTGGTGCCACCAACCAGGTCTGAGATCCTGATAGAACCATCAGAGATAACCGGCTTCTGGCTCTGCTCCTCACTGAAAAACACACAGGGAAGCTCTTTAACCCTCGAGGTACCATTGTCCACTTAAGTCGAAAAGATGCCACACTGAAAAAAATGGTCAATTTTGTCGAATGTCATTTAAACTTCACATCATTAGATGTTAGACATGTCACACCATGGTCAAAAAACTCCCAGAGAACTAGAACAAACTCCAAAAGATCTGGAACAAACTCCCAGAGAACTGGAACAAACTCCCAGAGAACTGAAACAAACTCCCAGAGATCTGGAACAAACTCCTAGAGAACTGGAACAAACTCCTAGAGAACTGGAACAAACTCCTAGAGAACTGGAACAAATTCATAGAGAACTAAACCAAACTCCCAGAGAACTAGAACAAACTCCAAAAGATCTGGAACAAACTCCCAGAGAACTGGAACAAACTCCCAGAGAACTGGAACAAACTCCCAGAGAACTGGAACAAACTCCCAGAGAACTGGAACAAACTCCCAGAGAATGTCGGAATGTTTTAGGAAATAAACCTCTGGCAAATAAAGGGTTAATCCACACCGTCTAGTACTGAAACTTCAAATTCAAACAAGTCCAGAAGCAGGATTCAGACCTGAGGTCCCGGGGTCTCTCCACATCTTGGATGGTGTCCGGCAGAGGTTTGTTGGCGGTCTCAGGCAGCATCAGGGTGAGGCCTGAGCCCAGTAGAGGGAAAATGCCGCAAAGAACCATGGGAGCCTGAGGACTGACGCCTCTCAATAGGTTCATGACAGGAGCCAGGACGCCCCCGATCCGGGCTGACATGGATCCTATTCCGATTCCGTTTTGTCTGTGAGGAAGGGAGCAGAGAGAAGACGACCAAGATTATTGTCAAGAAACTCCCAGAGAACTGGAACAAACTCCTAGAGAACTACAACAAACTCCCAGGGAACTAGAACAAACTCCTAGAGAACTGGAACAAACTCCTAGAGAACTAGAACAAATTCCTAGAGAACTAGAACAAACTCCTAGAGAACTAGAACAAACTCCTAGAGGAATGGAACAAATTCCTAGAGAACTAGAACAAACTCCTAGAGAACTAGAACAAACTCCTAGAGAACTAGAACAAACTCCTAGAGGAATGGAACAAATTCCTAGAAACTGGAACAAACTCCTAGAGAACTGGAACTAACTTCTGGAGAAATGGAACAAACTCCTAGAGAACTAGAACAAACTCCTAGAGAACTAGAACAAACTCCTAGAGAACTAGAACAAACTCCTAGAGAAATGGAACAAACTCCTAGAGAAATAGAACAAACTCTTAGAGAACTAGAACAAACTCCTAAAGAACTCCTGTGTGAGCAGAACACAGCATCATGAAGCAGTAAAACCTCAGAGGTGACTCACCTGATGACAGTGGGGAAAATCTCAGCTGAATAAACATAAATTATAGACAGAGAGGCTGTGATGCCGAACTTCCCGACCATGGCCAGAGCCGTTCTGAGGACGGACATCTCTGAGGAGGAAGAAGAGGTTCAAACACTGACTGGAAAACACAGGAAGACACAGGAAAACACAGTAAAACACAGTAAATCAGCATCAGAGTAGAACCATCAGGGATGAACGCCGTCAGCAGACAGGCTGAACCTCCTGTAGCCAGGAACGCCAGCTGGGAGATCCTCCTGGACCGGTTCAGGGTGAACAGGGTGATGGTACGAGCCGGCATCTCTATCAGACCGAAGATCATCTGAGTCAAATAGATGTTCATCCCAAAGTCAGAAATGTTGAGCGACAGGCCGTAGTAAACCAGCACGTTAACGAACCTGAAAATACAAGTTAAATCAAATCTAAGACTTTAGTGAACACAGTAAAACACAGTAAAACACAGAAAATCACAGTAAAACACAGAAAAACACAGTAAAAACACAGTAAAACACAGTAAAACAGAAAAACACAGTAAAACAGTAAAACATAGTAAAACAGTGAAAACACAGTAAAACACAGTAAAACACAGTAAAACACAGAAAAACGCAGTAAAACAGTGAAAACACAGTAAAACACAGTAAAACACAGAAAAACACAGTAAAACAGTAAAACACAGTAAAACAGTGAAAACACAGTAAAACACAGTAAAACACAGTAAAACACAGAAAAACGCAGTAAAACAGTAAAACACAGTAAAACACAGTAAAACACAGTAAAACAGTGAAAACACAGTAAAACACAGTAAAACACAGTAAAACACAGAAAAACGCAGTAAAACAGTAAAACACAGTAAAACACAGTAAAACACAGTAAAACAGTGAAAACACAGAAAAACACAGTAAAACACAGTAAAACACAGTAAAACAGTGAAAACACAGTAAAACAGAGTAAAACAGAGTAAAACACAGAAAAACAGTGAAAACACAGTAAAACACAGTAAAACACAGAAAAACAGTGAAAACACAGTAAAACACAGTAAAACAGTGAAAACACAGTAAAACACAGAAAAACACAGTAAAACATAGTAAAACACAGTAAAACACAGTAAGACAGTAAAACACAGTAAAAAACAGTAATACACAGTAAAACAGTAAAACACAGTAAAAAACAGTAATACACAGTAAAACAGTAAAACACAGTAAAAAACAGTAATACACAGTAAAACAGTAAAACACAGTAAAACACAGAAAAACACAGTAAAACACAGTAAAACACAGTAAAAAACAGTAAAACACAGTAAAACACAGTAAAACACAGTAAAACACAGTAAGACAGTAAAACACAGTAAAAAACAGTAAAACACAGTAAAACATAGTAAAACACAGTAAAACACAGTAAAAAACAGTAAAACACAGTAAAACAGTAAAACACAGTAAAAAACAGTAAAACACAGTAAAACACAGTAAAACACAGTAAAAAACAGTAAAACACAGTAAAACACAGTAAAACACAGTAAAACACAGTAAGACAGTAAAACACAGTAAAAAACAGTAAAACACAGTAAAACATAGTAAAACACAGTAAAACACAGTAAAAAACAGTAAAACACAGTAAAACACAGTAAAAAACAGTAAAACACAGTAAAACACAGTAAAACACAGTAAAACACAGTAAGACAGTAAAACACAGTAAAAAACAGTAAAACACAGTAAAACATAGTAAAACACAGTAAAACACAGTAAAAAACAGTAAAACACAGTAAAACAGTAAAACACAGTAAAACACAGAAAAACACAGTAAAACACAGAAAAACACAGAAAAACACAGTAAAACAGTGAAAACACAGTAAAACACAGTAAAACACAGTAAAACACAGTAAAAAACAGTAAAACACAGTAAAACAGTAAAACACAGTAAAAAGATATAATGAAGCTCATTCAAATAGTAAAGGATCTGCATTAAAAACCTCTATTTACTAAAAGTATTAGTGATTCACAGAAATGATGAATCCTGAAGATTTTTCAGTTCACACAGTAAATATTTGAGTTAGTAAATAAAATGCAGACTGATATCTCTTTGAACAGACTAATATTCATTTTTATTCATTTTCCGTAAAGTAACTACACATTTTTCTTCATATTTAGACTAAGACATAGAGTACAGTGTTCTAAATATTGAACTCTACTCTACTGAATGTTTCAGCAGCAGAACTTCATGTCTGTGGATTCAGCCTTGAACAAACCTAAAATAAAAGAAGATAAGACGACGTCTAATGGCTGATTTCTGCAGTAAAACCTCTCTGTCCTCCCTTTAATCTCAGTAATTCTTTATTTTCTTCTCTCTATCTGTTTTTTTCCTCCAGCAGCATCAAATAGTTTGGTTTTCTCTGTGTGAACTCATTGTGAAGTTGTTCCCAGAAGCTTTTATTCTACCACAGTTATCAGATTATCTAACCTCACAGTTTGCATCATGTCTTACTTTATGGTTTTAAAAGGGTAAATGGCAGCAAACAGCAGCTTTTTTCTCCCTACATATCTAATATCTGTACTTTTCTGGGTTTTATTAGACATTTATTCCTGTTTCCCTCCAGAAAGCAGAGGTCATAAATTTATTTATCTTCTGATTATCTGATTTTAAAAAGTAGCACTTTTTCCCTTTTATTTATCTGTTTGTACTTGTTTCTTTTCTTATATTTGTAGCAGTAGAAATATTATCTTTCAAAAGCTTCGTTTTCTTTATAGAAAGCTGTTTGTGTTTTTTAAAGCAGTTTCAGCCCAAACACAGTTTAATCTGAATTAAACTCACCACAGATAAAACACAACCAGAGACTGTTTCCTCATGTTTGGGGTTCGGACGAGGTCGACCAGCGAGTGTTTTCTCTTCTCTCTGCTGTTTTCTTCCGTGTTACAGACCTGCTGAGAACAGAGACGCTATAAAATGAGCAGTAGTTGAAGCCGTTTGCATGTTCCAGGTGATACTGAATGATCAAAGCGTTTATGCAAAGGAATCATTCTACTGAACTTCTACCTGACACATGTCCAGATCTTTGCTGAGTTTCTTCCCGTTCATCTTCGCTGCTTTCTGGATCAGCTCCCACGCCTCCTCCGTCCGGCCGCTGGCCATCAACCAGCGAGCCGACTTCGGCAAAACCCTGGAAAATAAAAGCTGAATATCAGCGTGAACTTGACTCCTGCTGTAGATAAACTGGGATCAGACAAATGACGTCTTTGAATGTTTAAATGTTTGTAGAACACAGTCAAACAAGTTGGGTTTGATAAGTAAAACCACTGAGATCTATAGTAAGAGTAGATACACTATATGATATATACAGGAATCATTTATATAAAATAAATAATGATTTAATATATAAATTCCAACTGTAGTAGTTAGTTCATTATGAATATGATGAACTACAGCAAAAAAGTCATTTTCTTTATTTTTTATCAATAAATTCATAGTGAAACATGTCATTTGCAGACGGTCCCTAACACAGAGAACGACAGATTAACAAAGTAAAGACGCTGTTTTCTGGTAAAATGTAAAGTCTTTAGTAATATTCTAGTATATCACAGTATGATGGTGTTGCTGTACTCTTTATTTACATGGACACTGTCTTTGTCAATGATTAAAAGCTATGTTTAATTTAGGCCACGTTATTTAATCTAAATAATAGCGGTTCCAATACGGAGAAGTTATCTACTGTAGAAATTTTAAGACCCAGATATTAAAATTCAACACTTCTTTAAGGTTTTATTTCTAAATGAATTAATTTAATTAAGACTTGTTAACTCTCTATTGCATTAAATATAACTTAAAATGGCCTAAATAATAGATATATTAAAAAAGTTGTTAATAAGTTGTTATAAGTTAATGGGAAATAACATCAAAATTTAATTAAATATAAAGAAAATTGGGTTTATTTCCCCTGGATAGATTAGCCAACCTTCAACTGTAAGACAGTGAAGCTCACATGTCAGAAAACAGGATATCCTGGTCATGTGACCTCATAAATTGCATGTCCTTCAAAATAAAAGCCTCCTTTTCACATCTGGCTGTAAAAACATATATTTTATAGCTATAGATATCACAGCTTTTTAGAAAAATGAAGGTAACGCATATATACAATAGAGGTTAAGACCCAACAGGAACCCTGTATATACAGTATTTATATTTGTTTAAACCCGTGTCCCTGACCAGATGTAGAAGACGAAGGTGAAACCCGGGGCTGAGATGGCGAGCTGCAGTTTCCTCCAGTCTCTGATGAGGTACGCCACGCCGGCCAGAAGGATGTAGCCGAAACCAAAGAAGTAGTCGGTGATGATTCCAGCCATCATCCTCTCCTTAGAGCCTGTCCACTCTGTACCTGGGAGACAAGAACAGGACATGGACACAGGATTTACACAGCAGAACATTAAACACATAATTAAATTAAATAATAATGACTCTAGAAGCTGGATGTGAAGGTAAAGATATGATATATTCCCTGTTTACCTTCTATTGCATAGTGTTGTCATATGGCAACAATTACTTTATCTTCATTATTCTAAATAACTGTGATATAAAGTCTATGTTTTTATCTATAGCTTAGCTTGTAAACAACATATAACTGATCTGTTCTTGTTTTAATAGCAGAAATATGAGTTTGTTTAATGCTTTTTAAAAGTTATGTGGTTATAAGCAACTGTGTTTTAATATTAAAACTAATGAGGAATTAATTTTGAATTTGAACTTCCCATTTGACTGGCCCATTTTACCTGATAAGATGGCCCATTTTACCTGATGAGATGGCCCATTTTACCTGATAAGATGGCCCATTTTACCTGATGAGATGGCCCATTTTACCTGATAAGATGGCCCATTTTACCTGATAAGATGGCCCATTTTACCTGATGAGATGGCCCATTTTACCTGATAAGATGGCCCATTTTACCTGATGAGATGGCCCATTTTACTTGATGAGATGGCCCATTTAACTTGATGAGATGGCCCATTTTACTTGATGAGATGGCCCATTTTACCTGATAACATGGCCCATTTTACCCGATCAGATGGCCCATTTTACCTGATGAGATGGCCCATTTTACCTGATGAGATGGCCCATTTTACCTGATGAGATGGCCCATTTTACTTGATGAGATGGCCCATTTTACCCAATAACATGGCCCATTTTACCTGATGAGATGACCCATTTTACTTGATGAGATGGCCCATTTAACTGATGAGATGGCCCGTTTTACTTGATGAGATGGCCCATTTTACCTGAATAGATGGCCCTTTTTACCTGATGAGATGACCCATTTTACTTGATGAGATGACCCATTTTACTTGATGAGATGACCCATTTTACCAGATAACATAGCCCATTTTACCTGATGAGATGGCCCATTTTACCTAAAACTGGTCATGCCAAAAAAAATTGGCTCAGCAGATGTTTCCAGATTTATAGGACCTAAATAATTATATTTTATTGCATAATTCCAACACAAAATGATCAGAAATAGTCGTTATTAATAATAAATATACATAGAAAAGTCATATTTGGTTTTTGGCTATTATTAATACGTGTTTAATAACAGAATATCCCTTTATTGATAATGAATGAAGGCTTAAAGAGCACTGACCTAGAACAAAGACATTCATGATGACCCCAGAGATGGACGTTCCAACCATGAAGCGAAGAGCCGTGTAGACGTAGAAGTTTGGAGCGAAAGCTGCACCGACTCCAAACAGAACCTGGATGGCCAGACTGATGAGGATGATGATCCTACGCCCGTATCTGGATAAAAACAACATCTATTTACTGCTGTTTACTCATTTAACATTCCTGATGACTTCTCAACACTAAACTTACTTATCAGCTAAACTCCCGAACACCACGGCCCCAACCAGGAGGCCGAACATGTAGATGGACGAACCCACGATGTTCAGGCTGGATCTGTCACAAACCAGATGCCACTGGAAAAGAAAAGAGAACTTTACTGTTTGAGGAAGATAATTTAGTCCTGCAGCTGTTTAATGCCTAAAAGACAGTGTTAAGACCCAAAGACGTGTGATTACTTTACAAATACTGGCTAGACTTCAATGGATTTTAGCACCGGTACCTGCAGATGATTCAGAAAAAGTTGGATAATCCTCCAAAATGGAGCTTGATGGGAAAAAACTGTCTAAAAAAGACCTCGAAGAAGTAAAGGCTGCAGAGAATAGAAGTTCTGATCAGAACAATGTGAATTTTTTGGAGCTTAAAATGTAAAAATGTGTCTTGAGATTTGATAAGAATCCAATAATTCTATAGAAACCATTGTAGTGAGCTGCCAGGCCAGTAGGTGGCAGTGTCACAGCAGCAACACACATCTACTGATTAATTAGGGCTACAAAATCCTGGGAATTCTCAAAGTTGGAGACTTTCCATGGGAATAAAGAGGAATAAACCTCCAAAATTACTCAATTCCAGGTTGGCCATTAACAGGAAACTAAAATATAGTTGGAGAAAATATATATTCTAGCCTGATCTTGGCTAAAACAACCAGATTTAAAGGGATAGTTCAACATTTTTGAAAATTCATCTATTATCATGACTAGTCAAAGCAATAGCTGCTTTACCTTTTTTTGTCGATATCATTTATCTGTAGCTACGTGGCTAATGGTATTTTTTGGTTTCACTTATAAATTACCATGATATGAAATAATAACTGGAACATTACAACATATGAAGCAAATACAGTTCTGTCTGTAAATATATTAGATCTTTGTATTCAGAAGCTAACTAGCTGGTATTTAAGGTGTTAAATGTTGAATGTTTCCAAAATTCTCGAGCTTAACTTCCCATGGAAAGGTTCTGGAAATTTACCTGACATTTACCTGACATTTTCCACCCCTTTACAACCATAATTCCCATGAAAAATGGGAGTTTTACAAACCTAATTAAGACATTTCTTAACGTAGCTATGTGGTGCTGCTGTTACACTGCCACCTACTGGCCTGGCAGCTCACTACAATGGTTTCTATAGAAAACAACTAACACATATTTCACATTTTAAGCTCTAAGAATAAAAAAAATCATGTTGTTCTGTTCAGAATTTGTAATAAAAGAAGAAAACTGCAGCTTTTACTTCTCCAAGGTCTTTCTCTGTTTTTTTAGCCATGTTATGTCTCCAGTCTTTGTTTTTTAGATCCATTGAACAGTTTATTCCCATCAAATTCCATCTGCAGGTCTGTTTGTGACCCTTCACATGTCAGATGCTACTTTATCCAACCACATCCCATCAGCTACAGTCCTGCAGCCTTCAGGTTCATGTGTTATAAACCCTTGTATGGTAACAAGTGGTGAAACCTAGAACCTGGTCTGAGATCCCCATCCACATTCCTCAGCTGCATGAAATCCTCATCAGACCTTCCAGTCTGCTGGTTCACTTACCTCAGTGACTATGGTGGTTTGGAAGATCTCTCTGCTGTAATTCCAGCCTCCGTTGCAGCTCCCGTTGGGTCGTCCACCGCCAGAGGTCACGCTGTGGTTCACAGAGGAGGAGGATGGACGTTTCTGTCTGGTTGAGCAGCATAAATGAGGAGGGACAGCTCCGCTGAAGATGGACACCAGCATGTGGAAGGCCAGGAAGATCTGAGGCAGGCAGATCCATACGTACAAGACCTTCTGGAACCTCCCGAAGCCTCCGATACGACGCAGGATTTCATCGAAGTTTATTTCTCTGGCCGTTTGACGTCCGCTCTGCAGCATGTCAGGTTTTAATGAGGCAGATGTCAGAGATTAAACAGAACGAGTGTCTCTGCAGGCTGATGATTAACTAGTAGAAAGACTCAGCTCGCTGTGGTACAAGTGCAGCAGGGAGGCGTTGACTGTCTGTGGGAGGAGCTGAGGAGGTGTGATAATGACTGAGCTGCTCATTTAGTCTCTTTTTATCAGATATTTGTCCGTAAAACGTTTTACAACAAGCATTTTCCTTAAATAACCTAGAGAATAGATGATGAAATCCCCTCATGCTGACATATTTTTTATTTTAATTCATTCAACATGATTTCCATCACTTACTCTTAAAATATTTATTTATATTTTTATATTTATTATTTTTATTTTTATTTATTCAACATGACTTCCATTACTTACTCTTGGAATATTTATTTTATTTATTATTTTATTATTTTTTATTTTTACTTTTACTTTTTATTTATTTATCACTTTTAATTCATTCAACATAATTTCCATCATTTACTCTTAGAATATGTATTTCTTTCTTTTTTTTATTTATTACTTTTATTTTAATTTATTCAACATGACTTCCATTACTTACTCTTGGAATATTTATTTATATTTTTTATTTAATATTTTAATTTAATTAATTCAACATAATTTCCGTGACTTACTCTTGGAATATTTATTTATTTATTTTATTTATTACTTTTATTTTAATTCATTCAACATGATTTCTATTACTTACTACTATATTTATTTATTTGTTTATTTATATTTTTTTTACACCCAATTAGATTACATTCGATCATCTATCTTTTAGATTATTTTGAGTTTATTAGATATTTCAAACAGACTAAAGACAAAGTGTTTGGTTTCTGATTTCTCTAAAAAAGAAATATCTTATTCTGTAGTTGTTGTTGTTGTTTTCTAATCTTTTAGATTAAATCAGATAGAACTTTATTGATCCTTTTAGAGGTTCCTCAGGGAAATTATATATATATATATATATATATATATATATATATATATATAATTAATATAGATAATATAAAATAATAGAAATAAATAAACTACACATTCTGTATACATTATGAATTATATACATAAATATATAAATATATTCAGAGAATAATAAAAGTATAATACCTGTACAGAAAGGCTTTTGGACCATGACATCACATATCTGTGTTTTTATTCCTCTTTTTATATTACGGTTGTAAATATCAGTGTTTTATTTGTACATGTGATAAATAAACATTTTGATAAATTGTAAGTTGTTTTTAAATGTGCTTGATAAATAATTTTGATTAATTGATAATAAAGTAAAGGTATTGAATAGAAAGAATATAATTTAATATAAAATGAATAAAATGAAAATGAATAAATAAAGCCTGTGATGGTGAAATAAAAGAGGTGGCGCCCCCTGCTGGACTGAAACTGAAACAACAATAAATAAATATTACAGTAAATATCCATATTTATTTAGTTTGCAATTCAATTAATTCATAAAATTATTTCAATCAGTTAGTTATTATTAGTTTTTTAGTTATTATTAGTTATTTATTAGTTTCACATGTATTTAATTTAGCATTTTATTAATTAACGTTTAAAATGTATTTAAATATCTAAAATGGAAAATAACTTTTTTAATTAAATTAATTCATGTGCAAAGGGAAAATAATACAGAAACAATAGGAAATAAATACTATTAAATTAAATGTATTTATTTTATATTATGGCAGGCGTCTATACAAATAAACCTACATTCTGTCGTTGTGGAATTATTTAGTGAAAATAAATTATTCTCCTTTTTTCTGACTTATAACTTTCGTTTTTGTGGTGGATTTTCTTGATTTTCTTGTTTTTAATCATTTTCTGGATAATTTCTGCTGTTGATGCTCAATAAAACAAGGAAATAAACAAAGGAATTAAACTATTAACTTATATGGACACACTAAACTGTGAGAGAATCAGTGGATTTCATATATTTTTACTTATTTAATTAAAATTCTGAACAAATAGGAAAAACACTCGTGTAAATAACAATATCCCTACCTATAAAATAAAACCTACAGCCATTTTTTTCAGTTTTCCAAGTGAAAATCAACCAATCAGAAGAAACAGACCAGAACCAACCAGTACTTTCTGGATCCTAGACCCTATTTTAACATTTCCACAGATGAATATTCAAATCTTCATTGTCTATTTATAAAAATGACCATGTTTTTATGGACTAAAAGCACCTAATTCGACGTGTAGCAGCACTACAGGCTGCCTCCTCACACACTCACTCTGAAACCCAACCCCTCCCTACTGAAACACACCCTGCTCTGTGATTGGCCGAGCACTGTTCTAAGAGCCCCGCCCCCTCATAATAAAAATCACCCCTGAAGGAGGGGGCGGGGCTACATGGATCCAGGGGGCGGTGCTATTAACTTCTAAATGGTTGTGGGTTGTCTATATATTTACTTTATGTTTATTATCTATTAATTTATGTATAATTAATAATAATAGTATAATAACAGTGGCAGCAGCAGCAACAGCAGTAAAACATCATTAATGAGCAGTTTTTTTTCTTTTGGCTTCCTGTGACAGAGGAGAGTCGATAATAACAGAACGTGAACCTGGTCCACATTAAGACCTGAAGAAACCACATGAAACAGGACCAGGACTCATGAGTCCAGGTTTTGACACAGTAAGAGACAGAGGAGCTTTGTCCTGTTCTCCTTCAGCTCAGAGCTCCAGATCTCCTCCTCCTGCTCCTCCTCCTCCACTTCCTCCACCTTCAATCCACCTCCACCTCCTGCTCCCTCCTCCTCCTGCTGCTCCTCCTCCTCCACCTCCTTCATTCCACTCTCCTCCTCCTCCTGTTCCACCTCCTCCATTCCACTCTCCTCTTCTTCCTCCTCCTCTTCCTTCATTCCACTCTCCTGCTCCTCCTCCTCCTGCTGCTCCTCCTTCTCCTCCACTTCCTCCTCCTCCACCTCCTTCTTTCCACTCTCCTCCTCCTTCTGCTCCTCCTCCTCCTCTTCCTCCTTCATTCCACTCTCCTGCTCCTCCTCCTCTTCCTCCCGCTCCTCCTCCTTCATCCCACTCTCCTGCTCCTCCTACTCCTCCTCCTGCTCCTCCTCCTTCATCCCACTCTCCTCCTACTCCTCCTCCTGCTCCTCCTCCTTCATTCCACTCTCCTCCTCTTCCTCCTCCTCCTCCTGCTCCTCCTTCATTCCCGCTCCTCGTTCTCCTGAACCCTCACAACCTCCTCGTAGCCAGAGATGCTGTCGTTTCTCCTGCTCATCGTGGTTGAACAGGTAAGAAAATCTTAATTAATTAATAATTAATCTGATTAAACTGCATCTAAACTCTGAAGCTGCAGGAGAAACTGATGCTTCTCTGAAGGAATTCCATCTTTTATTGAATATTCCTGTTTATACACAGGAAAACTGTTGTATTATTGGGATTAATGTACATTTACTTTTAATGATGAGGAATGTGCTGGAACATTTTAACCCTCATGTTGTTGTGTTCACTCACTGTAATCGATTCATCATAAAATCTATAATAATTCATATATTATCACCTCTTTAAATTAAATTAAAATTACAAGTTTAGAACTTCTATTTGTTATTTATGGCCTGTTTGTCTCATTTATCTCAACTTAAACATCTGGAATTAGAGTTCTAATATAATTATTGGACACAGTTACCATGGAAACCATTTAAAATTTTATTTTCCATTTTCTATATTGAGGTGTAAACGCAGAGATAAATACATTTAAAACAAATAAATGGAGCATTTATGTGCAAAGGACAAATAATACATAAATAAATTGATTCATTCATTAATTAAATATAATATTGAATCATTACTGGTTTATTTTATTCATGTATTGAGTCAATCATTTATTTATTTTTCATATTTTTATCCACTTTCTGTTCTGAAATCTTCTTCATGGATAAAATCATTGATTCTTTGTTGAATCTGATTAAATTAATGTTTTTCAGAGACAGAAATCTTTAAACACAGCTCAGATTTGACCAGGAAACACCACATAAGGGTTAAAAAGCTCCCGCGGACCTGTTTTCACACCATGAAATGAGCTCATTCAGTAAACCTGGCGGACAGGCTTCAGATTTTTGGCGTGACCCCCGGTGACCTTTGGAGGCACCGAGGTGCCAGGAGGGAACTGGAGCAGTTACATCATCACTAAAACCCAGAAAAAACAACAAAAACAACAACAATATGAGGGTTTACATGGTTGAACAGCTGAATATTCATATGATATGAGCTGCTGGGGGTTTATAGCGTCTATAATTTAACATTTTAACGGTGGAGAAAGAAGAGAAATATGTGAGGAATCAGATTTAAAACAGCAGCATCACATAAATCCTTATAAATAAAAGCAAACCCCCAATTAGAATTTATCTCAAAGAGAAAAAGTGGAAAATTTACTGTAAATTTCAACATTTAGCACCTAATTTACCAGCTCGTTAGTTACTGTATGAATAAATGTATTTAATATTTGCAAGTTAAACATTAATACAATTATAGATCAAACATATTTACTATAAAATATTATGAAAAATTACTTAATTATCACATTATGAAACAGCTGGTATCGTCAAAAAAATTGTAAATAATCTAATAAATCAACAATTATACCAGTATTTATTTTCCATAACTGTATTTAACCCTTTATTACTACTACAAACTACTAAAAACAGTGATATAAAATCAATGTTTTGCTGTTTAAAATGTAAAAATCATGTCTTTTACTTTGAAGGACAAAAAATAAATCACATCACATGAGCAGGAAATACTATTTTGGCTCCTTTTAACATGGACCGGCAGAAATCTGCAGTGAACCTGAATACTGCAATGCATTCTGGGTCAATATTAGAAATAGAACAATACAACAAAATTAGCATGGTGCTATGTAATAAAGGGTTAAGTTCCCTGTTAATTCTGGATTTATTGCTGTTTATTCCAATATTAATTCCCAAGGAAAGTTTCCAACTTTGAAAATTCCCATGAAATCTCACATGCAAATAGTTCAGCAGAACTAATTTGTGGCTATAATTCCAAAACTATTAGCATAGTTTCAAACAAAAAACAAAATGATCCCCCAAAGGATTAATAATTCTACTCATTATTGGACTAATTGTACCAAATACAGGACATTTACACTGGTTAAAGATGTAAGTCTGTATAAAACGTGTTATTTTCTGCTGAACTGAGGTTTTCTTTATAGCTTGAAAAAGACCTTTTTGGCTTTTTGTGACGTTATTTTTCATGTTACACCTCAGAAGTTGGAACATTCCCAACAAACATACGTGGCAGTTTTCATCAGTCCTGTGTTTGCTGAAGCAGCTGAACCTTTAGATCCAGTTTAATCTGCTGAGGTCTGTGGGTGGAGCCCAGGTTCAGGGTCAGAATGAGCTGAATTTACTCATTCATGACGAGTAACAAGGTTTTCAGTGTGTGAAAAGCAGCAGAGAGTTCAACAGTAGCAGCAGAAGCAGTTGAAACGTCCAATAACCATAAAAATCACTGATTTTATTCATTTCATGACTATAGAGAATGTTCAGGTTCTATTAATAATGTCCAATAGTCTGGATTCAGTCACTATGATGGAAAACAGCTTGTTTTTACTTCCTTGACTTTATGATGTCATGTCTATACAGTCCCCGCCCACCAACCCATTAACAGCCAATCAGCAGTGAGGCTCATGAATATTAATGAAACAGACCAAATTCAAAAGAAATCCAATATAAAATGGATTTTTAATTCATTTAAATCACATTTATTTAAATATATTTAATTAATGGTATGGTATAGAGAACAGAATGTCATATTTGCATATTTATATTGTCATATTTTCCTTTTAAAAGAGCTTTTACCATAGCTTTTCTTTGAGTTTTATTATTTAAATGAATGCAGCTAAACAAGTTATTGTTTATTTGTTTAACTATATATGAAAATCAAAATCAGAGCAAAATTCCATTTTCTTCTGGTAAAAACATGTGACAGTGTAGTTATAGCAGTGTTACTTATTTATATTTATACTTAATGTAAATCTTCTTCCTGTTCCCTCCTCCTTCCCCCTTATCACTGTTACCATGGTAACATCCATCGTTAGAGCTCGTTAACGATCATTAGGTCTGATCTTAACCAGTTAAACTGCTAAAAAAGAGGCTGATTTTAGACAAATGTTGAATAAGTGGTGAGATAAATGACTTACTGGCTGCTACATGTTTTTTGTTTTGGCCTTTTTGTGATGTTATTGTTCATTGTACAGCTCGGTTTAACATATGGTTTCTTCCATGTAGGTAGCTACTAGCTACCTACATGTGTGCTGTGTTGTGCTTCTATTTAACATTTTATTATTCTAAGTTATTTGTGTTAAAGTTTTTTGGAGTCACGTCCCCTGTATTTACACCTATGTCCCTCCAGAAATATTCTCTGAAACTCTGATTTTTGCCTCCTGAATAAAGCTGAATGTGTTGAGCTAAACCCTAGATGTTCCTCTAAAGTCCTCCTGTCCTCTATTTGTCCTGTACTGTCTTCTTCCTGTCCTGTACCTGTTCTCTACCTGTCTTCTACCTCTACCTGTCCTCCACCTGTCCTGTTCCTGTATTCTACCTCTACCTGCCCTGTTCCTGTCCTGTATCTGTCCTCTACCTGTACCTGTCCTGTAATTTTCCTCTACCTGTCCTCTACCTGTCCCGTACCTGTCCTGTACCTGTTCTGTTCCTGTCCTCTACCTGTTCTCTACCTGTCTCTACTTGTCCTCTACCTGTCCTCTTCCTGTCCTCTACCTGTCCTCTTCCTGTCCCCTACCTGTCCTCTTCCTGTCATCTACCTGTCCTCTTCCTGTCCCCTACCTGTCCTCTTCCTGTCCCCTACCTGTCTCTACTTGTCCCCTACCTGTCCTCTTCCTGTCCCCTACCTGTCTTCTACCTGTCCCCTACCTGTCCTCTACCTGTCCTCTTCCTGTCCTCTTCCTGTCCTCTTCCTGTCCCCTACCTGTCCTCCAGGTGTTCTTCAGCAGGGCTCAGCATGGCCAGCTCGTGTCCCGCGGTGCAGGTCGTTCTGCAGCCGAGCGGCGTCCGTTCTGCCAGTGGCCCTGCAGCTGTGGTGAAAGGCCACGCTGTTCTCCAGGCGTCAGCTCCGTTCTGGACGGATGCGGCTGCTGTAAAAGCTGCGCGCGGCAGATCGGAGACTCCTGCAACGAGAGGGACGTGTGCGACCCCCATAAAGGAATGTACTGCGACTACTCGGCCGACCGGCCCAAGTACGAGGTCGGAGTCTGTGCCTGTGAGTCTCAGAGTCGTCTGGGTTTGTTGATTCAAACCAGGACTTTCTGCTCTTGAACTGGATTAAACGTCACAGTGATAAAGCAGCGTCAACCTAGAACAAAACATTATTTATATTATATATAAGAAGATAGTCTCAGGATAGTTTCATGCTATGTAAGTCAATGAGACTCCATTAGGTTGTATACACTAGGAATTTATCATATTTGCATATTGTTGCTATGGCAACAAATCTATTTTAGCATATTCACAATTCAATTAAATGAAAAAACAAAAATAAAATGAGTTAATTTCTTTAATTTGGTGAAAATTTTCCAAAATTCTGAATAAAATCAACCTTCAGTTGTGAGACAGTGATGGTCACATGTCAAATAGGGATATCCTGGTCATGTGACCTCAGGAATTGTATGTCCTTCAAAATAAAAGCCCGCTTCTTACACCGAACTGTAAAAACATAGATTTTATATCACAGCTTTTTAGAAAAATGAAGATAAAGTAATTGTTGACATATGGGTTAATTTAAAATACATGTACATGTTCAATTATGTGTGATAAATGTGAATATTATAATTAAATGGACAATTAATACAGTAAATTATTAATAGAAACATTGAACACAAATCTAAACTTATTTAATCTAAACTACTCTGATAGTGGATTAATCTATTTATTATTGAAACAATCTATTATTTGTTTAGTTCATAGAATGATGTAAAATATCGATTATTGTTTCTCAAAAGCTGAAGATTCAACCTAAAATGTCAAAGATCATCAGTTTATTATTATCGAAGAATAAAGAAACAAGGAAATAATCAAGAATTTGGACATTTTCTACTGAAAAATGACTCAAATTAATCAGTTATGAAAAGTAGTTGGTGATTAACGTAATAGTTGGAAACTAATCAGTCTAATCTAAACTAGTTTAATGTTTTAATTGTTATTGTCTGAAGAATATATTGAAAATACCTTTATTATATATATACCTGAATTAATACTGCATGTACGATAACGTTCTAAAGTTTGGCGTCACTTAGAAATGTCCTTATTTTTTAAAGAAAATCACAGTTTTATCAATGAAGATAACTTTAAACTAATGATAAATCCACTCTATACATCACTAATGTGGTTGTTGCTGCATCAATATCTACATAGGTGTATAGAGGCCCATTTCCAGCAACTATCACTCCAGTGTTCTAATGGATCAATGTGTTTGATCATTGATCAGAAGGTTAATGGATGATTAGAAAACCCTTGATGCTAACATGTTAGCACGGCTGGAAACAGTTTAGCTGCTTAGAGAAGATAGAAAACTGATTATTTCCAATATGAATCATTATTTCTAACCTTGATGTCTTGACTGTATGTTCTATTCATTTTCTAACTCCTGGAGGTGAATAAAGCTGTGACCTATCAGTAAAGTTCTGCTTCCTCCTCCCTCCAGACCTGATGGGTGTTGGCTGTGACCTGAACGGCGTCCACTATGAGAACGGTGAGGCCTTCCAGCCCAGCCCCCTCTATAAATGTACGTGTATCTCCGGAGCCATCGGCTGCTCCCCGGCCTTCGTCCAGAAGCCGGCGGCCATGTTGGGTCCCGCCCCGCTGATGGGCAGCATGCCGGCCGGTCTCCATAGCAACCGCAGCCCCAAGAAGAACCAGCAGGACACCACCTACATGTCAGGTGTGTGTTTACTCAGGAAAAACCCTGGACTGCTGTTAGATGGACAAGTTAGTGGATATAAACTAGAGAGAAAGGAGGGAACAGACTTTATTAAAAACACCCAAAAATACTGATGTAGTTTGACTGAATTCCCTTTAGCTTGGCAACTCTGGAGAATCAGTCTCTATTATAAACCGTGTAAAACTGATTAATCATACATGAAAATAACATGTTTTATTGTTTCTGCTTTGTTCTAAACTAGTCATAATTCTGTTATGAAATAAAATAACGTTAATGAATAGTTTTATTAATAGACAAAATTTATACTGGGTGCTGCACTGTTTACTTCCAAATAACCATCTATTGCATAAAATATTACTTTAAAAATGTTTTTATTACTTAAAATGGCCTAAATAATAGATATAATTAAAAATATATAAGAAAAATGGACTCCATTAGGTTTATACATGAAGATTTTTTCTATATTTGCATATTGTTGACATATAGGAACAAATCTATTTTAGCATATTAGAAAAAAAAAAGTTTACTGTTCAATTTTTTATTTTGGTGAAAATTCTCCAAAATTCAGAATAAAAGTCCTTCAGACCTTCAGATTGAGACAGTGATGCTCACATGTCAAATGTCTATCAGCAATAGGGATATCCTGGTCATGTGACCTCATTAATTGTATGTCCTTCAAAATAAAAGCCCCCCTTTTCACACCTAGTTTTAAAAACAGATTTTTTATCACAGTTTTTTTTAATTAAGATAAAGTAATAGAGGGTTAAAAAGAAAAAGTGTAGCTCAATGGTACATTCACAGGTATTTAAGGTATTTTGGGTGTTTTTGGGTGTTTTGGGGTTTTCAGCAGCAGACAGCAGCTCTCTATAGGTGTTGTTGACACAGTTCCCTTTAACTGTAACACTGAAAGCTTACAGGGATCCTCCTTTAGCCTGGAAGAAGAACTGCCTGGTCCAGACCACCCCCTGGAGTCCCTGCTCCAAAACCTGTGGCCTGGGCATCTCTGTGAGGGTCAACAACGACAACGGGAAGTGTGAGATGAGGAAGGACCGACGCCTCTGTCTGCTGAGGCCGTGTGACAAGAGTCTGCTCAGAAACCTCAAGGTGAAGGCATGAAAACCTCTATTAATGGTAGAAATAGGAACAAATACTAATAATCTACTGGTTATTGAAAAGAATAATCAATGAGAAAACCTACCCCCAGATTCCACTGCACTGTAACTTTGCTGTTGTTTTTCATTATTATTATTATTCCCCTTTGAACCAACTTTTAACCTTTGAAGCAATGTTTGTAATTTATTTGAATTAATTTAAATCTTTCCCCTTTGATCAACTATTTTTAAATTTCTTGTTTGTAAATTAAATTAATTAATTTTAAATCTTATTTATTTTAATCAATTTAAAAATGTTCCCCTTTCAATCAACTGGTTTTAATTTATTAAATAGATTTTTAATTGTATTTATTTTAATTAATATAAATGTTTTCCTTTTTTAATGAACTTTTTTATACTTCTTGTTTTTAATTTCAATTCCTCGATATTTAACCTTATTTATTTTAATTAATTTCTCCCCTTTTAATCAACTGTTTTTATTTTTTTTTACTTTAATTTCTTGATTTTTAATCTTATTTATTTTAATTAATTTAATTTTCCCCCTTTAATCAACTATTTTTAAATGTCTTGTTTGTAAATTAAATTACTTAATTTTAAATCTTATTTTTTAAATCAATTTAAAAACGTTCCCCTTTTAATAAACTGTTTTTATTTTTTTTTACTTCAATTTCTTGATTTTTAATATTTATTTTAATTAATTCATTTTTCCCCTTTTAATCAACAGTTTTGTTTTTATTTTTTTGTTTTTAGATTCAATTTCTTGAGTTTGAATCTTATTTATTTTAATTAATTTAATTTTTAATCAACTGTTTTTAATATTTTGGTTTTTATTTCAATTTCTTGATTTTTAGTCATATTTATTTTAATAATTTAAATATTTTTCTCTTTTAACTGTTTTTAATTACTTTTAAATTACAATTTCTTGAATTTTAATTTATTTTAATTAATTTAAAATGTTCCCCTTTTAATCAACTGTTTTTAATTTCAATTCCTTGATTTTTAATCTTATTTATTTTAATTAATTTTAAATTTCTCTCCCTTTTAATCAACCATTTAAAATTAGTTGTTTTTAATTTCATTTTCTTGATTTTTAAACATTTTTTATTAGAATTATTATTATTAGAATAGTTTTTTGAATTAATGTCTCTCCTTTTAATCAACTGTTTTTATTTTTTGTTTTTTAATTTGTTTTTAATCATATTTATTTTAATTAATTTAAAATTTTAGCCCTATTAATCATCAGCTCTTAGAATATAAAGCCTGTAGAATGATGTTATATGAAGCTCTTGGAATATAAAGCATGTAGAATGATGTTATATGAAGCTCTTAGAATATAAAGCCTGTAGAATGATGTTATATGAAGCTCTTAGAATATAAAGCATGTAGAATGATGTTATATGAAGCTCTTAGAATATAAAGCATGTAGAATGATGTTATATGAAGCTCTTAGAATATAAAGCATGTAGAATGATGTTATATGAAGCTCTTAGAATATAAAGCCTGTAGAATGATGTTATATGAAGCTCTTAGAATATAAAGCCTGTAGAATGATGTTATATGAAGCTCTTAGAATATAAAGCCTGTAGAATGATGTTATATGAAGCTCTTAGAATATAAAGCCTGTAGAATGATGTTATATGAAGCTCTTAGAATATAAAGCCTGTAGAATGATGTTATATGAAGCTCTTAGAATATAAAGCCTGTAGAATGATGTTATATGAAGCTCTTAGAATATAAAGCCTGTAGAATGATGTTATATGAAGCTCTTAGAATATAAAGCCTGTAGAATGATGTTATATGAAGCTCTTAGAATATAAAGCCTGTAGAATGATGTTATATGAAGCTCTTAGAATATAAAGCATGTAGAATGATGTTATATGAAGCTCTTAGAATATAAAGCCTGTAGAATGATGTTATATGAAGCTCTTAGAATATAAAGCATGTAGAATGATGTTATATGAAGCTCTTAGAATATAAAGCCTGTAGAATGATGTTATATGAAGCTCTTAGAATATAAAGCCTGTAGAATGATGTTATATGAAGCTCTTAGAATATAAAGCATGTAGAATGATGTTATATGAAGCTCTTAGAATATAAAGCATGTAGAATGATGTTATATGAAGCTCTTAGAATATAAAGCATGTAGAATGATGTTATATGAAGCTCTTAGAATATAAAGCCTGTAGAATGATGTTATATGAAGCTCTTAGAATATAAAGCATGTAGAATGATGTTATATGAAGCTCTTAGAATATAAAGCCTGTAGAATGATGTTATATGAAGCTCTTAGAATATAAAGCCTGTAGAATGATGTTATATGAAGCTCTTAGAATATAAAGCATGTAGAATGATGTTATATGAAGCTCTTAGAATATAAAGCCTGTAGAATGATGTTATATGAAGCTCTTAGAATATAAAGCATGTAGAATGATGTTATATGAAGCTCTTAGAATATAAAGCATGTAGAATGATGTTATATGAAGCTCTTAGAATATAAAGCCTGTAGAATGATGTTATATGAAGCTCTTAGAATATAAAGCCTGTAGAATGATGTTATATGAAGCTCTTAGAATATAAAGCATGTAGAATGATGTTATATGAAGCTCTTAGAATATAAAGCATGTAGAATGATGTTATATGAAGCTCTTAGAATATAAAGCATGTAGAATGATGTTATATGAAGCTCTTAGAATATAAAGCATGTAGAATGATGTTATATGAAGCTCTTAGAATATAAAGCCTGTAGAATGATGTTATATGAAGCTCTTAGAATATAAAGCCTGTAGAATGATGTTATATGAAGCTCTTAGAATATAAAGCATGTAGAATGATGTTATATGAAGCTCTTAGAATATAAAGCATGTAGAATGATGTTATATGAAGCTCTTAGAATATAAAGCCTGTAGAATGATGTTATATGAAGCTCTTAGAATATAAAGCCTGTAGAATGATGTTATATGAAGCTCTTAGAATATAAAGCATGTAGAATGATGTTATATGAAGCTCTTAGAATATAAAGCATGTAGAATGATGTTATATGAAGCTCTTAGAATATAAAGCATGTATAACGACGCTGTCATTGAACGGTTCCTCACTAATAAACCTTGTTTTTCCTCCTCCAGGCACCGAAGGGGAAGACGTGTCGTCCTAAGTTCCAGGCTAAACAGGCAGAGAAGCTGCAGCTTTCAGGCTGCAGCAGCACCAAGAAGTTCAGACCTACGTTCTGCGGCGTCTGCACCGACAAACGCTGCTGCGTCCCCAACAAGTCCAGGATGATCCGGGTCAACTTCAGCTGCAAAGGAGGCTCGTCCACGCAGTGGAAGATGCAGTGGATCACGTCCTGCGTCTGCCAGAGGAAATGCAACGACCCCGGAGACATGTTCGCCGACCTGAGGCTGCTCTAAAGAGACGCCACGACGCAAATATTCACTTTGGCTGCCAGCTGCCTTCAAACAACATCAAAGCAGCTGTAAAACTGAAACTGAAGCTACAAAAACCTCCACCTGGGAGGAAAGAAGGGCTGGGAATCCTTAAAAAATGAAGAATACGTTAGTTATGAATGAACCTTGATACAACTCTGGAGAAAAATAAGAGACCACTGGAAAAATGTCTGGTTTCACTACTTCTACGTCTGTGTTTGGGCTAAAGGAACATTTTAGTTTGAGTCTATAAACTACTGACATTTACCACAAATTACAAGTAAAATTATAAATAAGATATTTAAAATATTATAAAATATTTTAAATATATTACAAAAATATAAAAAATAAAATAAAAATAAAACAATATATATATATAGTTTGAGTCTATAAACTACTGACAACATTTAAATTGTTAAATCAAATTCCAAATAAGAATATAAAAAAATAATAAAAATATATAAAAAAAATAAAAAATATATATAAAAAATATTTTAAATATATTAGAAAAATATAAAAAAATAAAAATAATAATAATAATACTATATATATATATACATACATACATACATACAGGGATAATATATAGTTTGAGTCTATTTAAATAGTTAAATCAAATTCCAAATAAAAATATTAAAAAATATATTTTATAAATATATTTTAAAAAATAAAAGAAAATAAAAAATATATATAACATAATATAAAAAAATAAAAAATATTATTGTAATTTTTTTTTACTACATTATAAAATACTCTGGTTGAAATTATGACCTTTGTGTTGTTAGAGTTTTGACCCAGTTATAAAAATCTGACTATAAAGCAGTAATTTTAATAATAAATAATAAAATCAGCAGCTCTGCTCCAATTAATTGGAGCTTCATGGGATTTTCATTTTTTTTTGTATTTATCTAATTTACCTGCATAAAAACAGGAGATTCTCTATCTTCAGGTTCATTTTACCATTTTTTTATATTAATATCAAGGGGTAAACTGATAAAAACCCAGAATTTTGTCTGATTTCACTACTTCTACGTCTGTGTTTGGACTAAAGGAACATTTGAGTTTGAGTCTATAAACTACTGACAACATTTACCACAAATTACAAATTAAAATATTATCATTTAAGGAAGAAGAAAGAGCTCAAACCAGATCAAATTCATTTTAAAACAACATAATACTAATGTTTACACTTAAGAAGAGTTCAGGAATCAATATTTGGTGTAATAATCCTTATTTTTAATCCCAGCTTTCATCCATCTCCTGGTTCCTCTTTCAGCAGAATGAGGTGGAATTCAGCAGAAATGATGGAATCCATGTAGAGATGATGATTTCAGAACATATAATGCAGTGGTCTCTTATTCTTTTCCCTCCAGAGCTGTATGTATGTGCAATAACAACACAACTCATTAACAGTACCTCATTAAAATACATCAGGGAGCCGAGAAAATGGCAAATCAGCTCATTTCTACACGTTTCTTTTCTGCATGTACTTGCTGTTTATTTTCTCAGGACAGGAACAAAACATCCAATCAGGTCATAAATTAAACAATTGATATATAACTTATAAAGATATATACAACATCGTGGTTGTGTGTGTGAAGTTATTTTACAAAAACAGTAAGATCAGTAGCTGTTCACCCAGCTGATGATGAGGCGATGCTGAGTCTGGGGGCGTCGGGCAGCGGTCTGGACCTGGTGGCGTCCAGCTGGTCGTACTCTTCTACCAGGGAGCTGAGGGAGGTCACGGCCTCGGAGAAGAAGCTGGGATCCATCCCATCAACGTTCAGGTAGTGATGCAGATGAGCCTGGAGGAAACAGGAGCAGCAGCTCAGAGTGGACCGATGGTGGAATACTTGGTGAGTACACAGGAAACCGCTGGTGGTAATATAACACTTACATTGAGGCTTTTATTTTGAAGGACATTCAATTCTGTTTGCTCAAGGACATTTGATACAGGATCAAAGGTTGGCTTTTATTCTGAAGTTTGGCAAATTTACATTAAATTAAATTGTTTTAATTTGTTTTAAATGGAGTCCTATTAAAACCATTTTAAGTAATAAAACCATTTTTATTAACTCTTTAAGTGGCGATTTCATTGTGTAGAATCAGTATTAGTCATTTAATCGAGGAGAACTCTAATCTATTACTGTTTTATTTATTTTAATTAACTAGTTGATAATGAAGTTTCAAAAATATAAAAATAATAATAAATAACTACATGTCTTCTAATTGTTTATACAAAACCAAAATATATGAAATCCATGATTCTTTCTTAAAGTAATTAAGTATAAATACCCAGAATACGACCTAACAGCATAAAAACACAGATCAGGGATAAAGTCTTTATTACAATGTAAAACATGTTGTTTTGTATAATTAGTCCAGTTTAAAATAGAATTATCTTAATACATTTTATGTCATATGAGATAAAAAGTCAACATTGCGATTAAAATCTCTAACAAATTAATCATGTTTTCTTGTATTTATATAATTAATAATAATATATTTAATAATGTTTACATAAGATGTAGCAGAATGCAATGTATTTATTATTTCATCCAATAATTCCAAGTGTAATAAACTACTTTACACCATGTGACCTTCTGCAATAAAAATGGTGCGTACAGGCTTTTATTTTTTATTTTATTAATCTAATTTAATCTCATTTTAAAACAAGTTGTAAAATCCGTATTTGGGTCAGTGACAATGATGTTTAATGAGAGGAGAAAGTCCAAAAACCTTTAAAATACAGTTTTAAGAAGCATTTATCAGGTCACATGTACATTATGTTGGTTGAAGAAGGATAAATCCTAAAAACTAGTTGATATCATGTGTTTTTAATTATTTAACACCTTTTTAAGACGGTTAAACTACCTGGTACCAAGTTCTTCAGGTCACATCACACCTCATAGTGAATGGAAACGATTTTTAAACCTAGACTCGTGGTCTGAGGGCAGACGAACCTTCTTCCTGTAGAGTTTGGTGAATCTGTCCCTCAGCTCCGTGAAGGTGGGCTTCACGCAGGTGTTGTTGGCCAGCGCCAGCAGCGAGTGGGCGTGGCCAACAGGTGGCACCGAGCACAGACCCGTCTTCCAGCCTTCCTGGTTCCAGGATACGAAGGGCAGCGACGGACGAAGCCTGGACACGTTCAGGGAAAAATACATGAATGGATGAGGGAGGAAAGATGGACTGAACGTTCACCTGAGGATATCTGACACTACGACGTTTAAAACTGTCTGTAGATTAATGTCAATGACGCCACAGTGAAGGAAGCTGCCAGTGTTAATATAAGACTTAAACTAGTGTTAATTAGTTGTATAGAGTATATTCTTCAGACTAACAAATTCAGTAGCTTATATTTAGTATATTTACCTTATTATTGGACTGTTTTAAGTTATTTCCAGCAATTTAATCTAGAAATAAGCCTATTTTATCTTATTTTGAAACTTATTAATAATAATATATAAATAATAAACCTAAATAAAGACATAATAATAATAATAAATTACTAATTATTTCATAAATCGATAAGATAATTGATAAAGTTTGATTGTTGTGTGTATACAATTTAAATATATGAGTAAAAATATTAAAAATAAAACACTTAAACTACTAAATATACAAATAAAAATACTGAAATTACTCAAAATATGACAAAAAAACTCAAAAATACTCTATACTGAAAATAATTTTAGAAAATACAAAAAATAAAAATTAAAAAACAATTAGAAATACTAAAAATATTTAAAAACAAATTAAAAACATAAGGAAGAAAAAATACTAAAAATGTTTTTAAAAAAATTAAAAACATTATGAGGAAAAAAATACTAAAAATATGAGTCATTTTTAATTAGAAAATGTCTAAATTCTTTCCTTTTCCTTTTATTTCCTTGTTTCTTTATTCTTCTATAATAATAAACTGATGATCTTTGACATTTTAGGTTGAATCTTCAGTTTTTTTTACATCATTCTATGAACTAAACAACTAATAGATTAACTGTTTCGATAATAAATAGATTAATCCACCATCAAAATAGTAGTTTATATTAAATAAGTTTAGATTTGTGTTCAATGTTTCTGTTAATAATTTACTTTATCACAAAAAATTGATCATGCACATGTATTTTAAATGATAGTGTTTCCATATGTCAACAATTAATTTATCTTCTTTTGTCTAAAAAGCTGTGATATAAAATATGTGTTTTTACAGTTAGGTGTAAAAAGGAGGCTTTTATTTTGAAGAACATACCATTCCTGAGGTCACATGACCAGGATATCCCTATTGCTGATGGACATTTAACTGATTGCTGTGTTTTATTCAGAATTTTTGGGCAAATTTATTTTATTTATTTATTTTTTTACATTTAATAATTTTTAAAAATATTTTTAATAATATTTTTAATATATTTTTTAATAAGTTGTTTTTTTCCCCCAATATGCTTAAATAGATTTGTTGCCTTATAGCAACAGTATACAAATACGTACAATTCCTAGTGTATAGAACCTAATACATAGCATGAAACTATATATATATATATATATATATATATATATATATATATATATATATTATATATATATATATATAGAGGGTTAACACTAATAGTGTTAGAATTAACTCTAAGTGGTGATTTTATTGTGTAGAATGACTATTATTCATTTAGTTGAGTAGAGGCCCAATATATTGATTTGTTGGTTGCTTTTTTTCAATAAACTCAGTGAAAATGAAGTTTTTAAAATGTCAAAAATAGTGAAAAATCACCATCACAAGTCCCAAAAGGGTTTGATGACGTCTTTTTCCAAAACCAAAACATATAAAATCTCTGAGGTTAAATAAAAAATAGATAAAAAGCGACTTGAGAAGCTGAAGTGTGAATGTGCTTTGTGTAGATCAGATAACCAGCAGTAAAACCGGCTCCGAGCCTCCTCCTCCTCTTTCCCTACAACAAAGTGGTCTCTCAGCTGCTGCTGAGGTTCAGGGGGAGCTGTCTGGACCATGAATGGAGGCTCTATGTGGACCCGCAGGTCTCTGGGAGTCTGGAGGGCTGCGGCTCCCACCTCTCGATGTTCCTCCGTAGATCAGACAGCCGGACCTGCCCCCGCACCATGAGGGCACAGGCCAGGTACAGGCAGCGTCTGGGGTCGGCCCGGATCAGCTGGTGGTCTTTACTGAAGGCGTCGCTGAACATCTGATCCAGTCTGGGTGGAGACAGGAGGCTGATTTTTATGAAGAATAACACACTGCTGCATCTATTTAGATGGAAAACCTCAGCTTTTATAACCTCAGGTAACAAATATACACACCAGTCATCAAATAAAACATAGAACACATATTTATGGTGCAGTCAGTAACATCCACTCTGATTTATTACACTTTTTGCACAGAAAATTAATTGATAATCACATCATTAAATAACTTCATCAGCAATATTCCTGTTCCGCAATATTCCACTATTTTAACCCTCTGTTGCATGAAATATTAAGAGGTATGGGCACGGTAAAAATAATGGTTTGAATACATTAAATGGCCTCAATAATAGATATATTAAAATATATATGTATAAGAAAAAATTAAACATTTTCTCAGAATAGTTTCATGCTATGTAAGTAATATAATATATATATATATATATATATATATATATATATATATATATATATATATATATATATATATATATATATATATATATATATATATATATATATATATATATATACATCCTCGGTCATGGGACATATAATTTATGAGGTCACATGACCAGGATATCCCTATTGCTGATGGACATTTAACATGTGAGCATCACTGTCTCACAATAGAAAGTTGTCATTTATTCAGAATTCTGAAAAATGTTTACTAAATAAAATAATGAGCTGGGACAAGTAAACTATATTTATATATTTTAAAAATTTTTTTTACATTTAATTCAATTTTGTTGTTTTTTTTTGTTTATTTTTAAATATTAAAAAAAAGATTTATTCAAATATATAAAATTCCATTGACTTATATAGCATGAAACTATCCTGAGACTATGTTTACAACTTTTCTTACATATATTTTAATATGTCTATTATTAACAGCCATTTTAAGTAATAAAAACATTTAAAACATAACACAATAGACAATAGTGTTTTATATATATATATATATATATATATATATATATATATATATATATATATATATATATATATATATATGTTATATATATATATATATGTTATATATATAAATTAAACTTGTTTGTTTACAGGAAAAATTCAGCATGTAATTATTTACCATCTCTCTACTGTATGAACACGTTTTCATTCAACATTTGCAATTTAACCATTAACACCATTAAATTTACCCCATAATATTATTAAAACCTCCTTGATTTTATACAGTTATGGGATTTTCTTTTGTATTTGCATTAAATCTGGTTGTTTGAGCCCAGTTTCTGATATATTTAAGACCCTTTCAGTAGTCAAATCAGAAAAACGGATCATTTTCCAGTGGTCTCCTATATATTTTTTCCAGAGCTGTAGTTTATTATTTTTCCCCCTGATGAATAAACCTTTATTGTTTGCTTGCTCAGCACATAACGTCCCTATTTAGCAGCAGATTTCAGTGGCATCGGTGTCTGCGGGGGCAGAAGAATGTTTCAGCCTCGTATTTATCCAGGGAGGTTCAGATATTTTTACACACAGTCGCACGTATTCAGCTCCATGTGAGTGGATGAGGTCTGAACGCAGCACAGAAGACCACTTTCATGGAGGTTGGGTGGGTCCAAAGGCTGCTTTTTTTGCAGCCCTGCAGCTCTGAACGTGGAGTTTCCACCATCTTTAATTGATAAAATGAAAGGCGGCTTTGTAGCGTTTGAAAATGTAAAGCTTCATGTTTCAGACGACTCTAAAATAATAGATAAACATGTAAAATACAAGATATTTTGTAAAATAATAAAACAATGAAATAAACTTCATCAGCAACATTCTTGTAAATATCATTCATATATATTTCTACTTTTTTAACACTATTTTAACCCCCTATTGCATTAAATATAACTTAGACCTGGTAAAAAAGTGTTTTAAATGTTTTTATTACTTAAAATGGCCTAAATAATATATATTTAAATATATATAAATATAAGAAAAGTTGTAAAAGTTGCTGTGTAAATTAAGTTGAATAATCCCAGATAGCGAGTTCATTTATTTGGTGAAATCTTCAAAACTCTGAATAAAAGTCAGCCTTCAAAATAAAATATATTGATTTGACATGTCATGTAAAAAAAAAAAAAAAGACACAAAATGTTTTTTGACATAAGAAAAAAATGATGCAAATGGACTTTGAAATAACAAATGATATAAAATCTATGTTTTTACAGTCAGGCATGAAAAGGGGGCTTTTATTTTGAAGGATCACATTCATAAGGTCATAGAGACCTGATGAATGATTCTTAAAACTATATTTTAAAAAGTTTCTGAATTTCTCATCTCGACAAACATTATTTGTCACTGACCCAAATATCAATATACATAATTTATTGTATTGAATATTGATTATCAGATTATAGGATCATTATTGTGGGTCAGATAATGTTTATAGATGGTTTATAAACCAGTTATTAACCATTAACAAATGGTAAAATACCAATTAACTCTATTACATAGTGTTCCCATATGTCAACAATTACTTTATCTTCATTTGTCTACAATGCTGTGATATAAAATCTATGTTTTTACAGTCAGGCATGAAAAGGGGGCTTTTATTCTGAAGGACAGACGATTTATGAGGTCACATGACCAGGATATCCCTATTGCTGATGGACATTTGACATAGAAGGTTAACTTTTATTCAGAATTCTGGAAAAACATTTACCAAATAAAACATTTAACTCACTATCTGTGGTAAGTCAACTTTATTATTTTAAATTATTACAATAAACAAATTAACTCACTTTACTTTTGTTTTTTATTAAATAAAATGTTGATTTTTACGTTTTTTTTTCTAATATTAGAAATTATATTATTCTAATAATATATAATAATAAATGATTATTATTATAATTTATGGCATTTTAAGTAATAAAAAAAAGCATTTCATGTAATAGAGGGTTAATTATTACAGTTAAGCATGAAAAGGGGCTTTTATTTTGAAGGACAAACAAGTTATGAGGCCACAAAACATCACCAACATGAGAATAAAACTTCTCACGCTTCTTAAACTGTATTTTATTATTCTATTATTTGTCAGTGACCTGTTTCCCTGCTAATTCTGCAGCTCCTATTGGTTGATTAGCGTCGGTAGCTTAATGTTCAGACGTGTACCAACCTCCTGGTGGGGATGCTGACGTCAGCCAGGGTGTAGAGAGGAGTGAGGCTGGGCACCAGGTAATGAAGACGAGGGAAAGGAACCAGGTTCATGGGGATCTCATTCAGATCCATGTTGAGGGAACCTTCAAAACGAGCTGAGCTGCAACACAGGAAGTTGTTTAAACCTCGGATTAAACCTCGGATTTATAACACTTTTATTATCATTATATCAGTCAATAACAATCATGTTGTCTAGATTTTTTCCATTTTTTTTGCAGAAAATATCATTTTAGTTATAGTTGCTGTTTGCACAAATCTGCCCATAAATAAAGACCTATTTATCTCATGTATAAAATTCTATTTTGTGGGATTATTCTATAGACTTGAATGATTAAATAGATATAAACATGTCAGGGTTAAAACCAGAATAATCTAAATAAAACGACTCTTTCTGGGAGGGTTTGTCTTCTCCATGTTCTCAGGAGGAAGTTGATGACGTCATGTGACAGGAAGTAGTTGTAAACTTCATTTTTTTCTACTATCATGTCATTAGGAAACACAAAAAGCTGCATGAGTAACATTTAAATTTTATATTTTAAGTATAAAATGACAGACTTAAAGGCTCATAGGCTTCAATGGGTTAAGCAGAAACAGGCATTTTCACTATAAGACAGACTCATGGTGTCATGAATAAATAGTTTTATGATTTAATTATTAATAAAAATCAAATACTCAACATGCTGACTCCTATACTAATGTAGATATCCAACATAATAATGTTCCTGGATTATATAAATAAGTGAAATGTTCCTCTTTGGAAGGACATTGATTTCTCTTTCATTACATATGTGACCAGCAGTGTAAATACAGTATTAATTTGTGTTGTTTAATGGTTCCATAGTGTTTCTATATGGTAACAATGACTTTATCTTCATTTTTATAAAAAAACTATGAGGTATTTTAGTGGAAAATGAGATATTTTCAATATATTCTCCAGTTTAGATTAGACCTGAGTTGTTAACTAACACATTAACTACTTTTCATAACTGATTAATGGATTTGAGTCATTATTTAATTAGAAAATGTCTAAATTCTCTGGTTCCAGCTTCTCTTCTCTGATTATTTCCTGGTTTCTTTAGTCTCTATAATAATAAACTGATGATCTTTGACATTTTATGTTGAATCTTCAGCTTCAGAAAACAGTGAAAAACAAATTATTTGCTTATATTTAGTATATTTATCTTATTTTGGGGCTGTATTAAGTTATTTCAAGCAATTTTATCTAGATATAAACCTATTTTAGCTTATTTTAAAACTCATCTGGACTTATTTATAAATCCCAGTGTAATTATTTAGCTGCATGAAAAGATAATTTCACTAGTTTTATACTTAAATTTAGTGCTTATATCTGATTTTCAGCCATTTTTTTGATGTGTTAGATACATTTTTCAGTAGAAAACGTCTAAATTCTCTGGTTCCAGCTTCTCTTCTCTGATTATTTCCTGGTTTCTTTAGTCTCTATAATAATAAACTGATGATGTTTGACATTTTAGGTTGAATCTGCAGCTTTGTATAAACACTGATGGACATGTAAATACTAATACTACCATCAGGCAGTAAAAGTGTACCTGGTGATGTTCAGCAGGAGGTTAGCCACGATGTTATTCATAGCATCAAACGGCCGCTCGGCCCCGCTGACCCCACCCTGACCACAGATGACGCTGCTGGTCCTCCTGATGGTCGCTGACCTCCCTCCATCACACATGTGACTGATCTTATTCACGATGTCGATTAGTGACTGAAGAAGAAGAGACGCTAATTAGATTAGAGCAGAGAGTAGAGGCAGCTTCATTCTCATTAGAAATACAAGGTAGAAATGTCTTATAGCATCTAATCAGACGTGAAAACTGATGAATATATAGTATTAATGTACGATATAATGCAGTAGTGTAGGTTGGAGTTAGTTATAAATAGGATAATATGAAGAAAATATAATACGTATACAGGTGTTGCTATAGGATAAAAGAACAAAATACTAAATATTAAATATGACAAATAATAAAATGCAAAAGATCTACACTTATGACAAATGAGGAAATCATTGATTATCATTGATAAGCTGTAAATTTACAGAGAATAAAAGAAATAATATTAAATACTACTAATAAATACAAATACTAAACTATTACACAGCTATAATAATCTGATCCTATCTTCTTCTTCTTCTTCTCTCTTCCAGGTTTAAATCCTCATCATATTCAAATGTTTTAAACAATAGTATTAACAGTAATAATAGTAGTTATAGTAAAGTTCCATATTTATTTATATTTATACATGAGGCAATAAGATCATGAATCAATGAGGGAAAAACTATAAAAATCCTCCTCTTTCTACTCTTCTTCCTGTTCCCTCCTCCTAGTGGCTGTTGCTATGGTAACGTCCATCGTTAGAGCTCGTTAACGATCATTAGGACTGATCTAACCAGCAGACTGGTAAAAAAGATTTTTTTATATTATTCTTATATATTATTGGCTATTATTATATTTTACTGCCTTTTTATTGTATTTATTGTCTTATTGACTTATTACTGTCTTATTTTTATGCAAGTCTGCTCAGGGAAATGAACAGAGTAAGAATTTCATTGTATAGTGTAACTATGAATGTGACAATAAAACTCTTGAATCTGGATTTTAGTACTGTGATAAATGACTTCCTGGTTCCTACATGTTAGTTTGGTTTCTTCCAGCTTCCTGGCTGGTTACTGGCTAAATTAGGCCTGTTGGAAAACAACATGTGGACCAAACCACTGTGAGGAGTAAGGGGGGGGTCATTGTGGATGGGGGGTCACAGGTTTCCACCTGTCGTGTTGCTGCCCACCTGGTTTTCCACCGGCAGGACACAGTCGGCGTGCTCCGTGAGTTCCCGCATGGCCAGGACGCTGTTGTAGGGAGACGTGACGACGTCGTCCTCGGCTGACGGGAAGATGGAGGTGACGATACGACAGACCTCAGGAAACTCCTCCTCCAGAAGAGCCAGGACCCTGGTCCCCAGACCAGAACCAGTACCTCAAACACACAGATACCAGTTACAGCAACAGGTCAGAGAGTCAGAGGAGTGGAAAACAGTCCTGATGGAATCTACAATTGGTTTTAGTGATCGGAACATTTGGCTCAGCTCACTAGACTGGTGATTTGTATAAAAATATTAAAAAATTTAAATTAATTTAAATAAAAACAACATCTCAATAAAAACACTAAAAGTCCTCATTTAAAATTATGATAAATATTAAATATTATTAATATATTAAAACACTAAAATCACTGACTTAAAATAAAAATTAAAATTAAAACACTACAATCACTGAATCAAAATTTAAATAAAACAGTAAAAATCAATGATTTAAAATTATAATAAATATTATAACAGTAAAATCACTGATTTAAAATGAAAATTAAAATAAAACACTAAAACCCTTGATTTAAAATGAAAATTAAAATAAAAACACTAAAACCCTTGATTTAAAATTAAAATTAAACACTAAAACCACTGATTTAATTTAAATATTAAATATAATATATATATAATTAAAATATTATTATATTTATTTATTTATAATATTTTATAAATATTAAAACACTAAAATCACTGATTCAAAATTAAAATAAAAACACTAAAACCCTTCATTTAAAATATTATTATATTTATTATTTATTTATTTTATTATGATAAATATTAAAACACTAAAACCCTTCATTTAAAATATTATTATATTTATTATTATCTATTTATTTTATTATAATAAATATTAAAACACTAAAATCACTGATTAAAAAGTAAAATAAAAAAGAGTTTTAAAAAAAGAAGAAGCAGAAAGAGCAGGCTCTTTAATCTATTAGTTTGACTACATTATTTTTCATTAACCTGCTGTCAAAGACGAAAACGAGACTAAAATACTTTGGATTTTCTTTGAATAAAACTAAAATGCCAGAACTTTTTATTCAAGTTGATTAAACCTGAATAAAACTGATATGAGCATTTGACACAAGACTAAAACTAAAACTAAATAGGTTTAACATGAGTCAGTGCATCAGTGTTTCTATCATTTCATCCTGATCCTTATATCGACGGTTACAGCCAGTTTCCTACCTCCTCCCATGGAGTGGATGAGGAAGAAACACTGCAGACAGTCACAGTTCTCTGCTGCCCTCCTCAGCTTCTCTACTATCTGATCCCTGTAGACTGAGCCGTACGTCATGTGACCCACCGCCCTGGACCGGAGGCAACAGCTGGGTCAGTCAGGTGAAGGTGCAGCACATCTGCCTTTTATTATGCACTTCTGTCTGTTACTGGATGTTAGAATGATCCTAGTGAATGAATTAACACGTCTGGAAACTTTACTGAAGCAAAAGCATCAATATATTAATGTAAAAATACAAGTTACAAGTAAAAGTCATCAAACAGTCAAACCTGAGTAAAAATACATAAGTATTAGAAGATAAATCTACTAAATCTATTAAATTTAAAAGTATTTGCTGCCTGTTGCTGATGTCATTTCTTAATTATCTTCCATTGTTCTCTAACTTTGTTCTTGTTTTTATTATTCATTTGTAAACTTCTACTGCATGAAATATTACTTAGACGTGGTAAACAATGTTTTGAATTACTTAAATAAAAGATATATTTTAAAAAAGAGACTCAATGGGACTCCATTAGTTTGTACACACTAATAATTTTCCATATTTGCATATTGTTGCCATATATTATATCTATTTATTTATTTATTCAATGTTAAACAAATAATTAAAGCTTACTTTCCCCAGATAGTGAATTCTAAAATTCTAAAAAAGACAACTTTATTTGGTCAAATGTCCATGAATAAACAGGATGTCCTGGTCAAGTGACCTCAAAATCATTTATGTCCTTCCAAAATAAAAGCCCCCTTTTCATGACTAGCTGTAAAAACATAGATTTTACATCACAGCTTTTTAGAAAAATGAAGATAAAGTAATCATTGCCATATGGAAACACTTTAATTTTAAATTTGTGATTTTTCCTCTTTTAATCAACTGTTTTAAATCGTATCTAGATGCTTTTAATGTTTTATGTAAAGCACTTTGAATGACCTTGTTGTTGAATTGTGTTATATGAATAAACTTGCTGCCTTACTTTTATACAGTCAGCTCGTTTAGTCCAGTGGTTCCCAACATAGGGGTCAGGCCCCTCCAAAGGGTCAGCAGATAAATGTGAGGGGTTCTAATACAATATAATCTTCTTATTGTTTGGACTTTTTTCCTCTAATCTTTAATATTTGGTGTAATATTGGATTATTGTCTCCTAGGTTTCCTGAGGCTACTTCCTCTCTCACCAGTTGTTTCCTGACCCGGACACGTCAGTGAGGAGCTGGGTGCTGTCGAACACTTCCCTCAAAGGACCCTGCAGGATCTCGTTGACCACCCCCTCCTCCATGTCCACCAGAACCGCCTGTGGGTCCAAAATATGCAAATGTGAGTCCAGTATATATGTTTCAGTGCTAATATACACGGAGCACATGCCTGCCATCATCCCATTTTCTTCTTTTTACACAGAATTCAACTTGGACTCTAATCTAAAATCAGATGTTTCACCTCTGAAGATCAGGAGATGAACCACATCCTCTCAAGCTGTTTCTAGCAGAACTTACCCTCGCCTTCAGGTGTTGGATTCTCCCACCAACAACACAAGCTCCTCCATCACTGTTCCTGGAAAATAAAAACATGAAGCATTGAATGGAAGGGACACATCTCAACACATGTAGCAGATACTGAATGAGAGCTGGTGTGAATACCTTGAGTCCACATTGCGGAAAAAGCTACTGAGGGCTTCATCATACAAGCCTTTCTGACAAAAAGAAATAAAAACAGGACATTAGTGATGTTCTTAGAATGTGTCTGTCTGTAAAATCCAGCTGAAACAGCATTAAAGAGTATCTGACGACTGTTTAGTGACATCTTTCCAGCATGAACATTATATACATGTGGGAAAAATGTTGGGAGTTAGATTGTCTCTGTTCTATCATGGATGATTCTCCTTGATTGACAGGTGGCTGTAATGATTATTTATTTATTATTATTTTCACAAGAAGAAAATGTGATTATAAATGTTTAAATTATCAACTCTTTTCCAAGAAATCGTATGTACTTGGTGTGAAAGGTATATGAATACTGTGTATTATTATTATAAAAAAACTTATAATAGACCTATATCATGTGATTCAGTACTATTTCTACTAACTAACAAGCATCTAAAATGGTTCAACATTGATAAACTACACCATTAAATGCTCCACATGTATTTGTTAGTGATGAAACTGAACTATGATAATATTTAATCCAGTCTGTGTAAGTTTTTTTTTTCCCTTTTGATACTCTATTACATTCTGCTGATAATACGTATTTTTACATAAGAAATATTTAGATTTCAGACCTTTGACTTCTAATAGAGTATTTTTAGACAACTGTACTTCTACTAATACTTATTATTACTTACTACTTGCACTTTTTCTATTATAAAATGTTTTTTTAATGGAATGAAGTGTTTTTTCCTCATTGAAAATATATTATTTGATTGAAGCAACTTTTTTGATTGATTAATAAAGACACAAATCCACCACTTTTAGATCCTGTAGTCTAAAGGTAGTTTGCCATCTATTGTGTGTGTGTGTGTGTGTGTGTGTACTTACTTTATTGACGTGTGCATGTTCTCGTAAAGCGAGATCCCAGAACCTCCAACCCACCTGGTTTCCGCCCTGTCCAACTGCACAAGTAGAGCGTTAATTATTTAATTACTATTTAATGTTTTATCGTCCTTCATGCTAACGTTAGCTCGGTGTTTACTCACCCTGGACAACAACAGACTGAGTCATGGCGTCAGCGACTTAAACTCTACTTTATAACTTCCATTTATATCATTATTAAAATCTACGTTTAGCTACAACTGTCAATAAAACATGTTTATTCAACCAGAGCTTTGAACTCTTCGCGCCTCTGTTTGTGTTTGGTCGAGTGCTGATGACGTATTGCCATGGAAACATGGAAACGGCGTAACGGCTACGTAGCAACAGCGCTAGTCGACGTTTTTTTAAATAACTTTATTGATATTTAAATTCGTAAACAGAACAAACGTGAAAGTCAAAAACGTTTTAAAATATAGTTTTAAAAACATACAAGTTTCTCAAAATATACATTTTGTGCTCATGATGGTTTCAGGCCATTAAAAAGTTCATTTTACCATTTTTTTTAATAATCATACTGAATGTGCGATTTTTTTTTCTGGTGTAACCAGAAAAGAATTATACATTTTAAACATTTAATCCACATAAAAATAGTTTTTAGGTTACACTAAATGATTTTTGACCTTATCCCTAATAAATACACAGAATAACAGAGCCAGGGGCATTTTCTAAAGAACAGTTTAATAATAATAATAATAATAATAATAATAATAATAATAATAATAATAATAATAATAATAATAATAATAATAATTAGTAGTAGTAGTAGTAATAGTAGCAGCAAAAAAAGAATTCAATTCATTAGCTCATTCTCTATTCATTCTAATGGAGTCATTATCCTTTATATGATGTAATAAAAGCAGAAATGACCCGTGTGACATAAAAACATTTCATACTTGTGTGTTTTAATTTTTAAATTTTATTTTATTTATTTATTCTCATCCAAGCACATGTCACCATTGAAGGATCAACACCCAAGTTTGTGCATTAAGTTTTTTTTATGTTTTCCTTGATGTTTCCAGATGTTTTTTTTATGCCTAAACATAACTACACCTTAACTACAGCACATAAAACACCATAAAACTGTATTTGTGATAGTATAATACATATAAAAACCTTTGATATGAAACATATGAAATATTCCTCTGTATATAAATAAACGGTTAAAATGCAATAACCTGCGACTGAAGACTCAACACACAAACAACAGATTTAATGTAACATCAGTGAAATGCATATTATGGTCTCCTCTCAGTTTCAGGGTGTTTAAACAGTAGATGCAGCAGTTTCTAAGGATTCATCAACAGCAGCAGGTGATTCTGCTGCACTGGATTCTGTGAGCTGTTGGAGCATCAGAGAGAAAAGTTCTGGTCAGTAGCTGTAAATATCCTGAGTTTAATGCAGCGATATTAAACGTACCAGGCTGTGTAGTTTCTGTGAGGAGACGGTGTCATCGCTGCTGTTTGATTCTCTCTGAGCTGAAATCACAACTTCATCTATTTCCTGATCTGACTTCAGTGGAAACGCTGTTTTCAGAGCTGCTCTGTACCAAGGATTAAAGTGTTGTATGTTAAATTAAATTAATAAATCACAGTTCAGCTTAGAAACATGTTCTATATTAACGATATATAACTACAACTATGAAAACACTCATAAATATTTATAATTCCATCATAAAACACATTATAAAGTATTTTATGAATATGTATCTTCATTCTCATACTGTATAAAATGTTCATTCATTCTATAAGGTGTTAAATATGTTGCATAGATTTAATGATATTAAATAGTGTATAAATAATCAAATCAATATAATATACTGTCAGAATTCTGCTGCATTATAATATAAAAATACTATAAAACATTATAATATGTTATAAGTCATTATAAAATGCTTTATAATGTGTTATACCTATAGATAGAAGTGATTATAACTATACTGTCTAGTCTAAATGAGTTATTATCATTTAATAAAAATGATTAATAACAATAAAAGTAAAATATAAAAGTAAAGTAACAGTAAACTGCCACATGTTCAATAATCAACCTACAACTGTTCAACTTTAAAGTCATTTTTCTCATTTCTACACTCTGTGTAGTAAGTAAACCATGTTTTAAATGCATTTTAACACGTTATAAATATGTTTATAACGTGTTAAAATCACAGAAAACGTTCCCTAAAGCAGCAAAGATGTGATAAAACAGAGTGAGCAGCTGTTTCACCTGAACTCCTGGACTGTCACAGTGTCTCTGTTGGAGGAATCACACTGAATCTGGGTTTGATCCTGAAAATAATAAAAAACAAGGTTCAATTAAATTCAAATAACTTTATTGATCCTATTCTGAGCAGCTGAACACAAGAAATAAAATCTGAAAGTTACAGGGAGATGAACAAGTCATTTTATATCATACAATATTAATATTTGTATAATTATATTTATTTGAATCATGATTTTGTGCAATATTTTGACATTAAATATCACATTTAGCTAAAAAAGAATCATACATTTTAAATATATAATATACTTTTTTACACATACCTAGTTTATCTGTAGTTTCACTGTATTTATCTGTTTATTTGTCAGTGGTAATTCACAAATAATATATGATTATTATTATATTATTACCATTTATTTACTGGATAAATGGGTCAGTGTAATTTTAAAATAATAAGAGACATTTATCAGGTCTCTATAAATGAATATTATGCGTTTAACTCCATTTTATCACTTTTTTTTACATGAAATGTCAAATGTTTTAACAGAATGATAATTTTAAAAATATTTAATCCACCAAGAATAAACAAAACTAGTTGATATCAAGTGTTTTTACCTTTTAAACTGTTTTAATAGAGTTAAATTATCTGGTAACACGTTTTTTAGTGTTAACCAAATCACATTTCAGTCACTTTTGATGGTAAATCAGAATTTTTCTCCACTTTAAGCTCTAGAATTTATTCAGCTGTTGCTTTAACAAGATTGAAAAGAGTTAAAACTAATATGATTCATTCAATAAATAAAACACAATGAAATCATCTTTGTCTGCATCTCTTCTCCATATAAATCCCATGTGGTTAAATCTCCAGTTGTTGTATGTTTTAGTGAAATAGAAGAGTTTTCTTCTTTCTTTCACCTGCAGAGGTTGTGGCTGCTGTGAGTTTCCTGTGTTGTTGATCTCCAGCAGAACGTCGTACTCACTCTTCATCAGGTTAAAGTCGCGCTGCAGCGTCTCCAACTCAAACCAGACAAATATAAAACATATATATAAATATATATATAAATATATATAAATATAAACCATGAAGACTGATCATTCTACATGATGATGATATTAGCTCTAAAACACACTGGAACAAGGAAACAGAAGTGCAGCAAACTGTGAATCACCTGCAAAGAGATGAATTTATTTATAAAACATTAGATATAATTAAATTTATTACTTTGCTGATAATTAACAGTTCTTTTTTCATGATTTTACATTATTTAATCTGTGAATGTGAACATGAAAGCAGTGGTGGAAGCTAATTAAATGAATTTATTAATTACTGCACAATGTATTTATATAAATCATTAATTATATTTAGTATTTTCTACTCTACATTCACCTGATGATGATTTTACAGCAAATAATATATTTCAGTATTATTGTTGTTTTCTTGTCTTTCTGTTTTTTGTGTAAAAACGTTATATTAATAAAGTTTATTCTGATAAAAACAGATAAATCACATACAATATTACTAGTAATTTAACTATAAATGTCTCAAAATTAATGAAAATGCAATAATATAAATTAGAAATGTATATCTATTCATTAATTAATCTTTGTATATGTTGTATTTTATGTTTTTAATGAGGAGTTGCATCTCAATAAATCAATAAATCAATAAATCTAATCTAATGTTGGTTTCTTGTCATTTAAAAGTCGATTTTATCTATTTTATATATTTTTTTACAAAAATCCTGATTTTGTGTCAGTTTTTGACATGAAATGTCAGAAAAATGACAAAGTTTGACATATAATCCAATTAAAATATAAAACTAGTTAATAGTATTGTATATTATTGTATAATATATTTTTAAACCTTCATAAGAGAGTTAAACTATATTTTAGTCACTGACCTATAAATAAAGTTTATTATTATAAAAACATATAAAACACAGTTTTCACTATTACTAGTAATTTATTTATTGGCTCCACATCAATGAACCACATCAATAAAATACAACAATATCATTTATTACATCATATTTATTTAATATTTTATAAATCTATTTCATTAGGAGATCAGATCATTTTTATGTGTAGTTTATCCATCATTTACCTGCATCAGGGTGTTTTATGTGTAGTTTATCCATCATCTACCTGCATCAGGGTGTTTTATGTGTAGTTTATCCATCATCTACCTGCATCAGGGTGTTTTATGTGTAGTTTATCCATCATCTACCTGCATCAGGGTGTTTTATGTGTAGTTTATCCATCATCTACCTGCATCAAGGTGTTTTATGTGTAGTTTATCCATCATTTACCTGCATCAAGGTGTTTTATGTGTAGTTTATCCATCATCTACCTGCATCAGGGTGTTTTATGTGTAGTTTATCCATCATTTACCTGCATCAGGGTGTTTTATGTGTAGTTTATCCATCATCTACCTGCATCAGGGTGTTTTATGTGTAGTTTATCCATCATCTACCTGCATCAGGGTGTTTTATGTGTAGTTTATCCATCATCTACCTGCATCAAGGTGTTTTATGTGTAGTTTATCCATCATTTACCTGCATCAAGGTGTTTTATGTGTAGTTTATCCATCATCTACCTGCATCAGGGTGTTTTATGTGTAGTTTATCCATCATCTACCTGCATCAGGGTGTTTTATGTGTAGTTTATCCATCATCTACCTGCATCAGGGTGTTTTATGTGTAGTTTATCCATCATCTACCTGCATCAAGGTGTTTTATGTGTAGTTTATCCATCATTTACCTGCATCAGGGTGTTTTATGTGTAGTTTATCCATCATCTACCTGCATCAGGGTGTTTTATGTGTAGTTTATCCATCATCTACCTGCATCAAGGTGTTTTATGTGTAGTTTATCCATCATTTACCTGCATCATGGTGTTTTATGTGTAGTTTATCCATCATCTACCTGCATCAGGGTGTTTTATGTGTAGTTTATCCATCATCTACCTGCATCAGGGTGTTTTATGTGTAGTTTATCCATCATCTACCTGCATCAGGGTGTTTTATGTGTAGTTTATCCATCATCTACCTGCATCAGGGTGTTTTATGTGTAGTTTATCCATCATCTACCTGCATCAGGGTGTTTTATGTGTAGTTTATCCATCATTCACCTGCATCAGGGTGTTTTATGTGTAGTTTATCCATCATCTACCTGCATCAGGGTGTTTTATGTGTAGTTTATCCATCATTTACCTGCATCAAGGTGTTTTATGTGTAGTTTATCCATCATCTACCTGCATCAGGGTGTTTTATGTGTAGTTTATCCATCATCTACCTGCATCAGGGTGTTTTATGTGTAGTTTATCCATCATCTACCTGCATCAGGGTGTTTTTATGTGTAGTTTATCCATCATCTACCTGCATCAGGGTGTTTTATGTGTAGTTTATCCATCATCTACCTGCATCAGGGTGTTTTATGTGTAGTTTATCCATCATCTACCTGCATCAGGGTGTTTTATGTGTAGTTTATCCATCATTTACCTGCATCAGGGTGTTTTATGTGTAGTTTATCCATCATTTACCTGCATCAGGGTGTTTTATGTGTAGTTTATCCATCATTCACCTGCATCAGGGTGTTTTATGTGTAGTTTATCCATCATCTACCTGCATCAGGGTGTTTTATGTGTAGTTTATCCATCATCTACCTGCATCAGGGTGTTTTATGTGTAGTTTATCCATCATCTACCTGCATCAGGGTGTTTTATGTGTAGTTTATCCATCATCTACCTGCATCAGGGTGTTTTATGTGTAGTTTATCCATCATTTACCTGCATCAGGGTGTTTTTATGTGTAGTTTATCCATCATTTACCTGCATCAGGGTGTTTTATGTGTAGTTTATCCATCATCTACCTGCATCAGGGTGTTTTTATGTGTAGTTTATCCATCATCTACCTGCATCAGGGTGTTTTATGTGTAGTTTATCCATCATCTACCTGCATCAGGGTGTTTTATGTGTAGTTTATCCATCATCTACCTGCATCAAGGTGTTTTATGTGTAGTTTATCCATCATTTACCTGCATCAGGGTGTTTTATGTGTAGTTTATCCATCATCTACCTGCATCAGGGTGTTTTATGTGTAGTTTATCCATCATCTACCTGCATCAAGGTGTTTTATGTGTAGTTTATCCATCATTTACCTGCATCAGGGTGTTTTATGTGTAGTTTATCCATCATCTACCTGCATCAGGGTGTTTTTATGTGTAGTTTATCCATCATCTACCTGCATCAGGGTGTTTTATGTGTAGTTTATCCATCATCTACCTGCATCAGGGTGTTTTATGTGTAGTTTATCCATCATCTACCTGCATCAAGGTGTTTTATGTGTAGTTTATCCATCATTTACCTGCATCAGGGTGTTTTATGTGTAGTTTATCCATCATCTACCTGCATCAGGGTGTTTTATGTGTAGTTTATCCATCATCTACCTGCATCAAGGTGTTTTATGTGTAGTTTATCCATCATTTACCTGCATCAGGGTGTTTTATGTGTAGTTTATCCATCATCTACCTGCATCAGGGTGTTTTATGTGTAGTTTATCCATCATCTACCTGCATCAGGGTGTTTTATGTGTAGTTTATCCATCATTCACCTGCATCAGGGTGTTTTATGTGTAGTTTATCCATCATCTACCTGCATCAGGGTGTTTTATGTGTAGTTTATCCATCATTTACCTGCATCAAGGTGTTTTATGTGTAGTTTATCCATCATCTACCTGCATCAGGGTGTTTTATGTGTAGTTTATCCATCATTTACCTGCATCAGGGTGTTTTATGTGTAGTTTATCCATCATTTACCTGCATCAGGGTGTTTTATGTGTAGTTTATCCATCATCTACCTGCATCAGGGTGTTTTATGTGTAGTTTATCCATCATTTACCTGCATCAGGGTGTTTTATGTGTAGTTTATCCATCATTTACCTGCATCAGGGTGTTTTATGTGTAGTTTATCCATCATCTACCTGCATCAGGGTGTTTTATGTGTAGTTTATCCATCATTTACCTGCATCAGGGTGTTTTATGTGTAGTTTATCCATCATCTACCTGCATCAGGGTGTTTTATGTGTAGTTTATCCATCATTTACCTGCATCAGGGTGTTTTATGTGTAGTTTATCCATCATTTACCTGCATCAGGGTGTTTTATGTGTAGTTTATCCATCATTTACCTGCATCAGGGTGTTTTATGTGTAGTTTATCCATCATCTACCTGCATCAGGGTGTTTTATGTGTAGTTTATCCATCATCTACCTGCATCAAGGTGTTTTATGTGTAGTTTATCCATCATCTACCTGCATCAAGGTGTTTTATGTGTAGTTTATCCATCATTTACCTGCATCAGGGTGTTTTATGTGTAGTTTATCCATCATCTACCTGCATCAGGGTGTTTTATGTGTAGTTTATCCATCATCTACCTGCATCAGGGTGTTTTATGTGTAGTTTATCCATCATTTACCTGCATCAGGGTGTTTTATGTGTAGTTTATCCATCATCTACCTGCATCAGGGTGTTTTATGTGTAGTTTATCCATCATTTACCTGCATCAGGGTGTTTTATGTGTAGTTTATCCATCATTTACCTGCATCAGGGTGTTTTATGTGTAGTTTATCCATCATTCACCTGCATCAGGGTGTTTTATGTGTAGTTTATCCATCATCTACCTGCATCAGGGTGTTTTATGTGTAGTTTATCCATCATCTACCTGCATCAGGGTGTTTTATGTGTAGTTTATCCATCATCTACCTGCATCAGGGTGTTTTATGTGTAGTTTATCCATCATCTACCTGCATCAGGGTGTTTTATGTGTAGTTTATCCATCATCTACCTGCATCGGGGTGTTTTTATGTGTAGTTTATCCATCATCTACCTGCATCAGGGTGTTTTATGTGTAGTTTATCCATCATTCACCTGCATCAGGGTGTTTTATGTGTAGTTTATCCATCATCTACCTGCATCAAGGTGTTTTATGTGTAGTTTATCCATCATCTACCTGCATCAAGGTGTTTTATGTGTAGTTTATCCATCATCTACCTGCATCAAGGTGTTTTATGTGTAGTTTATCCATCACCTACCTGCATCGGGGTGTTTTATGTGTAGTTTATCCATCATCTACCTGCATCGGGGTGTTTTTATGTGTAGTTTATCCATCATCTACCTGCATCGGGGTGTTTTATGTGTAGTTTATCCATCATCTACCTGCATCAGGGTGTTTTATGTGTAGTTTATCCATCATCTACCTGCATCAGGGTGTTTTATGTGTAGTTTATCCATCATCTACCTGCATCAGGGTGTTTTATGTGTAGTTTATCCATCATCTACCTGCATCAGGGTGTTTTATGTGTAGTTTATCCATCATCTACCTGCATCAGGGTGTTTTATGTGTAGTTTATCCATCATTTACCTGCATCAAGGTGTTTTATGTGTAGTTTATCCATCATTTACCTGCATCAAGGTGTTTTATGTGTAGTTTATCCATCATTTACCTGCATCAGGGTGTTTTATGTGTAGTTTATCCATCATCTACCTGCATCAGGGTGTTTTATGTGTAGTTTATCCATCATCTACCTGCATCAAGGTGTTTTATGTGTAGTTTATCCATCATTTACCTGCATCAGGGTGTTTTATGTGTAGTTTATCCATCATCTACCTGCATCAAGGTGTTTTATGTGTAGTTTATCCATCATTTACCTGCATCAGGGTGTTTTATGTGTAGTTTATCCATCATCTACCTGCATCAGGGTGTTTTATGTGTAGTTTATCCATCATCTACCTGCATCAGGGTGTTTTATGTGTAGTTTATCCATCATCTACCTGCATCAGGGTGTTTTATGTGTAGTTTATCCATCATTTACCTGCATCAGGGTGTTTTATGTGTAGTTTATCCATCATCTACCTGCATCAGGGTGTTTTATGTGTAGTTTATCCATCATCTACCTGCATCAGGGTGTTTTATGTGTAGTTTATCCATCATCTACCTGCATCAGGGTGTTTTATGTGTAGTTTATCCATCATATACCTGCATCAAGGTGTTTTATGTGTAGTTTATCCATCATCTACCTGCATCAGGGTGTTTTATGTGTAGTTTATCCATCATATACCTGCATCAAGGTGTTTTATGTGTAGTTTATCCATCATATACCTGCATCAAGGTGTTTTATGTGTAGTTTATCCATCATTTACCTGCATCAGGGTGTTTTATGTGTAGTTTATCCATCATTTACCTGCATCAGGGTGTTTTATGTGTAGTTTATCCATCATCTACCTGCATCAAGGTGTTTTATGTGTAGTTTATCCATCATCTACCTGCATCAGGGTGTTTTTATGTGTAGTTTATCCATCATTCACCTGCATCAGGGTGTTTTATGTGTAGTTTATCCATCATCTACCTGCATCAGGGTGTTTTATGTGTAGTTTATCCATCATTTACCTGCATCAGGGTGTTTTATGTGTAGTTTATCCATCATCTACCTGCATCAGGGTGTTTTATGTGTAGTTTATTCATCATCTACCTGCATCAGGGTGTTTTATGTGTAGTTTATCCATCATCTACCTGCATCAGGGTGTTTTATGTGTAGTTTATCCATCATTTACCTGCATCAGGGTGTTTTTATGTGTAGTTTATCCATCATCTACCTGCATCAGGGTGTTTTATGTGTAGTTTATCCATCATTTACCTGCATCAAGGTGTTTTATGTGTAGTTTATCCATCATTTACCTGCATCAAGGTGTTTTATGTGTAGTTTATCCATCATCTACCTGCATCAGGGTGTTTTATGTGTAGTTTATCCATCATCTACCTGCATCAGGGTGTTTTATGTGTAGTTTATCCATCATCTACCTGCATCAGGGTGTTTTATGTGTAGTTTATCCATCATCTACCTGCATCAGGGTGTTTTATGTGTAGTTTATCCATCATCTACCTGCATCAGGGTGTTTTATGTGTAGTTTATCCATCATCTACCTGCATCAAGGTGTTTTATGTGTAGTTTATCCATCATTTACCTGCATCAGGGTGTTTTATGTGTAGTTTATCCATCATCTACCTGCATCAGGGTGTTTTATGTGTAGTTTATCCATCATCTACCTGCATCAGGGTGTTTTATGTGTAGTTTATCCATCATCTACCTGCATCAGGGTGTTTTATGTGTAGTTTATCCATCATTTACCTGCATCAGGGTGTTTTATGTGTAGTTTATCCATCATTTACCTGCATCAAGGTGTTTTATGTGTAGTTTATCCATCATCTACCTGCATCAGGGTGTTTTATGTGTAGTTTATCCATCATCTACCTGCATCAAGGTGTTTTATGTGTAGTTTATCCATCATCTACCTGCATCAGGGTGTTTTATGTGTAGTTTATCCATCATTTACCTGCATCAAGGTGTTTTATGTGTAGTTTATCCATCATTTACCTGCATCAGGGTGTTTTATGTGTAGTTTATCCATCATTCACCTGCATCAGGGTGTTTTATGTGTAGTTTATCCATCATCTACCTGCATCAAGGTGTTTTATGTGTAGTTTATCCATCATCTACCTGCATCAGGGTGTTTTATGTGTAGTTTATCCATCATTTACCTGCATCAGGGTGTTTTATGTGTAGTTTATCCATCATCTACCTGCATCAGGGTGTTCTTGTGTGTTTTCTCCAGGTTTTCCAGCTCTCGTCGTGGAACCACGTCCCAGTATTTAGCCTTCATCCTGTTCAGCTCCTCCCAGGCTTTAGTCAGATCCTTCCTGCAGACTTTCAGAGCCAGCTGCAGCGTTACAGGGTCCTGATCCTCTTCTGAAACGATGGAAACACAATAATATCAGTGTTTTATGGATATCACATCTCAGGTAGAAGGTTCCTACAGGTTTCTATAAGTCATTAATATAAAAATTAATATCTATTTCACAGACATATTTGAATAAGATACATAATACGTCCATATTGGAAGAAAAAACTTCTGTATTATAGTGAACTAAAATACTGCACAAATTTGATCAAAATTCATGACTTTTCCAAGTCTTTTTAAGGTATTATTTCCAAATTGATAAATTTAATGCTTTTAAAATGTTTTAAGACCCTGCAGGAAACAAATCTGGCTGATTTTTATTCATAAAGTCATTTTTGATTGATTTTTTATTTGATTTAGATTGAGATTATGAGTCTAATTGAGCATAAAGAGCATAATAATGATTACTATATAATGACTGATATGTTCTATACACTCATTCCTTCACATTTATTATTATATGTTCGTTATTATATCCCAGTAGTTAAAGGGATAGTTCACCTACAAAATGACTTTTTACTATGGATTACTTTTTTTTGGCTGTTTTTTGTACTTTCTGAAGACAATAAATTGATGATGGTCATATTTTCACCCTCCAGATGTTATTAAATTATTACAAAATTAATAAAAAGTTATTATTAAAAGCAAAAAAACATATCCATGTATTCGAGGTTTCAATGAGTCTGAAATTAATAGTAAATTAATAGTAAATAAGTCATTTTTGGGGTGAACTTCTCCTTTAACAGATATAATTGACTAATAACAACTCTAATTGTTGACTATATATAAATATGTAGTGTTTTAATGTTGAGAATCAGTGTTTAAATGCTGATTATTACACATTTAATTCAACAGGAGCTTTTCTTCTTGTTTCTTCAGGCTTCACCTGCTCCTTCGTCTTCAGGATCCTTCTGGTTCCGTCTCGTTAAGTCGTTGATTTGCCTCGTTAGCAGCTCGTTAGCTCCGTGCTGCAGATACTGGTTCAACAGCTCAGACTGAAGATGATCCACCTGGAGAAGAAATCATCATCTACTGTTAAAAGAACCTGGTCTATGATTCTCAAAGAAAAACATCCTTATATGAAGGAAAATGTATGGAAATTAATATTAATATTAATATGTCTCAACTCATTGAATTTATAGGAACGTATTTCAATTATATATCTGAATCATTAGCTTTTAAATTTACTTTTAGTTTTATCAATGATCAAAAATTCAAGTTGTTTAATGCGATAGATAAAATTCAAATATTCAATTTTAATTAATTTGTTTAATCATAGAAAAGGTGATTTAAGAGGAATTAATTGTTAATTCATGTATTTTTTATTGTATAAAATATAACTTAGATATGGTAAAAATGTGGTGAATGTTTTTATTTGTTAACATATAGATATATATATATAAAATATAAAGTCATAAACATAGTCTTAGGATAGTTTTATGCTATGGTTGTATACACTAGGAATTTATCATATTTGCATATTGTTGATATATGTCCATTTTAGCATATTAGAAAAAAAATATAACATCAAAATGGAATTAAATGTAGAAAAAAATTAAAGTTTTCCATGTCTATGAGCCAAATGGACGAGTAAACAGGATATCCTGGTCATGTGACCTCATAGATTGCATGCCCTTCAAAATAAAAGCCCCCTTTTTCATCCCTAACTGTAAAAACAGATTTTATATCACAACCTTTTTTTTGTTCATAAAAATAAGATAAAGTATTATCACATGGTTTCC
>CM060477.1:28219537-28517037 GCA_030544235.1 Lepturacanthus savala | reverse complement strand
AACCGGTAGCTGCTACCAGTTAGCATCGCTGCCCACTAACCAGTAGCTACTACTAGTTAGCATCACTGTCTTCTAACCAGTAGCTACTACTAGTTAGCATCACTGTCTTCTAACCAGTAGCTACTACTAGTTAGCTGCTACTAGTTAGCATTGCTTTCTACTAACCAGTAGCTACTACTAGTTAGCATCACTGTCTTCTAACCAGTAGCTACTACTAGTTAGCATCACTGTCTTCTAACCAGTAGCTACTACTAGTTAGCTGCTACTAGTTAGCATTGCTTTCTACTAACCAGTAGCTACTACTAGTTAGCATCACTGTCTTCTAACCAGTGGCTACTACTCCAATACCACAGTAGTATAGTACAATTCTGGCGTCCTACAGCAGCCATCTTGGCTGTACTAGAGCAGCCATCTTGGCCGTACTACAGCAGCCATATTGGCCGTACTACAGCAGCCTGATGTTTAAAGGACAAACTACAGCACCATTGGTATAAGATAAGACAACATTAAAAGAAAGAAGGGACAATTTAAAAACAGTTAATTAAAAATTAAAAATTAAAACTTAACTAAAATTAAATAAGATAAAAAAAAACAAGCAAGACATAATTAACCCTCTATTGCATAGTGTCAAAATATGGAAACAATTACTTTACCTTCATTTTTCTAAAAAACTGTGATTTAAGTTAGGCTTTTATTTTGAAGGACATACAATTTATGAGGTCCAAGACCAGGATATCCCTATTGCTCATTGTGACATTGTGAGCATCACTGTCTCATAACCGAAGGTTGTCTTTTATTCAGAATTTTGGATATAATTTACATACATAAAGTATTTTATGTATTTATTTATTTATTTACACATTAAATTCAATTAAAAATGGAAAATTGGACAATTCCTAGTACATCCAACTTAATGGAGTCCCATTAACTAACTATCCTGAGACTATGATTACAGCTTTTTTCTTATATTTCTTAAATACTGTATATCTATTATTTAGTCCATTTCCAATAATAAACCATTCAGAACATGTTCCCCCATGTCTATGTAATATTTCCTGTTAAAACAGCTGCTTATATAAAGGAGTAAACATTATCTGACCTGGAGCTCCACCCATAAACACCGGTTTCCTGGTGTCTGTGGAGCTGGGACTCAGAGGTCCCACCACATGGTTCACCTCGAAGTCCACATCCAGCTGGACCACGTTAGCGTCTCGGATCACTGGGAAAACACGAAGAGTTAATAATTAGTCAGGAACAGGGTTGGACAATTCTGGAAATTCTCCAAATTGGAAGCATAATTTTAGTTAAACAATAGATTTAATGCAAATACATCACAGGCAGGTTTGATCCCATAGATTTACTATATACAACCAATAGGTTTGATAATATTATGGGTTTAATTTAATGGAATTAATGTTTAAAATCTTAAATACAAATGTATTCTTTCAGTATCTAATATAATATAATATAATATAAACTAATCTCCTCTAATCTAATATAATATAATCTAGTCTAATTTATTCTACTCCACTCTAATCTAATCTAATCGACTCTACTCTACTCTACTCTGTCTTGTGGATGTTGTTGCCATGGTGATTACTGCCTCTTATCATGTCTTTAATGCATTTCTATTGTCAGAGTAACCGGATCCTCACCAGTGATCCTGTGCCAGTTCCCGGCACACAGACCCAGTCTGGGAGAAACCTTCGTGGAGAACTCGTTCGTCCCGTCGCTAACGACGACCACCACCTGGAGACGGAGAGCAGCGTCCAGATTAGAGTTTCATTCACACACAGGTGTGTGTTCTGCCAGGTAACCGTGCTGTTAACCCACCGATCCTTGCTGCATGTACATAGTGAAGTAGCCCTCTGCTGTTCTGACGTGCAGTAGCACGCCCGACGCCACACGGGGGCGCACCTCCATCACCAGCTCGAACCTCAGGCCCAGGTCAAAGGTCTCATCTGCAGGAAGAAAAGAAGATGGAGTGAGCTGAGGACACCTGGCTTCAACTGTTCACCACATTAATCAGCTCAGCTCAGCAATCATTATTAACTATTCTATCAATATTTAAGGCAGAGGAGTTCCTGACCTCTAACAGATAATGGTTAATTAGGATAATTGAGGTGTAATTGAGTTTAACGCCCCTGATCTCCAACAGGAGCATGGTGGGGTGGATCTTCTGGATTCTTTGATCAGCCTCTATCTAGACTTCTATCAAATGTAGAAGTCCTTAGTTTCAGGTAGTTTTACCCAACACGACGTATCCTCCGTCCTCTGCGAAGTACGTTCCTGCCTCAGAATGACCCTCGAAGCACGGAGTGACCCCGAACGTCTCAGAGACGGACGACAACCACTGACCATCCAGCTGGAAGTTCTTCACACAGCCGGTGAAGCTGTAGGCTGAGTTTCTCTACGAAAACCAAAAAAAGGGATAAATGAAGAGGACGGGGATATGTGTAATGTCCTGCAGTTAGAAAAGTCTTTTAATCAAATCAGTTTTACCAAAACAAAGTTCTCACTCTCCAAAACAGTTGGACTAAGTGTTTAAATCCACTAAAAACACTGAATAAAGCAGTTTAATATTAAAGAATAAGTCTCTATGATGCTGTTTGGTGGATATTTGGACTTAACTGCTGTTAAAACTAGTGCAGAAACAGCAAAAAAGACTCAAACTTAAAGGTAAAAAGCTTCACATTGAAATTTTGCTTAAAACTGGAAAACAAGGAAATTACAGGTAAAATTAAAGCATCTTCACATTAATAATCTGCATTTCTATGATGCTTTTTGGCGCTGCTGCATAAGCTAATGCTAAAATAAATACAGGTAAAACAATTAAAGTAAATTCCCATTAAAATCTGGATTTCTATGATTTTGGGGGATTTTCTCAGCTTGTTTCTCCTGAAAACTTAAAATCCAGATTCCTGACGAGTAAAATGTACTACAAAAACAACTGATGTAATAATACAGATAAAACAATTAATTAAAGCAGCTTCACATTAATAATCTGCTTTAATAATCTGCTCTATGATAATTTTTGGTGCTGCTACCTGAGCTAATGCTAACAGCTTGTTTCTCCTGATAACTTAAAATCCAGATTCCTGGTGACTAAAATGCTTTAAAGCTATTTAAAAAAAAGGAAATGATTTTATTTAATCAAAACACTAATGCTTATTTATAGCCTTAGATTAAATGAAAAAGAACACTAATCCAGAAATACTATATCAGACCTTTAAGATATAAAAGCTGCACTAATGATTTTTTGTTTTAGCAAATTTCGGCTAATTTCTTTAGTTTTATTAGCTCCAATTTAACTGTGTTCACTGTCTTCATCAACGTCATTGATCACACAGCAGCTGTATGAAGCTAGCGGCTAGCAGCTAACAGCTAGCGGCTAGCTAGTGAATGCAATGCAGCATTTAGCAGCTAAAGAGCTCCATGTTTCTGTCAGGAGCTGCTGGTATAAAGGAGGTTGAAGCAGAACTAAAAGGACAGAGATGACTGGACGTTAGAGGCGATAGTGTTTTATTATTCATGTTTACGACTCGTCCTGATGCTCCCGAGAGGCTAAAGGAATAAATAAACCCAGCTAAAACACAAACCAGAGGACTTCCTGTTGAGTTCTGAGGGGGTAAAGGTCACAATGGTGGTTTCCTGTTGTCTGTGGGAGTCTGAGCTAAGTCGAGCAGGAAGTGTGATGGTGACCATAAACAGAAAATACCAACGGGTTATAAATGACGTAGAATGAAGAGCTCGTTGTCTCTTTGTAAGAAGTTACTGTGTTTTCCATGATAGAATATTCATGTTTCAGATTCCTGCTCCTTCTTTAGTCTCTATAACAGTAAACTGATGATACTGATCGACATTTTACACCAAACAACTAATTGATTAGTCAACAATAAACAGATGAATCAACTATTATAATAGTCATTAGTTGCAGCCCTGGGTAATTAACTGTACCTGAATATTCTTCTGGGCTCTCCCTGGAGGAACTCCTCCGATATAAAGGGGGCTGCTCACATGCCAGGGGGCAGCACTTCCCTGAGTTCTGTTCTCCAGAACCGTGAGTCCGTCGATTATTAATCGGCCCACGTTCCCATCACGGACGAAAATAACCTTCAGAGAGAGAAGAGAGGAGGTCGTCAGCGTAGAAACGGACTAAACACAGCAGCAAATTAAACCAATGTTAAGAAATGTAAAACAATGCATTTCTTAATTGATGAAAAATGATGACCCCCCCGTTATTCCTCAACGTGGTTTGGTCCAGATGCTGTTTTCCAGTGGGCGGGGCCAGTGGCTAACGGCTAGTAGCTAGCTACATGGAAGAAACCAATCATTTATCACACCACTTTTTTACCAGTCTGCTGGTTAAGATCAGACCTAATGATCGTTAACGAGCTCTAACGATGTAAGTTACCATAGCAACAGCAACTAGGGGGAGGGAGGAGGGAACAGGACTAGGGAACTAGTATTACTTTAAGGAGATAGGGCCAGATTATTATAGTAATATAGTAGTAGAGTATATTTTTATATCTGATATCTGGTATATATTTGATATCTGGGTGTTAACATGTGTGACTCCAGCGTACGTTATGCCACGCTCCGTCGTTGTATTTCTCCTCGCTCTTGATTTTGACCCTCTGGTCGGCCACGTTGAAGGTGTAGACCAGCTTCCCGTGAGCCAGGAACAGAGCCATGAAGTCGTCCTCCTGGACGTCGCTGATGTAGAAGATGAGGCCGAAGGACGAGTGGGTCTTCAGGGACAGGGAGAAGTGGGACCTGGGGGGACGGAGAGGTGGAATCGGTCAATCATGGACATAGAAACAGAAGGAGACGTGGAGGTTCGACCTCGTTGTACCTCTCAGAGAGTGTTTCTGGGAGGTTGGAGTAGTGCTGTCTGCTGTTGGCGATGCCGCCGTAGTGGAAGGCCTGGCGGGTCGACCTGGGACTGGAGGACAGGTAACAAGGTGCTGCGTCCAGCTCTGACGACTCCTGGACGTCGCTTTTCAGTTCCATCAGGCCCAGAGGGAGGCTGGACTTATCCCTGTTGACCTGTGAGAGCAGGAAACAAGGTCAGCATGTAGATATGAGAGTAACTGATGATCTGTGGACAAAAAAGACAGTTTAGGTTGAATCTTCAGCTTTGAGAAACAGTGAAAAACTAATTATTTGCTTATATTTAGTATATTTACCTTATTACTGGGCTGTGTTAAGTTATTTCAAGCAATTTAATCTAGAAATAAAACTATTTTAGCTTTAATTTCATAATATTTATACTCAAATTTAGAGCTTATATCTGATTTTCAGCCATGTTTTTGGTGTTTTGACACATTTTTAAGAAAATGTCCAAATTCTCTGGTTCCAGCTTCTTTATTCTTCTATAATATTAAACTGATGATCTTTGGGTTGTCGACTGTTGTTGTTTCATTTTTTATTTAAAATCGTACAAAATTGACTCTTTTAAATATAGAGATTAGTATAATGAATAAATCTTCAGTTATTAGTCAATTCATGGATTAATTGATTAGTTTTCAACTATTAATCACCAAATATTTTGATATTCTGTTGACTCTTTATAAATATATAGATTAGGTTTTTTACATGCATGATAATTTCTCTAGTTTTATACTCAAAATTAGTGCTTATATGTTATTTTCAGTCATTTGTTGATGTGTTTGATCCATTTTTGAGCAGAAAATGTCTAAATTCTCTGGTTCCAGCTTCTCTTCTCTGGTTATTTCCTGGTTTCTTTAGTCTCTATAATAATAAACTGATGATCTTTGACATTTTAGGTTGAATCTTCAGCTTTGGGAAACAGTTATAGACTGTTAGAATATAGATTTTACACCATTTAATGAACCAAACAACTAATTATTAACTAATATACTAAAAATGAAATACTAAAATACAAAAAATACTAAATATACAAATAAAAAACATATAACTTTTAAAAATAATTTAAAAAATACAAAAAATATAAATAAAAAAATACAAAAAATATGTTAGTTTTAAGAAGAAAATGTCCAAATTAATAATAATATATAATATAATATTATATATAATAATTATTTCAAATCAATAGATTAATCAACTTCAGAATAGTGGTTAGTTGCAGCTTAATTCCTGATTAAAGTTGGTTTTAATTCTCTCATTTCTTCCCCATAAATAAAACTCAAACCGGATTTTTCACATTAAATTTGTCTAATTCAGAAACTTTTATTCAGAAAGAAAAACGTCCCCATAACTACAGAGTACGAGAGTCGACTCAGACAGAACCTCACTTATGAGGACCCTACATAAAATGATATGGAAACAGCTGATTAACTTTAGAGCTGCAATGATTAGTTGATTAATTGATTAATTTGACATTTTAGGTTGAATCTTCTGTGACCTTCTGTGATTGTCCATGTTTGGCTCTAGCAGCGTTGTCCCTGTGCCTGGACAGCAGAGCAGCAGGGGGTCTCTGGACTGGACAGTCCTGCAGGGAGGCCTGGACCTTCTCTGTGTAGCGCTGGAAGTCCTCGGGCTCAATGTCCCGGTCTTGTCTACAGAAAACAAAAAAAAAGAGATAAGAAACAAGGTGCACTGAATATTCTGTGACCGGATATATTAAGCAGAATATTGCATTCATTCATGTTTCCGTGGCAACGGTAACGGACTGTGATGTGCTGCTCTAAATGAAGCATAAACTAAAATGTATTCTAGACTATTAATGTAATGTTTAGTGCGTCTCCATAGCAACAAGCTCCACATCTTTATTTAAGAGCATCTTCAGAGGGAACGTGGAGCCAAATCTTTAACTAGAAAGTTGTGACAGCTGCAGCCTGGAGAGCGCTGGGCCTCATGCAGTCAAATAAAGTGTATATTATAGAGTTGTAGAGACCCGGCACCTGTTGATGTAGGCGTAGCTGATGCATCCTGTGAAGTTCTTGAAGTTGCTGCTGGGAGATCCTCCGTAGTAGAAACTCTTTACAGCAGCTGCTGTGGGCGGCGGCGCCGAGGACGGACGCTTCTTCTCCTGTTTGTCTTTGTCGTCCACTAACAGTGAATACCTGGACAAACACGCCCACTTTACATGAGTCTGTTGGGTTTTGCTGCGATTGATGTGAAAAACACAGACTGTACAGGCTCAAATAAAGAAAAGTAACAGATTGATGTGATTTACTGAGGATAATGAATGGCTACAGGTGTAAATGTGGTGGAAACAGCAGGATTTAACTCTTCATCATAATTCATACTCATTATCATAACCTGTTTATTGTCTGTATTATTATTATTACTACATCTAATTTAATTACTACTGAAACACTTCTAGTTGCCATCTGCATTTTGTTGCTTTGTATTTGTGACAATGACAATAAAGTTTAATCTAATCTAAATAAATCCATTTTAAATTTTTAGCTTAAGAATAATTACACAAAACTGTTCTTCAGATAGATGTAAACTATAAACTCACATTTATAATGAAATTGAAATAAATAACACACTATAGTTTTGATAATAATGATAATTAAGCAGTTATGGCTGATTCATGTTGCATTTCCTTATTTTTTGTATATTTTAATTAAAAATAATCAAATACAAGTTGCATTTCTATTCATAAAAGTGATTCAACAACGGTAAAAGGAACAAATGTAAAAAATAAGTGTTGTTTATATGACTTGTACATGGATGAAGTAACTATTTTAACAAACCCTCTCAGGATTATATGAAGGTTTTTTGTGTTCTAATAGTTTCCAGTTGGAGAATTTGGAAATCAAACCTTCAATGTGGCTGCAGTAAACATGTTGTAATGATATTTCAGGCTAAATACAAGACAATAGGAATATGTTTTAAATGTTTAAACCCTGAACATTTTAATTCATTCAGGTTTTTGCAGCTGTTTGGATCACATGAGTTAAAGGGAACGATGCTGCAGCCACCACTTCATTCTTATACTGATCTAGTGCTATGACTTTTACACATATTTCCCCACTTCATCAGGTCCTGAGCGTCTAATTTAAGTCTTTAATGGAAGCTCAGCTTCATTGTAGTGTTTCTCACTGAGAGGAAACAGGATATAGACGTCTAGACCTCAGAATAAACAGGTGTGGACCAAATATAGCTGCAAGCAGCCGAGTTGGGAGCTAAGAGTCTTACTTGAGGTTGTTGACCGACGCCACTAAGAAGTGAGTCCTTCCGTCGTTGTATTGTTTCTTTTGTGACTTGACTCTGGTTCCTCTGGTGTTCAGAACCACTGCTCCGTTCTCCAGAGAAATGCTGAACTCCTCAGACTGACAAGAGGCAGAAAAGAAGGTTGATTCATTAGATTAAATTAGATTAAATACAGAGAAGCAGCAATGAGAGGCAGCAAAAATATCTACAGATTATTATTAACAGTATAACCGTACACAGTTTGCATCATGCATTATAGTTGGGGTGGACGTATTTAAATAAATAAAATCACTATAATAAATATTTTGTGCATGTTTTTTTTCCTGTACCTGTTTTAGCAAATAAATGATGGACATAAACGTAGAAATTCTTAATTTTTTCATAGATTTAACCTATTTAAACACATTTAAAAAAAAAAAGTTTTGTGCATATAATTATATCAACTGAGTCAATTATGTTATGTATGTATGTATTTTATTTTTTTTTTCATTTTATACTCTGTTTTGGAGAGAAATAGCATTTTAATGACTGGTAACTACAGCTGCTGTTTGCACAGATCTGCCCATAAACAAAAGAACTATTTATTCCAGGTATAAAATTACTATTTTTGATTATTCTAGAGACTTGAACGATTAAGATCTATACATGTCAGGGTTGAAATAAAATCACCTCTTCTCTCTGGGAGGTTTGCATTGTTCTCGGGAGGAAGAGGCAGGAAGTTGATGATGTCATGTGACAGGAAATACTTGAAAACCTTTGTCTAAGTTGTCTAATATCATGTAAGTGAAAAAAAACTATAAGTAATGTTTAGATTTTTACTTTGAGGAGAAAATGAGCTTCAGCAACTATAGCTGGGCTTAAATGGGTTAAAATCAAATGTTTCAATAAAATAAAACAATAGAAACAGCATTAAAAACTAGTAAAGTATGTATAAATAGCCGTCTCCATGGTGCAGACAGATTTATTGGTACCCCTTCACTGTGGTACAGCAGCAGTCCACTGGGCTGCACAGTCCTGAAGTTGAGGCCTCCTTCGAAGCTGTCGAAGAACGACATCTTCGCTGTGGATCCCAGGAAACTCTCTCCGTTGAAATAGGCTTTACGGGACATCTGTCACCAACAAGAAAAAACACAGCTTCACTCTCCTAAACGACCCTGTGATGAGACTATCGATCCACTCGGGTTCAGCTAGAACAGACAATTACTTTCTGGTGATTGAAAGTGAAGGTTTGCAATCAGCCGTGATACTGATTCCATAAAGACAGGGAACTACCACAGACTTACGAAGGATTCCTCTGGACAGCCGCTGCTGATGCCGATGGTTCCAGGCTCCTCCAGGAGGTTGAAGTCTTTCTTCTGGAACTGGAAACCTTTAACGCAGCCTTTCAGGCCGACTACATCAGCCAGCTCCGCTCTGTGGTGAGAGGCAGGTTCTCACTGTGGTGTAGTCACAGTTTAAAGAAACTAGAAGCAACATTCAATCGTATAGACCCAAACTACAAAGCTGGAGAGAACTGAACTAGACTGATATCAGCTGAATTAAGACACTTTGTGGTAAATCATTTGGGACAATAACATAAGACAAACCCCCTTTTGCAGGAGGGTTTGTCTTCTCCATGTTCTCAGGAGGAAGTTGAAGACGTCATGTGACAGGAAGTAGTTGGAATTTATTTATTTTTTTGTTTAAAACCTTTTGTCTAAGTTTCTATTATCATGTCATTAGAAATGACTCCAATGGCTTATTAATGACTGTTTCTGATTAGTTTGTGATGAAATATAATTATTTAGGCCCTTTAAATGTTGAAATATCCACTGTGCCACTTTTCTTTGTTGCATGAGTGGTTACAGGTAAAATGGGTTTAGTTTGAAGTATTGTTTCACCCACCATAGAAACCATAAACCAATTAAATCACCATAGAAACCATAAACCAATTAAATCACCATAGAAACCATAAACCAATTAAATCACCATAGAAACCATAAACTAATCAAATCACCATAGAAACCATAAACTAATCAAATCACCTGTTACTAGTCAACTACACTTATGTCAACAGTTTAAATCCTTTGTATCATTGGCTCTAATTTCCAGAGGGACTTCAACGTTATGCAAATTTCCAAAGACTGAATTATTTCTGAGAAACTATGTTCTCATTTTTTAAAATTTATTATGGCGTCTTGGACATTACCAAGTGATTAAATGGGTGTTTATGTAAGGGGCTGATACTCCTGCTAGTAGGTCATAGTTATAATTATCGCCCATTGGTAATCAAAGGTCGTTAGCATCCATTGCCCCATCTAGCTGCTATAGAAATTCTGAAGAAATAACCAAAATCATCAAATCCTAACTCTAAACAATTGTTTTTGTGCCTAAACCTAAACAGACCTTAACCACAGCATTGTCACACAATAAAACATCCTTATTTATATTAAGTTGGTGTAGCAGGGCCCTGTAATAATAAACTATATCTATGGGACTGATAACCACTGATAACACTCAAAACAAACTAAAAACAAACCTGACAAATCACCACCATAGAAAACTAATGGCTAAGGTAAACATTAGCATTTATCTGATTGTCTTTCTAGTTGAAGCTAACTCCTACATTCACTTCCTGTTTAGCTCAGTTTTGGTCTCCACCAGCTCTGGAGAATATCTGGCTCAGCTCTGCTAGAGGTTGGACCTGTATTCTACTTTCCACTGGCAGAAAGAGATGTTTGTTGTCATGAGGTCATATAATCTCTCTGTACAACAACCTTTACACCTCCGTCTTCAGAGTTTCACTGTTAATTATGAGTGTTTTGGCAAAAATCGGCCGTACCTGTTGACATTTAACTCACCTGGATTTGAGAATGTGCGATGGAGCCCCACCTATGTAGATATCTGAGAAGGGCAGGGTGGTTTTCTGATTCTCCATAGATTTAACATGGCTCTTATCCACCAGTAGAATAACCTTCCTTGACTGATGGTAAATCACTGACACCTGTGCAAATACGCAAACACGACCGGTTACAGCACAACAAAACAGTTCAGGTTCCTGTTTATGCTCATCTGAATAAATAAGCAGAAAGAAACCTACCTCGTGATATTTTGCATCATTTATTTGCAGCTTTGGTAACTTATTATCCAAAACGTTTGGTCCATTGCTAAAGCCAAAGTCATACATTAGACGCAGGAAGCCATCCTTTAATTCTAATAGGAAGAAATTATCCTGAAAAGAAGAAGGTAAATATAAGTAATAAGTAATACGCTCAAAAAGGATCATGAGAAAATCACTAGTAAAGTTCCTGTAGTCTTACCCCATTGACCATGACGAAAAGAACGCCATCGTTGGCGACTGTTCGCACTGAAATATCAAATCTGGTAACAACACCAAATTTCCCCCTCCGCTCAATATTATTAATGAGTGCGTAGCCCGTTCCATCAAACAGGTAACTGGCGATGCGACTCTGGGAGAACGCCAACTTGTACCTGAGCAGAAGAAGAAGTGATGGAATTAGAGTTTGTTGTCTGAAACATTATGCACAATGATATCATATCATCATAAACTAGGAGTCAATGGAGGCCAACAACAAATTCCATAAAACCATTCTAATCAAGTGAGAGAACATTTCTGTTTACTAAATATATCAGTCTGGCCTTCTCTCCATTGCAATTGATTTCAAGAAATTGAACTAAGTACCCGGGCCAATCAGGGAATATGCTGTAGATGACAACTGGCCAATCAGGGACAGTGTTGTGGTCTCTGTAGTAGACACAGCCTTATGTGCAGATATTGCAGATATAGACTCATTAACAACAATTAAACATATAATAATAACAATAGAAAAAAGCTTCTTGAAGGAAAACACATTTTCGTCTTGCTCCTAACTGGATTTGACAAAAAATTGATTCACCAACGTCCTCCACTGATTGGCTGAAAGGGTTTGTCTGAGAAAGCAACTAGTCCCAGACTGATACTGATATGTACAGCAAACTACTACTACGAGCTCATATGATAATGATGGTTTTAATCAGGCTACTATCAAACTATCAACTAGGCAAATAAAACCTACAAGTATTGGCTTTCTTGTCATTGCAATTGATTTCAAGAATTTGGGAAGTACCTGGGCCAATCAGAGACAGTGTTGGTAGTAGACACAGCTTTATGTGCAGTTATTGCAAAATAGACTCATTAGTACCAAGAATTTCTAAAAGACAAAAATAAAGTACCTGGGGCACGGCATTGATGTAACCACATCTATTTTGTGAGTCTTTTTGAAATTGTATAGACTGATCACGTCATTGTTCAGTGACGCCAGCTCAATGCAGCCCACGAAAGGAGCCAGACTCAGAGGAGGTGGGAGCTAGGTTGGAAAATAATGGTTAAAGTCAACATTTGGCAGCAAAACAACACACGATTAAATAGTGATTAATTGGTATTATTAAGGATTATCTATAAAAAACCATACCTTGACATCTGGTGGTACACCGCCAACAAAGAACACTATATCCTTGGGGTCTATATCAAACAGTGAGTCGGTTCCTGGAGCCTCGCCTGTTTGGATGAACTTCTGTTCATCTGTGGAGCTCTGGGAGGGGATGGTCAGGAAGACCTTCCCATGTCTGCCCAGCCTAAAATCAGGAAATCACAAAAAACCATGAGGCATCAACATTATCTTACCACCATCTGGCTTTGACAACCCGATGTAAGACATTGTTAACATGTGAAGCTCATGAATGAACAATACCTCTCTACTTTGATGTAGTTGAAGACTGCGGGCCATTGGCTGACAGGCTTTGAACCCAGCGGGATCTCAACATATTCACCCCCAAGGTTGTACACGTATACCAGGTTGTCATTCTTGATAGCAAGTCCAATATAGTCTTTCCTACCCTGGGGGCAGACAGCAGAAACCGTGTTGTCATTTCACAATAGTTCACCACAGCAGTAAAAGTTTCCTATAGGGAAATGATTAATTTAGAGGCTGCAAACACATACATATCCTGCATTATTGAACGATGCTCATGCTGAGACTATTATTCTGTTGTGAAAAGCTGTAGACAAACGCCATCGCATAGATTACAGTGAACTTCAAATCACCAAGGTGAAACGCAGTTAGAGCGAACAGAAAGGCGGTATTTATGTAAATGAATCCAACTTTGAAGGCGTTTCACGAAGACTTTTTGAAAGGGGCAACTGTGAGCTTTCAAAGGCTGTCATTCCACAACAATCCATTCATGTCTACATGCTGCTCCCTGCTGTTCATCGTCCTCTGGGCAGTTCTGGTCCATAACCACCATGAATCCCCTCCCCCACACTCCCTTAACCTGTTCCCCCTACGTCCCCCGCTGGTGGATTTCTATTATAAATAATTAATGCTTCTTATTAAGTGGAGTAGCAGCACCAATATGTACATGTAGCACACCAAAATGTAGACAAGAAACTCAGCTACAAGTCTATATCAGATATTATTAGATTAACTAAACATCATTTCTGCCCCAAGCAATAATATGAGCACATAGAGAAAACATAAATCTGGAGATTTCTGCATTTTTGTGATAATATTAATGAAATGTACCAAAATCTGGACATACCTGAACCAAAACATCTGTAAAACTGGTCTGGTTCACCTTGTAAGGCTGAAATTTGGTGCATTTACTTATAAGACAAACTAAAAAGATGTTATGTTTGGGCAGAGCTAATATTTTTCCCTTCTTTGCTTTATTCTATCTGGATGTTCTTCACCACTGTTCATTATAAATAGATTCTGTCACTGATACAACTATCTCACAGGTGTTAGCTTTATTTAAACCCAGGATCATTCAGTAAACCCCGTAGTTGTAGAGATAAACTACATTAAGTCTGGACATGTCATTATCTAGAGGTAGACTGGATGGAACAGGTTCCTTGTGAGGTAATTATATTTTCTAATCATTCCCCACAAGTGTTTTATTTTATCAGATTTAACGGATTAAATGAAGAGATTCCTCACATTTCTGTCTCCCAGGTATAAGATGAAGCGGTCCTCGATCGGATCCTTGTCGGGATCCACTCTCATAAACAGGCTGATGGACGTCACTGTCTTCAGTTCTTCCAGGTTGGTGTGAGGATGAACCTCCACCGAGGACTGGCCATCGAACTTCATAGACACCTGGACCTGGTGTAGAAAACAAACCAGAATGGCTGTGACCTCTGGTTATTCAGACTGAATAATGAATTAACCCTCTATTGCATGAAATATTACTAGAAATAAACATGGTAAAAATGTTTTGAGTGTTTTTATTACTTAAAATGGCATAAATAATAACCTAAAACATATTCACTCATATTCACACACATATTCATTTAATGGAACTCCATTAGGATAAATGCACTAGGAATGTTCCATATTTGCATATTGTTGCCATATGGCAACAAATCTATTTTAGCATATTAGAAAATAAACGTTACATTTTTGATTTGGTAATTTTTTTTTCCAAATTCTGAATAAAAGACAACCTTTGGTTGTGAGACCAAATGATGGTCACATGTCAAATGTCCATGAGCAAAAAAGACAGAAAATCTTGGTCGTGTAATCTCATAAATTGTATGTCCTTCAAAATAAAAGCACCTTTTCATGCCTAACTGTAAAAATACAGATTTCATATGATGGCTCTTTAGAAACATTAAGATAATTATTTCCATATGGCAACACTATGAAATAGAGGGTTAACTATTAGAATATATGATTCTAACAAGGTATATACCTGGAAGTATGTCTGGTTTCTGGTATTTAATACTAAACAGCAAGAAGTTCACATATTCTAACATGTATAACATTCATAAAAGACACTGCAGCCTTGTTGACATAATATTGTGTGTTCTCTTTGTAAGCTAGCTGACTGTTAGTGGCGGCCATTGTTCTGGAATTCCATGTGTATTGCTAGTTAAATGCTTAAATCCTTAATGTTTCATGAATGGGAAACAGGTCTAAAATGGAATGTGGATTTAAACACCTCTCCTAAATCTACTGTAACCATGGTAACAAGTGATGAACTAACTTTCTTGGCCACGCTCCTGGCCTGGGCTATGAGCTCTCTGATCCTCATGATGTTGGTAGTCACGTTGTTGACGGGCTTCTTCTCTTCAACCACCTTCAACTTGCCCAGCAGCTCAGGAACGAGGACATTCAGGTTGTCCACTGCAAAGCACCATGGGTCAAGAGTTACTGGACTGAGGATCTTTAAAACATCCAAGATATGAGCATCTCAGCGGTTCTGATACCTGCTTCCCCGGCAGACACTATGGCCCTTTCGTAGGCATCGGTGGAGTATTCGTTGTTTCTCATGTTCTTGGCCCATTCCTCCACCTTGGTGCTGATGGGGGTGATGGTCTGAAGGACTTCTGCTGAGCGGTTAAGAGTCCCCTCGGCCACCTGGAGGGTAAACTCCAGTCGCTGTGGTGTCCTGTCTGGAAATAGAAGGTAAGAAAAGAGATTTAGAAACGAGACAGAGATACGTGGCTACTAGGGTTGAAATGTTTCCATGGGAAATTGGGAATTTTGGAAATATTTAGTACCTGACTTACCAGCTAAGCTAGCTACTGTATGGATATGTTTTTATTTAATATTTGCACGTTAAGCATGAACACCATTATTATGGATAAAATACATTTACCCCATTGTATTATCAGAACCTATTTTACCACACTATGAGATAATAACAGAACATTATGAGACAGATCTGTTTTTAAGGTAAAGTACAGGTATAGTAGTGGAGTTACTGAATGAAAGCAGTAGTAGATTGTGTATTTGCTGAGTTTTGATGAGGGAAACCAAAAAATACCATTAACCGCATAGTAGTAGCTGAGCAGCTCAGAACTCTGCTCCACTGGTCTGGAAACAGCTTGAATCAACAAAACTACGTAAAACACTATGACCATGGGCAAATATTCAAAAAATGTTGAACTATCCCTTTTAAATCTGGTTGTGCTACAATATGTTATCTCCTACTATATATAAGTTCCCTGTTATAGACAGACCCGAATTTTTGTAAATTTTGGATATATTATCGTTAATTCCTGTTAATTGCCAGGGAAAGTTTCCAACTTTGAAAATTCCAGAAATGTTTCAACCCTAGAGACTTCTGTCCCAAAAACAGATGTTTCAAGGTTTAGTTCAGCTAAATTATAAAAAAAAAACATACTGAAAATGGTGTAATTTTTAATCTGGACTATACTATATGAAATGTGGAATGTGTTTTCAGTCATTGGCTTAAACGGAACATTTCTTGCAGCTGTTGGTTCGATTGTGTTCTCGTCCAAAGCCGTAAACAAATGTCATGCGTGGTCAAGAAGCTCTCTCAGTCATCAGGAATCTCACCCGGAAGGAGAGATATTTGATATTTGAACACTGCCTCTTCTTTCTCCAGGAAAAAAGGCAAATAAACATAGAGCATCAACAGCAGCTAAATGTTTATGTGGTAAACGTTAATGAACACAATTCCAGTTTCTATTGAGAATCTCGACTGTGACTAGAAAACTATGTTCAGATGAGTCACCTCCCATCGCTAAGTCTCTATTTAATTGTTAATTTGAAGAAATGAATAATCACAAGATAAGTACATGTTGGCAACAGCTGGACTTTATGGGAAAAGCTTTTAAAAAAAGGTCTGCATCACTGCATACCATTAGAGCTAAATGAAAAAGAAGCTACTCTTTGAATCACTCATCAATGGAACATGAGAAAATGAGACATTAATATGAAACCTGTGTTTTAAGTACAGTATCTTCTTACCTGTTTTAATTCCATTGATAGTCTCCACTATTTCTGCAAGTTTTACAGTGTTTTTATCCAGGGTCTCTTTGGTCTCCTCGATGTATTTGATCTTGTCGAGCACCTCAGCTTCTCCATCTGTAACAGAGATACCAGTCGTCAGACGCTTAACAATGACGCTATAATAAAAATCTCATTCCTGTGGAAGTACTGTACCAATTTGCTCTGAATGCAGTGAAACGGACTGTTTGAAAACGTGGTCGCTCTGTGTTACCAGGTGGTCCAGCTGCGTGTTGATCCCAGTAATGGCCTGAAACGGAGAAGACGTGAGGACAAAGCTACAGAATGTTGACAGGAATGATGGTAGACCTGGTCCAACATACGTCTTCAGCTCTTTGGGAGAGGTTCATGGTGGTGAGGGAGGTGATGTTAGCGTCATCGATGTACTTCACGATGTTGTTGTAGACGTTAGCAGCACTTATGGCCTTCTGGACGAAGCCGTTAGCATCACTGGCTCTCAGATCCCTGGAGGAGACAGGGTGATATATTTATATAGAGGTATGGTGAAAATCAACCTCGTCTCACATGAAGACTTTTTTTCCTTCTGCTGCAAAATATTAAATGCCTACTAAAGTTTTATTGATCTACAGCTGAAAGACGTCTGTAATAAAATGTACCATTTCCTCCAGTTTGGGTAACATCTGCCAAAAGCTACAGAGCCCTGCTGTAAAAGTCAATGGGAGGAACCATGATTGTAGATGGGTGTCATGGGCAGGTTAAGGAAACCAGGAAGTAGAGTAAGTTTACTTGCCAAGAAAATGTATTCAAAAAAGAAAATGTGAGTAAAAGGTGTCAGAAAATGGACGTTACACATCAAAACCAGTCGCCTTGGACATCAACAGGAGAAAAATGGAGGATAGGCTTCAGGAAGCTGTTTTATTCCATTTAAGCCTAAATTTCTTTCAAAGTTTTCATGCATATAATTACATCAATTGAGTCACTAACAATCATGTTATCTATTTATTTATTTTTTTGGGGGTTTGCCATTTTCTCTGGAGGAGGTTGACGTCATGTGACAGGAAGTACTTTGGCGACTGTAATTGCCAGTGGATTTAAATGGGTTAATTGGTAAATTTGTAATAGTTGTTTCAGGTCAGCTAGTGTTGACCATGTTTTAAACACAAAGAAACACAAATTATGTGAATATCTGTGAAGATCACATGAATTTGTTTTCTATGTAAGATCTTATTTCACATCGTTGTTTCCATTAGAGATGCAACAATTAGATGATTAATCCTCAATGGTTTTGATGATCAATTAATCGATTTAAGTCATTTTTAAGGAGAAAATGTCCAAATTCTCTGGTTCCAGCTTCTCTTCTCTGATTATTTCCTGGTTTCTTTAGTCTCTATAATAATAAACTGATGATCTTTGGGTTGTGGACAAAAAAAATACATTTTAGGTTGAAGCATTAGAAAACTATGATTGATATTTCCATTACATTTACATTTTATGAACCACACAACTAATCGAATAATCATCTAAGGAATTGAATTTTGTCATAGGTTTGATTATTTATGGATAAAAAGTGTCTCACTCCTCCAGTCCATTGGCCTGTCGCTCCAGGTCATCAGCATGGTCAGTCGCCCTCTGGACCAGATCACTGTCAGCCAATGAGAGACGCTCCGTCTTCTCCATCAGCTTCTGACCGGCACCATCGATGGCAGCATGGTACTCAGTCACATTCTGTACACACACACACACACACACACACACACACACACACACACACACACACACACACACACACACACACACACACACACACACACACACACACACAGCATTATTTTTGTGAGGACCACCCAAAATGTCCTCACAACCAAAAATGTCTCTGCTATTCCTGTAACATCCTAAAATGACATTTCTCCAGGTTTTAAGCATGAGAACACACACACGTTTAAACACATACACACATCTGTCCAAGCTAACATTGTTAGCTGTGGATGATAGTAATTCTCCACAGAGTAACTCAATAGTGAACTACTTTACTAAAAAGGGAGTTTGAGGACGTTATTCAGTCTCTGGCAAACCACAAATTGCCTCCAAATCAAATTGAGCAGCTTTAGAGATTGACACAGTGTGGGACTCAGGAATCCATTTCATGAATAAATTCAATGTGGGCCCCGTGATATCGAAGCCCATATCACAGTCTATTAGATTATGATACAGACTCAAGAAAGCCTGAGCATCATTGGACAGCAGGGCCCTCATACATCTTCCTGTCTCACCCTTGACCCAGACTTCAGAGATATAAGGGGTTTTGGGCTATTATGGGTCCTCTCAGTCATTCAGGACTCACCTGCACCATAGCATCCACCTCAGCTGCAGTCCTCTCAGTCTCAGAGATTATTCCGCTGGCTGTTTGCAGGGTTTCATGGATGGTAGCGTGGTCCTCCGTCAGCTGCTGCTGCTTCGTCTGGGAGACATGGAAACAACACGGTTCAATTTCGCCACAATGCAAGCTTCAGGTCTTCTGTCAGACACTATCATGTTGCTTGGTGGGGCGTTTAATTGCCTTTACAAGATTGGATAGAGCAGACTCAGATAAGAACAAAAGGGGTCACCACAAAGATCCCCAGATACACTCAAACCAGGGACAATGAGATTAAACCTTCAGGCCTGAAACAACATCTTAATTCTATAAAACCCCACCAGCAACTATAGCTGCTGTAAGTCTGTGACTGCCATTTTCTTCTCAAAATAAAAAATATATATGTTACTCATAGTTTTTGACATGATAGACATGATAGTAGACAACTTATACAAAAGTAGTGTTAACCTGTAGTATATCTCTACAACTACAGGGTTTACTGAATGATCTTGGGTTTAAATAAAGCTAACACCTGTGAGATAGTTGTATCAGTGACAGAATCTATTTAAAATGAACAGTGTTGAAGAACATCCAACTAGAATAAAGCAGAGAAGGGAAAAATGAGCTCCGCCCCCCAAACAAACATCTATTTAGGTTGAAAACCAGCTGAAAATCATGGGTTAGTAGCTGAATTCATCTGAGTAAAGGTGAAGGTTTTAGTTCAGGTGTGTCCAGGTGGACCTGATTTTGCCACATTTCATTAATATTATCACAAAAAAGCAGAAATCTCCATATTAATGTTTTCTCTATGTTCTCATATTATTGGTTGTGGTATAAATGATGTTTAGTTAATTTAATAATGTTTGATATAGACTTGTAGCTGAGTTTATTGGTGTTACATGAACATATTGGTGCTGCTACTGAACAACAAGGATTCATTATTTATAAATGAATTCTGAAAACAAGTTAACAGGTTAAAGGTATAAAAATACATGACGTTAGTTATCTACATAGAAAAAACTGGGGCTTTTCTTTCAAAAATAAGGACATTTCTAAATGACCCCAAACTTTTGAACAGTAGTGTACATGTACTACATATACATAGCCTGATGTATAGAGTACTAGTAGTGGGTTCTGGTACCAACACACATTCAGTGCAGAGTGGAACCACAATGACAAGAATGTAAAGCTTCTGTTGTGGAGGTTTTGTGATTGTGCACGTTATTGTAAAGCATATTTCACAGCGAAGCCTGTTGATGTTGGAGCTGAACGTTTACAGTACCAACACCACGCCTCCAGCTCCAACGCTGCATGACTGACCTCGGCCTCGATGATGAGCTCATCTGATTGGCTGCGTGGCCGACCAGTCTGTGTGAGGCTAGGGAGAGCCCCCAGATTAAGGAGAGGCTCCGTGTTTGGTTAGCGCGCCATTCATGGCATTGATTTACAGCAGAGGGCCTGATCATGGAGATCTTCCCTCCCGATAAGGCGAGACGGGAACGTAGAACAACAGTCCAGCTGCAGCTGTTCTGCTGGACGGCCGAGCCATAATGTCCACTCAGACATGACAATAAAGGCCAGATTACAGCTTCCTGGATCCAAATTCCAACCGCACATGATTTTACACAGTTGTCAAACAACATATCCAGGGACATGATATAAAAATCATATAATCTCAGGAACCGGAAGGGTTGTACTAGTGTCACAGATCATATATATTTCTACTAATCACTTTTCTAGGCAGATGTTTGGCTCTTGAAGGGTTTAATGTGTTTTCCTACCTGGCAGACAGTCAACTGTTTCCTGCCATTGCCCAATAGTACGAACATGAAGTTACTGCAGGTTTTCCATCCAGTGAACAGTCTGATTTGATCATTTTCAGAGAGAGGTGATACACCTAATAGGATTTAAATCTATCTATATTACCATGACATAATTATGCAGCCTTCTGGTGACATTAGGTAAAAATTAGTATCTTGTGGCCATGAGATACTAAAGCATGGCCACGATGTACTAATTCATGGCTATGAGATACTAAAGCATAGCCATGAGATATTAAAGGGTGGCCACGAGATACTAATTCATGGCCATGAGATACTAAAGCATAGCCATGAGATACTAAAGGGTGGCCACGAGATACTAATTCATGGCCATGAGATACTAAAGCATAGCCATGAGATACTAAAGGGTGGCCACGAGATACTAATTCATGGCTATGAGATACTAAAGCATAGCCATGAGATACTAAAGGGTGGCCACGAGATACTAATTCATGGCCATGAGATACTAAAGCATAGCCATGAGATACTAAAGGGTGGCCACGAGATACTAATTCATGGCTATGAGATACTAAAGCATGGCCGTAATGTACTAATTCATGGCCATGAAATACTAAAGCATGGCCATGAGATACTAATGTGTGGGTACGAGATACTAATTCATGGCCACGAGATACTAATTCATGGCCATGAGATACTAAAGCATAGCCATGAGATACTGATTTATGGCCACGAGATACTAATTAATGGCCATGAGATACTAATTCATGGCCATGAGATACTAATTCATGGCCACGAGATACTAATTCATGGCCATGAGATACTAAAGCATAGCCATGAGATACTGATTTATGGCCACGAGATACTAATTAATGGCCATGAGATACTAATTCATGGCCATGAGATACTAAAATGTGGCCATGTGGCCATGAGTATCTTGTGGCTAAAATTAGCCACAAGATACTAATTCATGGCTATGGGATACTAAAGCATAGCCACTAGATACTAATTAATGGCCATGAGATACTAATTAATGGCCATGAGATGCTAATTCATGGCCACAAGAGACTAAAGCGTGGCCACAAGATACTAATTCATGGCCATGAGATACTAACTTATGGTGTTGATTGTTGTTCGTTATTGGACATTGACTTTGGCTTTGGACTGAGCTTCAATTAGACGTCCTAACAGTTTCAGTCTAACTAAAGACTGCAGGTGATATATGAGCTGCTTGTTCCAGTGTAAAAAATAACTCAGAAGTGCGATGAAAGTAAATCACAGCCTGATGAACGTACTATAACCTGAACTGTAGTTTAGCTAAAACTGTCATGATGTCTGAAGCTAACTTCAATACCCAATCAATCAACAGATCATGTTGCAGAGACGTCAGTACTAATTCATTACTGTATTAAAATAAAATGACATCAACGTTTACATGTGTAGGAGCCAGGTGTAGTGTGTTGTTGATCATGATGATGTCACTGACAGGGATGGTCATGTGACCTGTCATATACAGGTAGTAATCATTAATAATCATTAATTATCCTGGTGATCTGTCGGTGTGTTTTTGTGAATGTAGAAAGGCTGAGAGGCGGAGTCTCACTTTGTTAACACTTTACTACCGTTTGTATTTTATTTTTGATGCAGTTTATCAGCTGATTATAAACAGATTACTGACGTGTTTTATCTGCAATAAACTTGAAAAACACAGCTACATCTTTGGATCTTGTGAATTACTACAGAAAACAGTGCGTCAGCCATCATCAGTCCGTTATTAGCCTCTCAGCAATTTATTATGTTTTTTTGATAGTCACCTGCACCATGTTTACTGAATTTCAGCAACAATCAACTCTATCTCCATGGAGAACATTAATTATCTTGATAGTATCTCATTATTTATTTTTTAACTAATGTCACCAGAGGGACGTAACTCATCATGTACAGTTAGTTTTTATACCTTAGATATAGTGATATATAAATTAATAGATGCTTGAAGTGAGGAAAACATAAATCTGGTTTGGGAAAAACCAGACAATTTGTATTAAGTCAACATATTAAGGTTTGGTACAAGATTTACAAATCCAGCAGCTGCAGAGCAACATTCACATTTTGAATCATCCTTTTTGACCAGCTGGCTATTTTAGCTCTTCTAGCTCTCTGTTGATGTCTGGATGTCTTTAAAGCTGCTCCTCTACCTTCACCAGCTAGTTGCTTATTCTATCCGCCTGCTGTTTGGTGTGGGAGCCAACGCTGAGCTCATCTGAGATTATTTCCACTGAAAACAGGTCCCTGCTGCTGCTGAAACTAAACCCTAAAGCTGCTTGCTGTTGAAACTAAAAGACTGAGCTGAAAGATCTAAAACATCCTGTTAGATCATAGGAAGGATGGAACTGCATGTGAAAAGTAACTAGGGAGTAAAAGGGAGGAAATGAGTGAAGAAAGAAAGGTGATAGTGAGAAAAGGGAAGGATGATGAAGGAAACAAGGAAAGGAGGGAACAGTAAGGTCAATATGACCCTGAAACACAGCAGGAAGGTTAGAAACAGTATGTGAGTAAATGTGATAAAATAACAAATAAATGCAGAGTTTCAATGAACCACCAAGCTCCTTAAACACCAGGTGCAGGTGTTTATTCTGACAAATAACTGCTGGTAGATATTAGATAAGCTACACTACTGCATCTAAATGACGTCAAAGAAAACCCTCTCTGATAATATTGATTATTGATTAATTGTCGATCGTTGCCAAACTGCTGCCTGGTCTCAAATAAAGGCCTGGTCTGTTAAGTGACTGAAACATATAACTTTGTAGTTACACATGAGTATTTAACATGTAATGTAATGTAATACAGTAAATCTTGCATGTTATGTTGCCAATTTGATTATATGATTTTGGAGATTGTTTGACATGCAAATCGTAATCGTGATTAAAATGTAATTAATTGCAGAGCCTTAGCCCAGGTCATTATTTGGTATTTGACAGTAGTTAGTTTCCACCAGTGAAGAGATGGACAGAACAAGAGGTGAGTGACATAAAACAAACGTCCCGATTGGGAATCGAACCATTGGCGCCTTCACCATTAACCTCCCAATCAGCTGGGAGTGCTGAGGTAACATGAACCTCCTCTGTACATTAAGGATTCTGAGATTTGGCAGCGAGTAGCTGTACCATGGGAAAGTAAATGAATATTCGGCTGTGGATAGTAGCATGGGAAAGAAACGCAGCATTGCAGCATGGTTGCTACCCCCAGACAGGCCTCCTCAGCCACAGCTCCCACAGATGGTTTTGTGTTTCTGTTCTCTTAAATACCAAGAGTAATAGACTTCTCATGTCTGACATGCCAAGAAAACAACAACCAGATCTCTCTCACGCTGCCTTTAAGGAATCGGCCCTGCGTGTATCTCTGAAGGAGAAACATAACTCAACGTTGTTTGACACATGGTGAGTGGAGATAGAGCAGAAAGCCTCAGAGAAACATCAGCAGAACACTCCCTCACAGCAGGAGGAACCACTCAACAGTAGGGCTGAATCATTTGGGAAAAGAATCTCATCATATATGCAACTTTTTAAAACTTATTGTTATTTTATCCTCTATTTTATCATGTTTTTCTTAACAAAATAGAATAAACGATTTAAATATGACAACACAAATATGGAAAAATATTAGCTACATTTAGTGTATAATGTTCGGTTTGTTGAGGTATTTGGCTTGTCAGGAGCATTGGAGGATTTCAGCCATACAGCTGTATATATAGCACCATATAGCTGTCATATGTGGTATTTATTTAAGTTATGGACTTCTTGGCTGAAGTAGAAATGGAAGCACACCGTGCTCTGGACAACACCTGATGCTGTGCAGCATCTTCTTTTCTTAAAACATGCTCTAGCCCTACTGTATAGTAGGGGTGGTGAAAATAATAATATTTTATTTTGTAAAAATGATTATAGATCGAGGAATAGATGGAGGAAGCTGAGTGGGTCAAAGACGAAGCTTGAAGTCATTTTTCCCTAAAACTCTGTGATATAACATCTGTTTTTACAGCTAGATGTGAAAAGGGGGCTTTTATTTTGAAGGACATCCAATTTATGAGGTCACATGACCAGGATATCCCTATTGCTCATGGACATTTAACATGTGAGCATCAATGCCTTCGGACCTAAGCTTGTCTTTTATTCTGAATTTTGGAAAATTTTCACCAAAATTTACATTTAATTCAGTTTTGATGTTTTAAATTGTTTTATTCTAATATACTAAAATATATTTGTTTCTCTATGGCAACAATATGCAAATATGGAAAATTCCTAGTGTCTACAACCTAATGGAGTCTCATTGACTTACATAGCATGAAACTAGCATGAGACTATGTTTACCAATTTGTGTTATATTTCTCAAATATATCTATTATTTGGGCCATTTTAACTAATAAAACATCCAGAACATGTTTTACCATGTCTAAGTCATATTTCATGCAATAGAGGGTTAGAACCACACACTAAGATGCTAGCAGGTTTAGCTGCTACTTTATTCCTGATGCTAACATAGTCTTCTGTGGCCATAGCTAATGCCAAAACTACAAACTTAGTAAGAAAAGTGATGCCGTCTTTTCTTCTTTCAGAGAACTACATGCTAGCTGTAGCATCCTAGTCCAAGACGCGTTCACAGACCCTCAGGAAATTCCAGCACTATCCATCTTCTACAGGAAACCCTGATCAGCCATATCTTAAATTATCGCCAAAGATATGAAGCTACGTTGTCAATTAGAATAATTGATAATCATTGATCATGAATCGAGAATCGTTAGTAATCGAAGCAGGAAACCAGACAGATTAACCACCCCTACTGTATAATAATGAATCCATGCTGTTAATCAGAGGGGAGGGGGAGGGGGGTCCTCACCTCATGTCTCTGGAACTTGATGACGTTGGCTCGGTTCATGTCCTCTGTCTCCTGGACGCTGATGAACGCCTTCTGGACGAAGCCCTGGGCGTCCGACAGCTTGGTGGAGAAGCGGGACACGATCTCCTTGATGGGCAGGAGGCGGCCGCCTGTGATCATCAGCTTCTTCTCTAACTGACGGACACGTCTCAGCACTGGAAACGGACAAGATCATCATTAGTGTCACTTTTGGAGTGATTCAGGATTTGCTACTGGTGGAAATTTGCCAAAACCACCAGTGCTGTTCAACTGTTGCTTAACCCTCTGTTACATAGTGTTTCCATATGATAACAATTACTTTATCTTCATTTTTCTAAAAAGCTGTGATATAAAATCTATGTTTTTACAGTTAGGCAAGAAAAAGGGGCTTTTATTTTGAAGGACATACAATTCATGAGGTCACATGACCAGGATATCTCTATTGCAGATGGACATTTGACATGTGAGCATCACTGGCTCATAACCAAATGTTGTCTTTTATTCAGAATTGTATCTATTATTTTGGCCATTTTAAGTAATAAAAACATTCAAAAGTCAAAAAACCTCCAAAATAATTGTGACAGTTTATTATTGACCAGAAATTTCAGAGTAGGCATCTAATATAAGTGTACATTTTTATTTATTTTTCAATTAGTTTAATAGATTTAAGGTTGAAATCAATTTCAATCAGAAATAATTTAAATGATGGTGATGAGTTTTGGAATTTACATTTATACGTGTGAAATTTAAAAAGGAGGATGCATCTATAAGCATTAATTGGATGGTAATGGATGAATGCTTCTTTAAACTGTATTTTAAAATAGCAGACTGAATATTTTGTCTCTTAACCATAATGTAAAATATAAAAAGTAAATCTGGATTCATTTAAATAACGTTTCATTTGCTGTGAACACCTGAACTTCACCATCCTACTCACGATCGTGGGCTTCCGTGGACTCGTCTGTGGCGGTGGGTTCTCGTGGGGACAGGTCCAGCTCCCTCATCTGGTTCACCATCTCCTGGGCCAGATCCGTGTCCTTCCGGATCTCCTCTGGGTCCACGTCCTGGTGAACGCTGTACAGCTCCCAGTCGTGGATCATCTCTGAATCACAAACACAAAGACAAACGTCGTTAATGTTTTCTGCATCGATGGTAAGAGGGATGAGTGTCTTTTCAGCCAATATCCTGTTTAAAGCTGCAGCAAACTTTATTTTCCATGTTTACTGAAGAGGTGAACTATGCATTTGCTTTTTTAAATAAAAAAAGTTGAATAGAGAAACACAATGTGGTTATTAAAGCGATATAAACAGGTGCATTTAGCTGGTAGATCTGCACAGGGGACACACCACACCACTGATAAACCTGTTGTGAACATAGTATGGATGTATTATAGAACTTGTATAATACATCCATACAGCATGTTAGCAGGGTTAGCAGGTCGTTCAGAGCCCGAGGAACACGTCAGAGCTGGGTTGTTGTTTGTGGTGTTGTATTTAACAACGTTATTACCACATCTCACAATCTTTGTGTTTCAGATACTGAAACTGCTGATACTGATACTGCTGTGCTGCTCCGCATTTGCTAGCATTCCATGCTACTCTGTGTTTGCTAGCATGCTGTGCTACTCTGTGTTTGCTAGCATTCCATGCTACTCTGTGTTTGTTAGCATGTTGTGCTGCTCTGTTTTTGCTAGCATGCTGTGCTGCTCTGTGTGCTAATGTAACTAGCTTACAAACACAGATTTGAAGTGACTAGATGCTGTAACTGCATTGCTGTGTATAATATTAAATCCATCATAAACCTCTGGATCGATACCCGATCCAGCTAATTGGTCAATATCAGAGCTGATGCATTTCTAGTTTTTAGAACCAACAATCACTTTAGTATAGTTTTATATTTTTCTCCCTATTTTTCATGCCACACACATGGCAACAAGGTGGAAACTGTCTATGAACACCAGGGTGACCTACTAAAGTGCTCCCAGACCTGAGAATGCTGGAAGATGATGAGAATTTCTGCTTTTTCCTGGCACTGCTTCACTAGACCGTGCCACATGTGGACATTCTGGTATCCAGCTGCAGCAGAAGCACCGACTAAATCACAGGAAACGTCCAGGAGTTCAAAGGATTTTTCCATCGGCTGAAAAAACGCTTAAACGCTTATCGTGGCTGACCATGCTAGGACAAGTCGTAAATATTACTGAAGTCTTTTGAAATGTTTTCCACATCAGTGCCACTCTCTGCTCAGCTCGCTTTTCTCTATCTATTCTCTCCAGTAAGAAAAGTTCAACCTGGTACCTTCGATGCGCATGTTGAGCTCGGTGAGGTTGGTGTTGAGCTGCTCGGCCACGGTGACGGTCAGCAGCGTGTTCTCGTCCAGATCATCACCCAGAGACTTCACCATGCTCTCCTGGAAGAACAAAACCACACCAAATCTACCAGAGGCTGATGGAACTCCTAAAGACTAAGTTGATGTTTAGCAACAGCTATAGGTTGTGGTTTGTTAAATGCATCTAAACTACCGTTAAAAACCTTTGGGATCACTTTGAAATGTCCTTATTTTTGAAAGAAAAGTACTTTTTTTTCAATAAAGATGACTTTAAACTAATCACAACTCATCCGCCCATTTCCAGCAACTATCACTCCAGTGTTCTCAGTTTCAGTTGGATTATAAAGCTGAAATGAAAAAAAAGTCTTATTTAAAATTGTTTTAGATCATATATCTGGTCACATTGTTCACGTGTTTAAAGCTAGAATATGTCATCTTTTTGATTAAAAGGTCTAAACCAACAAGGCGAACTGCCCAGTTAGCAGCATCAAACGACCTCTGAGAAACACAGATTGTTAACATGAAGCTGCTTTTTCAAAATAAATGAGAAGACATCTGCAGAAAATATGGCTTCTGGTGAAAAACACCTAAATGTCTGAGTATTAAATTATTAAAGATGGAAGATAAGCTAATGATATTAGCATTTCCCATGATCCCATGCTATGTCATGACTTCATTGACTCAAACACTACCTCTAAAAAGTTTGGGCTCAATTAGTAAACTCCTAAATAAATGACTATTGTAGCTGCTAATGTCTGGTTTTTGCTGCATCAATATCTACATATATTTCCAGCAACTATCACTCCAGTGTTCTAATGGATCAATGTGTTTGATTATTGATCAGAAGGTTAATAAAATAAAAGTTTCTATTTATTTTACAACTCATGGTGGTGAATAAAAGTGTGACTTTTCATGAAAAGTCCCCAACCCTTTGAACAGTAGTGTATAAAACTGCATCAATGTCCTGTATTGAAGCTGTTTCAAACCAACCGTGTGACTGTGGTCTACATGGCTGGAAGGGTCATGTGTTTTTAAAGTGACTATAAATGTTTAATGTGCAGTAAATGAAAGGCGGTGACTGTACTGACCGATTCTCCCAGCCGTTGGATGTCCAACAGCACGTCCTCTGTGTTGTCCTCCAGCTCCGTGGTCTGGGCTTTCATCACTGATGACCTGTTCCTCCAACCTTGGAACTGAGTCTGGGAACAAAGACACTCAACTCACTTAGAACAGTCCACAATTAAATGGATTAGATGTGATAAAAGCAAAAATCTGTTAGCATTAGTTTGGAGAAACATGAAACTGCTATTAGATTCTGGCTAAGAAGTAGACTGTTGGTTTATGAGTGAAAAACTACTGACTGTTGTCATAAAAGACCTGAAATACAAGAAAAAAATGGAGTTTTTTGGTAGTTTGTTTCAGTTGGGATAATTGTAATAGCTGTAATATCATAGCTTATTCAACACAGTTGTTTCCATCTAGCACATTAACCTTTGATTGCATGAAATATTACTTAGACGTGGTAAACATGGTTTTAATGTTTTTACTACTTAATATTCCCCAAATAATAGATATATTTAAGAAATATAAGAAAAGGTTGTAAACATAGTCTCAGGATATGTAAGTCAATGGGACTCCATTCGGTTGTATACACTAGAATTATCCATATTTGCATATTGTTCATCAAATCTATTTTAGCATATTAGAAAAAAAAATGTCCATAGCAATAGGGATATCCTGGTCATGTGACCTGGTAAACTGTATGTCCTTCAAAATAAAAGCCTAACTGTAAAAACATAGATTTTATATCACAGCTTTTTAGAAAAATGAAGATAAAGTAATTGCTGCCATATGACAACACCATGCAACAATGTTTTTCAAAAAAATAGAGTGTAGAAATATTGTTTTTATGCAAAATTGTGCATGTTTTTCCAGATTGTTGCTGTTTAAATCAACCGTTTGCAATGTAAGTCTTCAAAATGCATCAAAATAAGTTGATGGAACCAGGATTTATGCCAATAACTGAACAAAATGGTAAAGTTTCTTTCCCTAAAACCCAAGTTAACTTAAATGCTCCATAGAGCTGCTAATATATATGCATCCTTCCATTTCCACTGGATGTATCCCTTTATATTTCTATGTACCTGCAGGAGATGGGCAGTATAATTGTAGTATTTGAGTCGGTCATTAGCTGCAGCTCCGGTGGAAATGTTCAACACGCCGACTTTCAGCTGATCCAGCGTCTTATTGGACAGCCGCAGGTCTCCAATTAGATGCCAGATGCAATCATCACAACCTAAAACCAAGGAGGATAAACAGATTAAACAGATAAAAACAGTGTCTCTTTGTTCCTTTCTGAGTTTCTGCTGCAGTTGTTGACTCACTGTTGCACAGGTTGACCGTCACGGCCTCTGGAAGACACTCTCCTGTCTGCATGTCACAGTGGCCGCTCTCACAGTCGCATTCTGTAAAAAACACAGATGCAGATCCACTTCATCATCCAGTGTCAGTTAAAAATCCTCAAATCCTCGATCAGCTGGAAACGGCTCAGAGCTGATTTTTCAAATATATCAAGGCCCACAGATGGTGTTCTGGCTGGAGGCCTGCACATCTGTCCTGTGGTCTCTCTGGTGTGGGACTGATGGTTTTAGCAGCTGTCTGTGTGTGTGTGTGTGTGTGTGTGTGTGTGTGTGTGTGTGTGTGTGTGTGTGTGATGTCATCCAGTCGTCCATGGAGAGTCTCTGGCCACCGGGTCACAGATGCTTCTCTGACATCATGTCACTACCGTGGTCGTGGGTGTGGGAATGTTAAATACTGACCACAGCCTTTTTTTAATTGTTTTTTTTTTTATTTAACCCTTAAGTTGTGTCAGTTTCATGTTAATTCATGTGGTGTTTCATTAAGACTCATCATAAAATCTATCAGTGTCTGCATTTTTCTTTACAAACTCAATTATTTACAGTATAAAGTGATAAATCTATGTAATAGAGTAATATTTAGTTGTTATGACCATGGTTTCTGAGACCTGCTTCACATCTGTGTTGATGGACTCCATCAACTTCTGGTTCCTATCAACAGGTGTTTCAGACTCACAATTCATCTGAATTCATTGGTTTAGTCTCAGAAACTCAGAACCAGCATTTCTGATGTCAGCCACTAGTTTTTAATGGATTCAGGTCCAGGGATTGGGTTGGCCACTCCACAACTTTAATTTGTTGGTCTGGAACCAACATGCTGCTGGTTTACTGCTGTGTTTGGGCTCGTTGTCTTGTTGAAACTCACAAACTCACAACTTCTATTTGTTATTTATGGACTGTTTGTCTCATTGATCTTATTTTGACTATAAGAAATAATCAGATGAAACATAATCACAGAATACTTTGGGTTAAAGTTACCAAGGACATTTGTATTGAAACCATTTAAAATGTGTGTGTGTCCAAATATACACTACTGTTTAAAAGTTGGGGTCACCCAATCAATTTAGTGTTTTCCATGAACAGTCAGACTTTTATTTCCCACCAGTAGTTATAAAATGAATAGAAAATATAGTCCAGACATTGACAAGGTTAGAAATAATGATTTATATTTGAAATAATACGTTTTTCTATCTTCTCTAAGCAGCTAAACTGTTTCCAGCTGTGCTAACATGTTAGCATCAAGGGTTTTCTAATCATCCATTAACCTTCTGATCAATGATCAAACACATTGATCCATTAGAACACTGGAGTGATAGTTTAAAGTTATCTTCATTGATAAAAACTGTGATTTTCTTTCAAAAATAAGGACATTTCTAAGTGACACCAAACTTTTGAACGGTAGAATTCCAATTTCCTACATTCTGGTCTCTTCCATTCATTTCTTATGATTGGTCATTTTTGACCAGGAACAAAAGTCTTCGTGGACAAAGTCATGGAAACTGAGTTGAATCTGAATCAAATTAACCTGCTCCCCCCTAGGTTCCCAATGAATACACCAATATGTTCATGTAACACACCAACATGTCACCAATAAACTCAGCTACAAGTCTATATCAACCATTATTAGATTAACTAAACATCATTTATACCACAACCAATAATATGAGAACATAGAGAAAACATTAATCTGTAGATTTCTGCTTTTTTGTGATAATATTAAGACAAAATCTGAACTAAAACATCTGTAAAACTGGTCTGGTTCACCTTGTAATTCTGACATTTGGTGCAATTACTGATCAGACTTTACTTTACTGATCTATAGATGAATTCAGCTACTAACACATGATTTAAACCCCTGTAGTTGTAGAGATAAACTACATTAAGTCTGGAGGTAGATGATAAATAGACCTAGAGGAGAACAGGTTAACCACATTCTTTAGCGACTAAACCAGTGAAACAGTGGGATTTGACCATGAACCCATCCTGAGGGTTGATGGAACATATTATTCCAGTGTAGATGACTTACTCTGGCATCCAGAGGGGCTGTAGTCCCAGTGTCCAGGGAGGCAGCGTTCACAGTATCGACCTCCGGCCCCCGGGCGGCATGGACAGCTGTGGGTTAGAGGGTGGCAGGTGGAGCGAAAAGAAGCCGAGGCACAGTCACACCTCCGGCAGCCCTGACAGCTGGAGAAACCCGAGTAACCCTCCTACATTACAGGGATAAAGATGAACTGTTAGCTCCCAGTAACACGCTGTTGTACTTTCATTTATGGAGAGTGATGTCAGGTAAAAGGGGCCACTTTTTGGTAAATACCTTGGGACAATAACACCAAATCTGCCTTTTCCATGTATATCTATGATTATTAATGACTGTTTCTGATCATTTGGTCTTGGAATGTGATAAAATAGATTTTTTTTTGCTTTATTGGTTTCAGGTAAAATGGGCCATCTCATCAGGTAAAATGGGCCATCTCATCAGGTAAAATGGGCCATCTCATCAGGTAAAATGGGCCATCTCATCAGGTAAAATGGGCCATCTCATCAGACAAAATGGGCCATCTCCATCAGGTAAAATGGGCCATCTCATCAGGTAAAATGGGCCATCTCATCAGGTAAAATGGGCCATCTCATCAGGTAAAATGGGCCAAAGGGAAATTCAAATTCAAAATTAATTCATCATCAGTTTTAATATTAAAACACAATTTAAAATGTATTAAACAAACTCATATTGCTGCGTATATGAGTGTATATATTAGCTTGTATAGCTATGTATGCAAGCTAAGCTAACGCTACACAAAAGCTAGCAGCCAGTCATATGTAACAAGCTAAGTTACACAAACATTAAAAGTAGTGACTACTTTGAGTTGAACTAATTTCACATGACAATCAACATACTGTCCATGTTTTAGTTGAACCACATGTTATACACATGTGTGTTTGTGGCCCATTTTAGCTGAAACCATGTGGCCCATTTTATCTTACTGGGTTAAGGTAAATGGGGCCACCAAGATAAACATCACTTTTCTAAAACATATGTTAATATATCAAACAAACAGCATTATTTCTGATGGAAAATAAAAAGGAGTCATCATGAAACCATGTATTGTGTAAGTTGTGTTTTTGGAAGTAAATATTTTTTCTAGGTTTCAAACATGAAGTAAACAGCAGTTTTGACGCCACATTCCCAGACCGGAGCAGTTATTCAGTGTTACTGCCAAGGCTGTGAAAACAGGAGCCAGGTTGTAATAAACCAGCAGGAGCCATTAACCCTCATGTTGTGTTGCTTTCATGTTAATTAATGTGTTGATCCACGTCAGATTTGACAGTTCTATTAATATATTATAACCTCTTGTTGTGTTAGATTGTTGGTTTTATCAACATAAACTTCCTGTGAACAGTTTTAAACTTCTATTAATGTTATTTATGGCCTGTTTGTCTCATTGATCTGAATTTAAGTTCTAAAAATCAGAATTTCTGGATTATTTTAACTATAATAAATAATCTGATGAAACATAATCTACTGTTTATGGGTCAGTGACAAATAATGTTTGGCAAGATGAGAAAGTCAAAAAAATAATTACTTTATCTTCATTTTCCTAAAAAGCTGTGATATAAAATGAGTGAATGGAAAGGGGCTTTTATTTTGAAGGACATACAATTTATGAAGTCACATGACCAGGATATCCTGTTTGCTCATGGACATTTAACATGTGAGCATCATTTTATTAGAATTTAAGAAGCATTAATCAGTTCTCTCTAAATGTACATTTGTTGGTTTTTAAAAACTCCATATATATATATATATAGCAGTTTTTTAAGTATTTGGTACCAAGATTTAAGCGTTACACCACTTATCACTGAATACTTTGGGTCATGGTTACCAAGGAGATTTGTTTTAAAACCATTAATGTGTGTGTATGTGTGTGTGTGTGTGTGTGTTAAATTTCTTCCATTAATTCTAGTCTCCTCCATTCATTTCTAATGAGCGGTCATTACAAATAAAGGTATAAAAGTTGAGTAAAACACACTAAATTGTATGTAAATGAACTGAAATCCTCTTTGTGGACAAAGTCATGGAATCTTTGGTGAATCTGATCCCATTTTTAGAACTTTAAAAACAGATTTGAGCAGAAACCCAACATGAAGGTTAACTCTACCTCAGGTATAATTCAGCAGAAATCCTCATTATAACAAGTGGATTCTTGTAGTTTTTTCTCACCTGGCACTGGTCACACAGACGTCCAGTAACACCAGGTTTACAGTGACAAACTCCAGTCATGTCATCACATGAGGAGGTGCCGCATTCATTACACGCACACGCTGGAACAGACAGAAGACACATGTTGATGGTTATAGAGGTCAGATGATGTCACACACACACACACACACACACACACACACACACACACACACACACACACACACACACACACACACACACACACACACACACACACAGTGGAACAGGTTATTTCTGGACTCGTTAAAAGAGCAAAACTATAATCCTCCATTATTAATCCTCTATAATATAGTGTTTCCATATGGCAACAAATGCTGTGATATAAAATCTATATTTTTACAGTTAGGCATGAAAAGGGGGCTTTTATTTTGAAGGACATACAATTTATGAGGTCACATGACCAGGATATCCTGTTTGCTCATGGACATTTTACATGACTATGTTTACAGCTTTTTCTTATATATATATATATATATATATATATATATATATATATATATAAGAAAAATTATAAATATAGTCTCAGGGTAGTTTCATGTTATGTAAGTCAATGGGACTCCATTAGGTTGTATACACTAGGAATTTTACATATTTGCATATTGTTGTCATATGGCAGCAAATCTATTTTAGCTAATTATATTATTTTAGCAGATATAAAAAGTACATTGAATGTAAAATAATAATAATAATAATAACAATAATAAATAAAAGACAACCTTCAGTCATGAGACAGTGATGCTCACATTTCAAATGTTCATGAGCAAACAGGATATCCTGGTCATGTGACCTCATAAATTGTGGTACTTCAAAATAAAAGCCCCCCTTTCATACCTTGCTTTAAGAACATATATTTGTATTACTTTTTTCTATGGATGTTATTAAATTATCTTTTAAACATATTTATTTAGGAGCGTTTCATCAGGGTAAAGTTAAATCCTCGTTTATTCGGGTCATCGCCCACCTCTGCAGTTCTTGGCTTTGATGGCGTCGCCGTAGTAACCGGGCGAACACTTCTCACACTTGGCGCCGGCGGTGTTTCCCCAGCAGTGCTGGCAGTGGCCCGTCACGTTGTGGCACTCCTTGAAGATCAGGTTGGGGTCAGAGTTCCCGTTGCAGTCGCACCTCTTGCAGGAATTGCCGACTTCCATGGGGTTGCCATAGTAACCAGGAGCACACCTGGATGGGAAAAACCGAGGATGAGTGATGCTATCAATGGATTATACAATGAAAAAGATGCCAGACTCAGACAGAACTTCAAACTATAACACCTCATATAGATGTGACTGTTTTACCATGAACATGCACCTTATTTGCACCTTATTCCTGACTTTTTGCACTATTTATTCTGATCTTTCCATCTTGCACATTACTACTAAATATCTGTAAATAATTTTAATCTCATAATCATAATCTCTTTATTTTAATTGTATTACCTTGTTACTATGTGCACAGAGAAACTTGTTTCAAAGCTTTGAATCTTGAATCTTTGACTCAGAAGCAGAATATTTATAGATGCACTTCACAGTATTTATTAACCATTTACAGGGTTTTATAAAACTTTACAGAAAATGTTTATAGATGTTTTACAAACCAGTTATTACCCATTAACAAATGGGAAAATACCAATTAACCCTCTATTGAATAGTGTTGCCATATGGCAACAATTACTTTAATTTTAATTTTTTCCAAAAAGCCGTATTAAAATCTGTGTTTAGAGTTAGGGGGCTTTTTAAAGGGGCTTTTATTTTGAAGGACATACAATTTATGAGGTCACATGACCAGGATATCCTGTTTGCTCATGGACATTTGACATGTGAGCATCACTGTCTTTTATTTAGAGCTTTGGAAAATGTTCACCAAATAAAATTAACTCATGATCAAGGATAATTAATCTTTATTTTTTAATTATCTTTTTTTTCCCATATAGCAACAAGATGCATCTATCCTGGGACGTTTTCTTTTATATATTTTAAATATATCTATCTATTATTTAGGCCATTTTAATAGTACAAACATTCCAAAAAATAGTTATTATGTCTAAGTAATATTTGAAGTAATGAAGTTAACTAAAGTTCAATAAACTATTAATAGATGGTGGTTATATATTTTTAATTTTTATATAACCTTTATTTAACCAATATAATCAACTGACAGATCAACATCTCTTAAAATATCTCTGTAGAGATAAACTACATTAAGTCTGGAGGTAGATGATAAACAGACCTAGAGGAAACAGGTTAAGTTCGGTTTGTCTAATAAATTCAGTCCTAACTGGAGGAACATGTAGACGTGGTGTTACCATCATTATTCTGCAGTGTTATAGATGGTTTAGATGATACATTAGCTGGTAATTAGTCGGCGTCCATGTTTTTTGAGGCCTTCCCGTCACTAACCTCTCGCAGTAATGTCCAGCGTAGCCCTCCTGGCACTGACACCTGAGGACAGCACTTCCTCTCACGCTGTTGCAATGCACCGCGAAGCTGCCAGACACAGGGGAAAACACAGGGATTAAAGCTGCAGGCCAGTCGTCCACCTTCCTGCCACAGACGCTATAAAACCAGACTCACTTATTGGAGGGGACAGACAGGGGGCAGGCGCAGGGCTGGCAGCTGTAGCCTACGAAGCTAGGAGCTAGCATGTAGCCGTCCTCACACATCTCACAGAAGTCTCCTGTGCTGTGGTCCCTGCAGTTCTAATGAGGAAAATATCACATGTGATGGTTGGTGTTAGTTTGCTGTTTCCATCCTTGATGTTAACAGGCCTTAAATCAGCTGTAAAATACAATAAAAACTGTATCTATCAACCAGTTAGTTCCTGTTACGTTCATTAACACATTTAAACCCACAGTTTTCCCACAAAGTTTTCATGCATATAATTATATCAGTTCAGTCAATAACAATCATGTTCTGCATCTATTTTTTTCCCATTTTCTATTATTTTCTTTGCAGAAAATGTCATTTTAATGTCTATTAAAGTTGCTGTTTGCACAAATCTGCCCATAAACAAAAACCTATTTATCCCATGTATAAAGTTCTTTTTGTGGATTATTGTAGAGACTGAAATCATTAAGTATATGTAGATATATCAGGGTTGAAATGATAATAATTTGAATAAAATCACCTCTATCTGGGATATAGGGAGTCTGAAAAACTTTGTCTAAGTTGTCGTAGTCTGTCTAAAAGTAGGTTTAATAGTAGGTTTAATAGTAGGTTTAATATCATGACCCATTTAAACCCAGAATATATCAGTTGAGTCAATAACAATCGTGTTATTTATCTATTTTTTCCCCATTTTCTACTATTTTTTCTTTGCAAAAATTTGTGCTGTTTGCACAAATCTGCCCATAAACAAAAACCTATTTATCCCATGTACATTATTTTTTTGTGGGATTATTCTAGAGACTTGAATGATTAAATAGATATAAACATGTCAGGGTTAAAACCATAATAATCTGAATAAAATGACTCTTTCTGGGAGGGTTTGTCTTCTCCATGTTCTCAGGAGGAAGTTGATGACGTCATGTGACAGGAAGTAGTTGTAGTAATATAAAAGTTGAATGAATGAGTAACATTTAGATGTTTTATTTTAAGTATAAAATGTCCGTCATAGGTTTTATATTGGTTTTAATATTTATAATTTAATATAACATCTATGATATTACAGTTCAATTTTGACCCATATTTATTTACTTCAATAAAAACCTAAATATATATATATATATTTTTAGTAATAGAACTTCAACCAGAATGTTTTATAATTAAGTGACTTGTTTTTTGTTTTATTTTGTTGAACTACCAACCTTGATGTGAATAAAACAAGTTGAAATGATTCTTTCATGCATTAAAACCTGGAACAGGTGGACTGTAACAGCAGAGGAAGGTTATTCTAGTTATTCTAGTTATTCTATGTCTATGTGGTTAATTCTTTACGGTAGAACTTACGATGCAAACACCAGTGATGTCTTCACATTCGTCAGCGCGCTCTTTGCAGTTACACGGTAAACACATGTTCTGTTCGCTGAGGAAAAATCCCTTCATGCACACCTGCAGGGAACAGAACACAGAAACATGAATGTCTGCAACATCTGGAGCAGCTGCATCATCCTTTTCTGTAAATATCACAACCAATCAGAGTCACCTGGAGTCATCAATACTCATCAATACTTCATTCATTGACTTCACTGTCCAATGATGTAAAAAGCCAGGTAGAAGCTAATAAACAGTCTGTTATACAGCAAATAACAGACCACTGCATCATTCCTGTCTGGAACCAGCATCTCTACATGTTTCCTGTCATTTCTGGTGAAGTCCACCTCATTCTGCTGCAAGAGGAACTAATAAAGTCTCCAAGAACTATGACAAAGACTGGAGAACATGACAAGACACATGGAAGCTGGAGATTATCAGGAATTTACAGCAAGTTTCACTAGTTTCAGTTGATTTTCGTTAAGTTTTACTTGATTTACATTAAGTTTCAGTTGATTTTCATTAATTTCAGTTGATTTTCATTAAGTTGCAGTCGATTTTCGTTAAGTTTTAGTTGATTTTCATTAATTTCAGTTGATTTTCAATAAGTTTCAGTTGATTTTCAGTAATTTTCAGTAATTCTTTTTTTGATTTTCGGTCATTTCAATGAGTTTCAGTTGATTTTCAGTCATTTTCAGAAGATTTTCATTAAGTTTCAGTTGATTTTCAGTAATTTTCAGTAACTTTCAGTTGATTTTCATTAAGTTTCAGTTGATTTTCAGTAATTTTCAGTAACTTTCAGTTGATTTTCATTAAGTTTCAGTTGATTTTCAGTAATTTTCAGTAACTTTCAGTAGATTTGCATTAAGTTTTAGTAAATATTTGGTAATTTTCAGTAGATTTTCAGTTAAAAGAGTTCATGCTGGAAATAAAAGAGACAGAATGATGTGATTGGTCCACATGGATCTAAAACTGTATTATTTAAACTACCTGATGAAGTTCTGAGTCTCATTAAATTCATCCGTTTTCTAGTGATCGACAAAGTTCATGGATTCATTTTATACGTTTGCAAATACATTTTCATCCCAGTTGCTGCAGAGAAACATCGACAGTTTATGTTTCTGCAAATAATTTGAATACCGAGCATTATCCATGCCTGTTGCTCATAAAGAGGATATCTGTTACTGGACCGATGGGATTTTATTCACAGCAGATCCTGTTACGCTTCCTCACACAGTTGTTAGCCTGCTAACTTAGCCATGTTTATATCATTTAAGGAAAAGTGTCTGATCTGAACCCTTAAAGAGGAACGAGGTCTGAAACGTTAAACATCTGCGGTTTACAGAAACAGAAAGTGTCAGGGTTTTCCTCTGGAAACGGACCCGACACGTTTTTATACTAGAAACTTAGCAGGAAACAAATGGAGAATTATAATGGATTCACAGGTATATATGTGATCTTTTCAAATATCAAGAATTCATCAAATGAAATGAGTTAAGTTTGTGTAGTTACAAGAGTTTCCTGAATTTGACTCCTCTCAGTTGAGAAAATCAACCAAATTCTTCATATTTCAGTTTGATAAAAAGTGGATTTGTTGGTTTCATACAGAATTCATGCAGCTCTTGTTTGGAGGATGAATCCTGGACTTGTGTTTGTTTGACATGTGTTACCCCACACTTCACATAGTTTAGAGACCAATAGGTAACTTTCAGGCAAAGTCGAATCGTGCCAGGTTTATTTATTCAGGCTGATGTCACTTTGAGTATCAGTGGCCTTAAAGAGCCACAACAGCAGCACAGCTCCTACTGCCAGACTCCTCTAAACAAGAAGAACCAGAGAAAACCACAAAACACATCTTAGCTTAGCATGTTAGCATGCTAATATGCATGACAATAAATACAATAACTGTTAAGGAATCACATTACCTTCAATGACATGAAATATTAGACATGGTAAAAAACAAGACAACCTTAGGTTGAGACAAGGATATCCTGGTCATGTGACCTCATAATACATTGTATGTCCTTCAAAATAAAAGCCCTTTACTATAAAAACATAGATTTAATATCACAGCTATTTAAAAAAAATAAGAATGATAATATTATAACCGATAATATTAACCAAGAATGATGTAGTCTACAAATATTTACACCAATATATTCAATCACTACTCTGTTGCTATTTACATTTACATTACAGAGATGTTCACATGTCAAATGTCAATGAGCAAACAGGATATCCTGGTCATGTGACCACAGAAATTTTATATCCTTCAAAATAAAAGCCCCCCTTTCACACCTAACTGTAAAAACATTTTATTTTATCCATGTACACAGCTGTAAACAGCAGATTAACAAGATTATTTTAGTATGGAAGCTGGTCAATGTAATCAATATATTAAAAGAAGAAGTGGTGGTTTCATGCTATGTAAGTCAATGGGACTCCAGTAGGTTTATACACTAGGAATTTATCATATTTTTATATTGTTGCTATATGAAAACAAATCTATTTTACCATAATAATAAAAAACTATAACATAAAAATTGACCCTAGATAGTGAAACATAAAACATAAAATAAATAAATAAATAAAAGAAATAAGTTTATTTAGCCTATGTAGTAAGTTATTTTTTCATTTGGTGAAAATGTTCCCAAATTCTGAATAAAAGACAAGTGATGCTCACATGTCAAATATCCATCAGCAATAGGGATATCCTGGTCATGTGACCTCATTAATTGTATGTCCTTCAAAATAAAAGCCTTTCACATCTAACTATATCATCCATGTAAACAGCAGCAAGCAGCAGGTAATGAAGGAGTCTTGTTAGAGACATGATATATCTGATATCTTACTACCATTAATATGGAAGCTGCTTCTAATGACCCATCCTCATCACCACACCCTGCAGTGGTTCCACTACAAGTAGCTCATTAATAGAACAGCATCAAACAGTTTCATGAATCATTTCCTTTGACTTGTTGCATAAGACAACGACTGAATCTGGGAGTCAGAGAGTTTTATTTGATTTTATTGCAGCAGTTTTCTCTCCCAGTCACAGAAAGACATTCTAAAACCTTTAAATCCCGTCTGATGTTTGTTCACCAGGGTTCTCGGGATGGTGTGATGTCAGAGTTCAGGGCCATGCCCACACACACACACACACACACACACACACACACACACACACACACACACACACCCCTTTCTGAACCATTCAATGAGGCGTATACAGTTGCACTTTGTTCGCAGCGGCCTAAGTAGAGTCTGACCTCCTGGTCCCACTCAGAGAACTGGACATTGCTGCTGTTCATCCAGACCAGAGCAGCAGAACATTCTTCAGTCGTACAGTAATGCATGCCGACTTCTGCTTCACATTTTCCTCTGTGGGACAAAGACGTGTTTTAAAGTGAACAGATTCTTCCTGAGGACACATTTCCTGTGTTTTTATCCCCTTAGCGACACATCCACTGATACCAGACCACCGGTCAGTATCATATCAACAATAAATCTGTCAAACTTCTGGGTAAACACGTCCCGAACATGGAACTCATTGACCCCAAATGGTGGTTCAAGCCCTTTAGACGTAATAAAGCAGGAGTTTATGGGAAACCGCTGGGGTCCTGTGCTGTTTACCATTTGTAGAAGCACCTCAATGAGTTCTGAGTTGGTTTAGGCTATTAGCTGTGTGACAGTGTGTGATGGCTCAAACAGCTGCGGTGAGTATACACAGGACTGGGCAGGGGGTTGGGCGGCTGGACCGAGATGCAGCAGATGGTCTGGACTAGGACACGGATCTCTTTAGAAAATGAGAGGAATGCATCTCCGGTATATAAGCCAGCGCTGCTGCGTGTTTGGATGAGTTTGCATTTATAATCCAATTAAAAGAAATAAAAGGAATAGTTTGGGTCTTTAGTGTGTTGGGTAGTGATTAGTCTGGCACAGAGGCTGGAAACAAATAAACAATGGAGCATGGTGTCAACAATATGAAATAAACATGAAGCTGCCTTTAGTCACTGGAAGAAAGTAAATTTCATCTGGAGAAAACACACTATTCATTATAATGTTGTCAATAGTCAATAATATTATCAAAGGAAAGAAAATTCTGACCAAATAACAAATTCCTTAACTTATTGTGAGTAGTTTAATTCATATTTAGTATAATTAGACTCATAGTGAGTAGAATTATCCTGAATAACCTCATTTTATTGGCAGATAATCTTACTTTTTTTGAGTTTTTCCAAGAATTTGAGATAAAAAGTCTAAAAACTATGAGATAGAATAAACAAAGATAAAATAAAAGTCAAACAATTTAATCCTATTTAAAAAAGAATGAAGAAATAGACCAAAATAAAGAAAAAAACGTGAAAAACAAAGAAAAACTATCAAGATAATTAAGTACCAATTGTACCAAATTCAAGATATTTTCAATTTTTAAGATTTCATTTTTTGCACAACTACACAAACAAAATTATAATAATGAACTAAAAGGTTTCACGTTTCAGCTGAATCCTGTTTGCTGTTGATTCATTTGATGGTTCAAAAACTGACAACAGGAGAATAATGACAAGAATTTAAGGTCATTAGTGTCTAAAAAACACAAATATAGGTTCTTAAATTATTTGTCGTCAGTAGTTCTCAAAGCTTCCAGCCGCACAACAATGAAGAACATGACATGCATGTTTCTTTACATGTTCTTTGTTTCCTTCTCGTCCATATTTTCTGTATGAATACATCCAGCTTGCTAGCTTAAATCTTGCTAAATTTGCTAGCATGAAACTACTCTTTAGCCCAATCCCAGTTAGCGCTGACCTTCAGTTTGGCCCCTACATCACTGGGGTGGAACTAATGACCAAATGTCATAGACATTTATTCTTGTCTATGACATAGACAAGAATAAAAGCTGAATTTTCCGTCACCTGTTGGGATTCTGGTACAGGAGCCATGTTGTTGAACTTCAAAAAACATCTTTTTCTCTTCCTTTAGTAGCAAATGTCCATCCTCAGCTTAGATGTTTGAAACACGTCCAAACAAACGTCATCTTTCTGTGTTTTTCTCGTTTACACATGAAACTCATTTAGCTCTAAAGTCCGAGTGCATTAAAACGCAGCTTTAAAAGCATTCAACCTCTTTACAAACCGGTTCTATTGATTATCAGAAAGTCGCTGCTCAATATTCTGTTTGAGTGATTCAACAGAGTTCTAAGAAGTAGAGGTCTGAAATATTCCCTGATGTAATGGGGGCAACCCTTCAAGACATTGATACGTCCAGTCCAGTAGGTGCTAATGAGCCTTCAAGCTGCTAGCCAACAACCAATTACACACACACACACACACACACACACACACACACACACACACACACACACACACACACCCTCAGAGTTACGTTTGTTTGAAATAAAAAGGTTTTGGTACATTGAAAGACAACGTTAAACTGATGAATCATATATTTAAAACCTTAATTTACAAGGAAAATAAGACTTGTTTGCTCTTTCCAAGGTATCCACCATCTTGCTAAAGGCATTAACCCATTGAAGTCTATGAGCCTTTAAGTCTCTGACTGTCATTTTATACTTTAAATTAAAAAAAAATCTGACTTGATAGTGGACAACTTTTTCCATTTTAAGCCATAAAATGAAGTTTCCAACTACTTCCTGTCACATGACGTCATCAACTTCCTCCTGAGAACATGGAGAAGACAAACCCTCCCAGAAAGAGTCATTTTATTTAGATTATTATGGTTTTAACCCTGACATGTTTATATCTATTTAATCATTCAAGTCTATAGAATAATACCCAAAAAAGAATTTTATACATGAGATAAATAGAATTTTGGGCAGATTTGTGCAAACGGCAGCTACTGTATAATTATATTTCATGATTATTAGTGACTCAACTGATATAATTATATGGAGGAAACCTAAGACATCTTTGAAGACATTTTATTAAACCTACTTTTGGAATGTTTTCCTGCAACTATTCAGTTTAGAGGCTCGTATATCCCTAATAAGAAGTATTGGAACAACATTCATCAATCATTAATCATTAATCATGTATGAATATCTTTGAATATCTTTCTAATTGTTATCAGTGTATTTGTTTTTCAGCTGTTCTTATTCTGCTTTCAGTCTTTATTATTATTTATTTTTCACATCTTGACTCCATCTTCATATCTAACATATCTATTGATTTTCTCATCTCAATCACTTGCATATTGTTTCCATATGGAAACGCATTGATTTTAGAATATTAGAACAAAAAATGAATTAAATTCACGTTTTTTTGGGTAAATTCTTTTTTTTAATTCTATATAAGTGACACCCTTTGATTATGGGCAATGATGCTCACATGAGCAACCAGGATATCCTGGTCATGTGACCTCATAACTTGTATGTCCTTCAGAATAAAAGTCTCCTTTTCACACCTAACTTTAAAAAAACTGATTTTATAGCACAGCGTAACATAATGAATGAATATTCTATAATCCTGGTTGGAGATGGGTAGTAGATTGGCAAATTTAATTAATATTTCTCTAATTTACAGAAAGTCTCTATCTCTCATCACTTTTTAGTTACAGACTTTTGAAATTAAGACAAAAATCCTTTGTCGCCTAAAGGTTTAAGACTCTTCTGTTGAGGTAATACTGAATGTAGAAGTCACCACATTAACGTATGAATCCATCTGGTCCATAATGCAAATGAAACCTCTGACATCATAAACTCAGTATGTGAAGTATTTCTCTGTTCGTCCCACTGTTCCCACTGCAGACCACAACAAAGCTGCCATTCAACACGTTATATAAAAGATGCTTTTATTGATTCCATCCACCGATTCACTGTTCTGCTGCACAGTATTTATTAGTAAATTAAGTTTTTATCAGTATATATCAGTATATATCAGTATTTACCAGTATTTACCAGTATTTACCAGTATTTACCAGTATATATCAGTATTTACCAGTATTTACCAGTATTTACCAGTATTTACCAGTATATATCAGTATTTACCAGTATTTACCAGTATTTACTAGTATATATATATATATATATATATATATATATATATATATATATATATATATATATATATATATATATATATATATATATCAGTATTTATCAGTATTTACCAGTATTTACTAGTATATATATATATATATATATATATATATATCAGTATTTTCAGTATATATCAGTATTTACCAGTATTTGCCAGTATTTACCAGTATTTACCAGTATTTATCAGTATTTACCAGTATTTTCAGTATTTACCAGTATTTACTAGTATATATATATCAGTATTTTCAGTATTTACCAGTATTTACCAGTATTTATCAGTATTTACCAGTATTTTCAGTATTTACCAGTATTTACCAGTATTTATCAGTATTTACCAGTATTTTCAGTATTTACCAGTATTTACTAGTATATATATATCAGTATTTTCAGTATTTACCAGTATTTACCAGTATTTACTAGTATATATATATCAGTATTTTCAGTATTTACCAGTATTTATCAGTATTTACCAGTATTTTCAGTATTTACCAGTATTTTCAGTATTTACCAGTATTTATTAGTATTTACCAGTATTTATCAGTATATATCAGTATATATCAGTACTAGTATATATCAGTATATATCAGTATATATCAGTATATACTAGTATATATCAGTATATTTCCCTGTGTGTGTTGATGTAGTACTAATGAAAGCACCAGGCTCATCTCTCTCTGTGATACAGGCACCAACTAATTCAAGCTGGTGTCAAACATAAAACAGGAGTTAACTCTACAGACGAGTGACGTCCATAGTCAACACCTCCTCAGGTCAAAGGTCAAAGCTGTAGTGCATGTGGGGGTGGGAATCCTCCATGATAGAGAGATAGATCCCTACCAGTGTTACTACAATATATTATATGTAATGTGTTATTTATTACTTGTTGCTGTCAGTTCAATGTAAGTTATTACATATATATAAATATATATATTATAATATTAAAAATGTAAGACATTACAATACTATTATATTACTGTTAACACTTCTGTTGTAAGGTTTAGGAAGGAAGGAAGGAAGGAAACATGTGAGGAAGGAACAAAGGAAGGAAGGAAACATGTGAGGAAGGAAGGAAGGAAGGAAGGAATGAAGGAAGGGAGGAAGAGAGGAAGGAAGGAAGGAAGGAAGGAAGGAAGGATGGAAGGAAGGAAGGAAGGAAGGAAGGAAGGAAGGAAGGACGGAAGGAAGGAAGGAAGGAAGGAAGAATGGAAGTAAACATGAGGAAGGAACAAAGGAAGGAAGGAAACAGGTGAGGAAGGAAGGAAGGATGGATGGAAGGAAGGAAGGAAGGAAGGAAGAATGGAAGGAAACGTGGAGAAGGAACAAAGGAAGGAAGGAAACATGTGAGGAAGGAAGGAAGGAAGGAAGGAATGAAGGAAGGGAGGAAGAGAGGAAGGAAGGAAGGAAGGAAGGAAGGAAGGAAGGATGGAAGGAAGGAAGGAAGGAAGGAAGGAAGGAAGGACGGAAGGAAGGAAGGAAGGAAGGAAGAATGGAAGTAAACATGAGGAAGGAACAAAGGAAGGAAGGAAACAGGTGAGGAAGGAAGGAAGGATGGATGGAAGGAAGGAAGGAAGGAAGGAAGAATGGAAGGAAACGTGGAGAAGGAACAAAGGAAGGAAGGAAACATGTTAGGAAGGAAGGAAGGAAGGAAGGAAGGAAGGGAACATGTAAGGAAGAAGGGAAGGAAGGATGGAAGGAATAGAACGTTTTGAGGAAGGAAGGAAGGAAGGAAGGAAGGAACAAAGGAAGAAAAGAGTGAAGAAACATAAGGAAGAAAGGGAATAAATGAGTGAGGAAGGAACATTGAGGTGAATGTGACTGTGGAGGAAACATGAAGGTTAAGTTGCTGTCAGTAAAATCCCAGTAAATATGGATTCATCAACTAAATCTATCTGTAGACCTTTGTCATTATTGCTGCTAGTTTTCATTCAGCTGCTGATTCCACTGTTAAAGTGTTTCTCATGTCTTCAACAACAAGTCTCCAAACCTCTGGATGCTGAAGAATCTCAGAGCAGCAGAAGGTTCATTTAGTCTGTTTAGTGCTTTTATCTCCACTCTCATGTTAACTTCATGTTACTATGGCTCCTCTGGAAATGTTCAATTCCTGTTAACCTTCTTCCCCTGTAATGCATTATGTTACTGCGTTACAGAAGAAATCAGTGCATTGCAGTAATCTATTACTTTTGTACCAGTCTGACTCCTACAATGTGATTTCATAAAGACAACTTTAATAATGTGGAGCCAGTTTCCCCCAGAGTGGGAGAGTTTAGTGGATTAAATATTAATACTTGTTGTTGAATCTCATTTCCGCTTTGCCTCTGCTGTATTGACTCAGAGAGAAGGGTTCAGACGCTGGATTTAGTCCTGCTAAGACCTCAGAACATCCTCAGATCCTCCTCAGATCCAGGGTCATGGGAATCTGGTCCTAAACCGGTCCGTCTCAGAGGGGAAGTCTCAGGATGACTCCAGAGATGGAGAAATAAACATAAACTAAATAACTGAAGGAGGGTTTGTTGACTTTGCTCTTTTTTTGAATCACCAAGTTTGGGAAAGCGGATTCCTCTGCAGCCTCATGGATGTTTGTCATTTATAGGATGTTGAGTAAACTTCACTGTATAGACACTTAAATCATATTTACCAAGAAGGATGGATCAGTTCTATGTATGTCACTGATATAAATCAATAGAAAATAAATAGAAGGAAGGAAGGAAGGAAGGAGAGAAGGAAAGATGTGAGGAAGGAAGGAAGGAAACATGAGGAAGAAAGGAAAGAAGGAAGGAAACGTGAAGAAGTAAGGAAGGAAGGCAGGAAGGAAACATGTGAGGAAGAAAGGAGGGAAGGAAGGAAGGAAGGGAACATGTTAGGAAGGAAGGAAGGAAGGAAGGAAAGGTGTGAGGGAGGAAGGAAAGAAGGAAGGAAACGTGAGGAAGGAAGGGAAGAAGGAAGGAAACGTGAGGAAGGAAGGAAGGCAGGAAGGAAACATGTGAGGAAGAAAGGAGGGAAGGAAGGAAGGGAACATGTTAGGAAGGAAGGAAGGAAGGAAAGGTGAGGGAGGAAGGAAAGAAGGAAGGAAGGAAGAAAGGAGAGAAGGAAAGATGTGAGGAAGGAAGGAAGGAAGGAAACATGAGGAAGAAAGGAAAGAAGGAAGGAAACAAGAAGAAGTAAGGAAGGAAGGCAGGAAGGAAACATGTGAGGAAGAAAGGAAGGAAGGAAGGAGGGAAGGAAGGAAGGATGTTTTTCTGCAAACATGGAATATCATTCTAGAACAGTCTGAAAAAACGTGTGTGTGGTTTTACTCAGAATGAAAAACACATTGGAGAATTCTAGAATTCCAGGTTGGTCAATGAGAATTTAGTGATTTTTGTGCCAGTGTTTTCATTTGTATTAGTCAGAGTTCTTATTATATTTGTAGTAATGGATTATTACATATGGTAAAGGTGTGGTTCTACTACCAAACTGCTCTGTTGGTGGTTGATTCAAATCCCAACTGGTTTGGGACGAGAGGCAAACTCCAGTTTTCCAGATGAAGGACTGATATGCTCCAAACCACCAGACCTCCACACCCTTTATTTCTGCCTCACTGAGTAAAACAGAGACACCTTGAGTGTTGAATTCCAACAGAAGACCAACAACTGCAGCATTGGTTTAAAGTGCAGCCAGCGCAGACTGAGAATTCATCACATTCTTTATTCTTTATCAGGACCAAACAGAAGAATGTTCTGTACCAGTGAAACGTTGGGATGCACTTTTACTGGGAGTGAATGGGAATAAGCATCAAACCTCTGTACTAGAACATCAAGTACATGCAGGCTTTGTTCCTGTTGTTACCCTGGTCATAGGTATGTGATCGGAATTCCACACAGGAAAGGAGGAGTCCACCAGCAACCAAGTCATTATACAGTGTCATATATGTGGTAGCTGTGATGACAACACAATGGGCTTATATATAAAGTGATACAAACAACATCTCATGGATTATAACTGAAGCAAAACACAGAAACTGTCTTATAATCTGTGAGTTTGAGTATTGTTTGCTCAGTTGAAAGTTTGACTTCTGAGCTTTTATACATATAATTATATCATTTGAGTCACTAACAATCATCTTATATATTTATTCTTTCTTATTTTCTACTCTGCTTTGAACAAAATAGCATTTTACTGACTCATACCTTTAATCTTCTACTGCATAGTGCTGCAGCAATTACTTCATCTTCATTTTTCTAAAAGGTTGTGATATAAAATCTATGTTTTACAGCTAGATGTGAAAAGGAGGCTTTTATTTTGAAGGATATACAATTTATGAGGTCACATGACCAGGATATCCCTATTGCTGGTGGACATGAGCATCATTGTCTGCTGAAGGTTGTCTTTTATTCAGAATTTTGTAAAATTTCCATCAAATATAAATTATTATTGCACGTTTATTATTAATAATTTCTTTTTTTTTACTTTATGTTTTAGTCTCATTGACTTATATACTCAGAGTTTTGGAAAATTCAGCAAATAAAAAAATGAACTCACTGTCTAGAGTAAGCTTTACACTTTAATTCTTTTCTTTATTATTATTTAATTAGATCTGTTATGTTATATGTTGTTTTTTACTATGGTAAAAATAAATTAGTCACCATATGGCGACAATATGCAAATATGGAAAATTCTTACTCACACAACCAAAGGTTGTCTTTTATTCAGAATTTGGGAAAATCCCACATTTTTACCAAATAAAAACTCACTGAGTTGAATTTTAATAATTAAAAATAATTTAAATTTTATTTAAAACTATTTATTATTATTTTATTTAATTCTTTTTTTTTTTTTTACATTTAATTAAATTAAAAAAATAAATGGAAAATACATAGCATCAAACTATCCTGAGACTCTGTTTGCAACTTTTCCTTTTATATATAATTTAAATATATCGGTAACTTAGGCCATTTTAAGTAATTTAAGCTTCAATTTTATAATTGAGTTATTTATTTTACGTTTAATTAAATTTAAAAAATGGAAAATTGGAAAATTCCTCATGCATACAACTCATCTGGTGTAATTAAACTTTATTTTTTATTTTTTACATTTAATCCAACTTTGATCTTATATGATTTTTTTCTAATATGCTAAAAAGACTTGTTATCATAAGTTAAATATCTAGTGTAACAACCTAATGGAGTCTCTTTGACTTACACAGCATGAAACTATCCTGACACTATGTTTACAACTTTTTCTGTTAATATATTGATTATTTAGGCCACTTTAGGTAATTAAATCATTTTTCTCAGTAATATTTCATGGGTTAAAGTCTTTTCTGCTCTTTCTCTCTTTTTTCCTCTCTGGGGTGTCGCTCTACCTTTGGCAGCTGCTTTCCATTACCGAACTGTCAGGAGGGGCTTTGACAGCACTTAGAGACAGTAACTCAGGAGCTGTGAGCTGTGAGTTATGTCTAATGACACACACACACACACACACACACACACACACACACACACACACACACACACACAAAGCCAGACTATTGTGACATTTCAAAACTACACCGTATGACTCACGAGCCCGTGTCATCCTCAGTTTACACATCATGCACCACATCCACCATCTGCATTAAATCCTGGACACACACTTTACTCTATGTGGGTAAAAGTCAGAAGAAGCTTAACCTGCTCAGTCACTGGAGATAAAAACCAAACGTTCTTACTGTCAACGCCAACTGTTGCTGCTCCCCGAGCCTGGCGGCCGACGTGTGGTAGACGATCCCTGAGAGGATGCCGAGAAGCCAGAGGCAGGGCAGAGATTTCGCAGCCATACTTGTGATTAGTTTTTTCCTATTGGGAGCAGTGGTCTCCTGTCAGATCTGCCGGTCGTAGGAAAACCCTCTGCAGGGGCAGCAATCCCCTGCTTATTTTGACTTGTTTCCCGGCTGCTGCTCCCAGCCCTCCAGATGCGACACTAGTCCCGGCCCGAGCTGAGTCCTGTAAAACAAACTTGTGTGGACTTCCTCCCTTTCTCTCTCCCTCCCTCCCTGCCCTGATTCCTCTCCCCTAGTGGACTTGCCTCTCCCCTGAGCCCAGTGTCTAAATCACATACAGATGGGAAGGCTGGAAACTGAAAGAGAGAGAGAGAGAAGGAGGTAAATGAGCAACAGAGGGCTTCTGTCTCCTGAGGCAGACAGTGCACCCATCCAAGCCGGCGTACACCCTCCCTCCTCCTCCCCCACCCAGCAGGGTAAGACTCAGTATTAGCTTCTCGTCTCCATTTGCACGTCCATGGCACCCTTTCACCTTGGGCTCAAACTGCCGCCCACCCCCCACCACCTCCCCTTCTCCCTGTGTTCGGGTCTGAAAAAGCTTCCCCACTCGCCCTGCAGCAAAGAAACAGCTGCTCCGACATATCCCAGCTCCACTTCACTTCCCCACAGCTTTTATGTTGGTTTTCCAAGGTCGCACCATCAAAAACAAGCTGCTATATTTATGGATAATGTGTGAGCAGAGGCGGAAATCCCCACACAAAGTTATCCCCCCGCCAAAAAGTCTTTGTTAGCAGAAATAAATAGTTTTTAATATTAAAGAAATGTCAAATAAACACACATTTCTTATGCGTTTCTTAATAGTTGAAAAATTATAACCCCCTTTATTCCTCAAAGTGGTTTGATCCAATGGGCGGGGCCAGTGGCTAACGGCTAATTTAGACAATCAGCTAGTAGCTAGCTAACGTGGAAGAAACCAATCAAACTAACACGTAGAAGCCAGTAATTCATTTATCAAACCACTTTTTACAGGCCTGCTGGTTAAGATCAGACCAAATAGTTAATGAGCTCTAACGATGGATGTTACCATAGAAACAGTAACTAAGGGACAGAGGAGGGACCTGGGGTCATTGACTCATGATTACATTTGCCTTACGTATAAATATAAATAAAATGGAACATTGCTATAACTGCTATTTTTCTTTGAACCCATTTAAGCTTAGATTGCATAATATAATTATATCAGTTAATATCAATTTAACTTCTTTGCAGAAAATATCATTTTAATGTCTGTTATAGTTGCTGTTTGCACAAATCTGCCCATAAACAAAAACCCATGTATCCCATGTATAAAATTCTTTTTGGGGGATTATTCTAGAGACTTGAATGATTAAATAAATATATACATGTCAGGGTTGAAAATCATAATAATCTGAATAAAATGACTCTTTCTGGGAGGGTTTGTCTTCTCCATGTTCTCAGGAGGAAGTTGATGATGTCATGTGACTATCGTGTCATTAGAAAAAAGGTTTTAATGCGTTAATGACATAATTTAAACCAGTCAAACCTGGAAGGTAAGTTGCTAATGAGAAAGAGCAGAAGACCAGGTTGTAGCATGCTAGTATTATGGTATAGCATGCAGAAATTATTCTCTAAAAACGTCCTGTTTATTGCCCCCCCATGAATAAAATGGGATTTTCTCTCCTGTGTGTGAGGCTCTCAACAGGAAGGAACCAAGCGTGACTTCCTGCACAAAGAGCCGTATTGTCGGGATGTAAAAAAAAACAAAAAAAACACAGGCGGCAGGATCCAGCTGATTTTCTGGATACTGTAAAGGCCACTTGAATGTCGATGCACGCGCTGAAACCCATGACTTTTCTTTTTTCCACCTCACAAAGACGATGCTGTAAGCAGTTCCAAATACGTCCAAGTTATGTTGTGGCGGCCTATAGGACCGTGAGGAAGTCGTATGTCTCAAGTGACTAATAAACAGGTTGTCACATTCCAGCTGAATGCATGGCAGCGACGTTAACTTCACGCAAGAAGAAGAGCAAAACAAGGCCTGAGGCTGCTCTATATTTACTGCTGGAAACAGAACCAGCATTGAAGTGGAAATTAAATCTGAATTCTCACATATTTCAATTATGACGCTGCTAAAAATACTCAGAAAAATGAGGCTTTTGTACATTTTGGGCTCATTTTCCTACCAGTTTATGAACATTCAGTCAGGGAGACTGTGGCTTGTTGTCACATTTTGCATTTTTTTTGGAATCAATACATCATAAATGAAAAATATGAACCAGATGAAAGACATGAAAGTCATGTTGTATTCATGTTATTTTCATATGTTGGGGTAAATCACTATGTCCCACTGGATTTTACAACTAATAAAACAAGGGTAAAATTATTGTTCTTTTTGTAAATGAATATTAAAGACAGGCACAAAACATGTATCACTGAACTTGGAAAAACTTTAAAACAAAACATTATCCAACATGGATTAAAGTTCTTAGGAACAGCTGCAGATATTTGAGGTTCAAACATCCATTTTACGTTTTTTTAAACTGAAAATTCCAGATTGAATTGAATTACCAAAGAAAGCACTGACATAATTTGCTAAACTACCATCTTTGCTAAAGGTAGTGCTAGCTTAAAGTTTAAGCTAGCTAGCTTAAAACAGGACACTGACTGAGGTATAACAGGAGGCTCCATTCTCTTCTAACATGTACTACTGTTAGGATTTATATGTGAAAGAAGCTTATTTTGAAGTATATCACTGGTGAATGGGATGAGCTTCTCTCTTCTAAAGACATGATACCTGATCATGTAAACAACAAATAGTATTCTGCTTCCGAAGCCGCCAGGTTAATAGAACACTACCCATTTTCCTATAAAACGCTGTGATATCCTATTTCCTGCCATAAACCACAGTTCACTGCTGCCTTGGGAGCAACTGTAGATTCCAGTTATGTACTTTTGAGTTCAGTTTCAGCCTTTATAAAACACTTTAATGCAAAGTAAATGGCACCAACCACCAGAGAGCTGATGTTAGCCTTTGCTGAACCGCAGCCTGTTTATTTCACCAGCTCACCGAGGCCGAGAGGCCTTTTCCTTCTTGTTCGTTGACCCTCTGGTCGTTGGTATTCTCAGCACGGGTACAGTATAAATACTGGCGGATCACTCACAGGACCAGGTTTGCATTCAGTGATCGTGGAGGGGTTTTTCACAGCAGCCCCACTGTATTCTTAACTTCTCCACAAAGGGATGAGTTATTTCCCGGGTGGTCTCTTTGCCAACCTATTCAGCTGAGGCCATTCATGTGATTAAAGGCCACTGCTGGGTCTGGCAGATGAACGCCACAGCAGGCATGGCACGGCAACATCACCCTCTGAGCCAAAAACAACAGGGAGAAATCCATCCGCTGCAGTGAGTATCACGAGATCCTACTTAATACAATGCTGTGGCCTTACTGCAACGTTAGTCCCTGCAACTAATTTCAATGTTAAAATGACGTAAAACATAATTTATAAAGTGTGCTATTAATAACAAAACCCAAGGTTAACCAAATCTTTGGGTGAGATAAGATAAATAAGATAAGATTTAAGACACATACATAAGATAAATGGGGCCACTTTTTGGAAAATAAGTGGCCCCATTTATCTTAACTTTTTGGGACAATAACATTCATGTATATTTATGATTAATAATGTTTGTTTCTGATCATTTTGTGTTGGAATTATGTGATAAAATATAATTATTTAGGCCCTACAAGTCTTGAAACATCCACTGTACCAGTTTTTTCTGCATGGCTTGGTTTTAGGTAAAATGGGCCATCTCATCAGGTAAAATGGGCCAGTTAAATGACAAAGGGGAAATTCAAATTTGAAACTAAATAGTTTTGAAACACCATTTCATATTGCTGTTATTACAACAAGAACAGATCAGTTATGTGTTGTACACACATGCTAACATATCTATGTATACAAGCTAAGCTAACGCTACACAAAGCTAGCAGCCAGTCATATGTAACAAGCTAAGTTACACAAACACAGTAAAAGTAGTGACGACTTTGAGTTGAACTAATTTCACATGACAATCAACATAATGTCCATGTTTTAGTTGAACCAAATGTCATACACATGTGTGTTTGTGGCCCATTTTAGCTGAAACCATGTGGCCCATTTTATCTTAAGGTAAATTGTTCCACCCAGATAAACATCACTTTTCCAAAGAAATTATGTTAATATATCAAACTAACAGCATTATTTCTGATGGATGCCATCAAGACAGATATCATGCATAGTTTTTTATGCATATTTGTTTCTTAAATAGATTTATGATCCTTATAATTGTTGTTGCGAATCACTTGGAACAATAACACAATACAAAGATACCTTTTTCATGTTTATTTATGATTAATGACTGTTTCTGATCATTTTGTGTTGGAATTATAATAAATAAATATCATTATTTAGGTCCTATAAGGAAACATCCTAATGAATCACCAGTTGCTAGTCAACCACAGTGATATTAACAGTTTTACCTGATATCAACTAACTTTAAGTAGAGACTTCCTCTAACTCATGCAGCAGCTTGGGTTCATCTCCATATCCATGAAGAAAAAGCAGAAGAAATGCACAGCAGCCGCCTCCCGGGAGTTGTGAGGTCACAGAGTCCGGCAGGTCGTCCCGTTCCCCTCGGCCGGCGGTGTCTCCTTACACTCTCCACACATACCAGAGAAAACTATACCCTCTATCACAACAAACACCTCTACTCTTTAATGCTACGCGCTCAGCGGTTGGTGCCAAACGCTCCTGGAGAGAACACGTTTCTGGATGATAGATAAATAAACCTCACATTAACGGGTATTTTATCAAAGTAAATCTAGCTGGGAACAATGCAACTTTGCATAACAAGGTCCAACGAAGCTTCAGTAAATAGCTGCAGTAAATACAGCAGGTCAAAGTTACATTAATCTGAGAGGATCTGGATGTTTGTAACAAACATGTTTGTGTAATATTTTTGTTTTTTTCCTGAATAAACTGAGGATATTTCTAAAAAAAACAGTCTGACTTGTTTCTGGCAGTGTAGCAGCATTCCAGCAGCAGGTTTCCCTCTGAAAAAACAGCATTGAATCACTACAGATCACTAAATATCTGCAAAATAACTAACATTTCACTGTTTGCTATTGCAACATGCAGTGATTTATGTCGTTATTTTAATTCTAGTGAGTAGATATGGATAATTTTAATTACTTCAGCATTACTATCAGCTTTTTGGGAAAGTTCTATACAATAAAGACTAATTCCTTCACATTTATTATTATTATTGTTATATTTTTATTATTATATACTATATTATCATCCATTCAGGACCATAGGAATTCATAGGAAACTTCACAGCAATGCAGACACTAGTTGTTGAAGTTTCTGGACCAATGGAAACACAGAGGTGTTACCCATAAAGGTAAAAATGCTATTACCTGTCAATACTCAGCCATTTTCTGCAATAATCCAGTGTGTTTTTCTTGCCTTTTTAGTCTCAACACAAATGCATTGGGTATAAAGCTGTCTATAGCATCAAAACCTGATGAAAGACTGATGACTGAACACCAAAAATGAAGCATGGTTGTTTTTTGGGAAATGACATGATTATCTGATGTAGTTTCCTCAATTCTGCTGTTGGAAAGAGACATTTAGATGCTGCTGGACATTCATTTAAATCATTGGCTTGATTAAGACTTAAACTGCTGAATAATCAGCACAAAATGAGGTGGAAAAAGTATATACTAAGTAAATATATATTATATTTACTTATATTATAATATGTATATATAAGTAAGTAAAAATGCATAAACATAATCTCAGGATAGTTTCATGCTATGTAAGTCAATAGGACTCCATTAGGTTGTATGTATATTGGAATTTAACTTATTTGTATATTATTCTCATATGGCAACAAAAAATATTGTTTGGGATATAAAAAAAAAAACAGAAAAAAAACATCAGAATTGAATTTAATATAAAAAATAAATAATAATAAGGTCCACTTCCTCTAGATAGTGAGTTTAATTGTTTATTTGGTGAAAACTTAATACAAGTCCTCTTTAGTTGTGAGACAATGATGCTCACATGTTAAATGTCCATCAGCAATAGGGATATCCTGGTCATGTGATCTCATAAATTGCATGTCCTTCAAAATAAAAGCCCTGTGTAAAAATATAGATTTTATATCACAGCTTTGTAGAAAAAATGAAAATAAAGCAATTGTTGCCGTATGGAAACACTATGTAATAGAGGGATAATATCAGTGTTAAAGTCTCCTTTTCCTGTGGAGCATCCAACAAAACTAAAGAAACATAAATGTCTTGTGTATTTAGAGTTTTTACGGTGCAGCATTCCTGCAGGCTCCTGTCCTTACTGTAAAGTTCACAGAAAGCTTCATAATTTCTCTCAGCTCGCTTGATTTGACTCTTGAGGGGAAAGAATATGTCGGTGTTGGCAGCGAGTTTATTAGAAACAGATGTCAGGAGGAGGGGGTGTGTGAGAGAGTGATTTAAAAAATGCAGAGCAGAAGTCTGACTGTAAAAGGAATGACGCATGTAGAGCTGTTCTCACCAAAAACTGAAACTACCCGACACACTTTCTGCTACAAATCACAGATCACATGTAAAAGCTTGGCAGCGTTTATCCACTTTGCTATTAATTTGCCCCAAAGCCAAAGTTCAGGTCATTAAACTCTTCCCAACACAACTAATGGGAACAGTTGGAGCTGGTTTCCAGATATTAAGTAGGAGGCTGCATTCTTCACATATCAATGCAGCAGATCTGTTGAAATTAAATGTGGAATTAGACTTTTAATTTTAGGGTTTGACCTAAAATTATTCAAACTGAAGTTTATAGAGTTTAATCATTGGTTTCCCAACCATTAACTATTTCAGCAAAAGTCTTTCCTTTAGTGTGATTGACATGTTATTATGTGACTTTATTTATATTTTAAATATAAGTAAATGTTGTTACAATAAGGCAGAGATATTGTTATTTACTAGAGTCTTATACTGTTTGGTCTGAATTTTAAGAAATTCACTTAGATATTACTAATAATATCACTAAATATTACTGAATTCATTAGTAAGATAAGATAAAATCAGATAATCCTTTATTTGTTCCACAGTGAGGAAATTACATGATCAACAGCAGTAGAAACAAAAGATTACACACAGACTATATATAAATATAATATAATATAATATAATATTAGATAGATGCAGCATATATACAAAATAGACTCTACATTGAGTAAATATATTACTGCACATGATACATTATTATACAGCAGCAATAATGGGAACATTTAGCAGTTTGTTGTAGAGTCAGCAGGTCCAGTTTAGACTCATGGTCCAGTATAGATGCTAGTTTAGACTCATGGTCCAGTATAGATGCTAGTTTAGACTCATGGTCCAGTATAGATGCTAGTTTAGACTCATGGTCCAGTATAGATGTTAGTTTTAGACTCATGGTCCAGTATAGATGCTAGTTTAGACTCATGGTCCAGTATAGATGCTAGTTTAGACTCATGGTCCAGTATAGAGGTCAGTTTAGACTCATGGTCCAGTATAGAGGTCAGTTTAGACTCGTGGTCCAGTATAGATGTTAGTTTTAGACTCATGGTCCAGTATAGATGTTAGTTTAGACTCATGGTCCAGTATAGATGCTAGTTTAGACTCATGGTCCAGTATAGAGGTCAGTTTAGACTCATGGTCCAGTATAGAGGTCAGTTTAGACTCATGGTCCAGTATAGAGGTCAGTTTAGACTCATGGTCCAGTATAGATGCTAGTTTAGACTCATGGTCCAGTATAGAGGTCAGTTTAGACTCATGGTCCAGTATAGATGCTAGTTTAGACTCATGGTCCAGTATAGATGCTAGTTTAGACTCATGGTCCAGTATAGATGTTAGTTTAGACTCATGGTCCAGTATAGAGGTCAGTTTAGACTCATGGTCCAGTATAGAGGTCAGTTTAGACTCATGGTCCAGTATAGATGCTAGTTTAGACTCATGGTCCAGTATAGAGGTCAGTTTAGACTCATGGTCCAGTATAGATGTCAGTTTAGACTCATGGTCCAGTATAGAGGTCAGTTTAGACTCATGGTCCAGTATAGAGGTCAGTTTAGACTCATGGTCCAGTATAGAGGTCAGTTTAGACTCATGGTCCAGTATAGATGTCGGTTTAGACTCATGGTCCAGTATAGATGCTAGTTTAGACTCATGGTCCAGTATAGAGGTCAGTTTAGACTCATGGTCCAGTATAGATGCTAGTTTAGACTCCTGGTCCAGTATAGATGCTAGTTTAGACTCATGGTCCAGTATAGATGCTAGTTTAGACTCATGGTCCAGTATAGAAGCTAGTTTAGACTCATGGTCCAGTATAGAGGTCAGTTTAGACTCATGGTCCAGTATAGAGGTCAGTTTAGACTCATGGTCCAGTATAGAGGTCAGATTAGACTCATGGTCCAGTATAGAGGTCAGTTTAGACTCATGGTCCAGTATAGATGTCGGTTTAGACTCATGGTCCAGTATAGATGCTAGTTTAGACTCATGGTCCAGTATAGAGGTCAGTTTAGACTCATGGTCCAGTATAGATGCTAGTTTAGACTCATGGTCCAGTATAGATGCTAGTTTAGACTCATGGTCCAGTATAGATGCTAGTTTAGACTCATGGTCCAGTATAGAAGCTAGTTTAGACTCATGGTCCAGTATAGAAGCTAGTTTAGACTCATGGTCCAGTATAGAAGCTAGTTTAGACTCATGGTCCAGTATAGAGGTCAGTTTAGACCGTATAGAATGGCTGATGCCACCACAGAGTCATAGAAGGTCTTTAGGAGAGGTAGAGTCTGGTCTGGACTTTCCTGTACAGTGCATCTGTGTTGTGAGTCCAGTCCAGTTTGTGCTTCAGGTAGTTAAGTAGTTGACTTCCTCACAATATCCCTAATTTATTGTGATAGTGGACTTGTTGCAGCCTCTTTCATCATCATCTTATCTCACATAAGCAGAACTTCTGATGCTGATATTGAATTTTTCAGTCATTATTGTCCAGTATTTGCTGCTATCATCAAGGCAGAGACCCACATAAACTGCTCCTACAGCTGCAGGATATAGTGTTGCTGTCATGTCCTGTTGCTGTGATATTACACACACATTATAGTTACTATGGGACCAGCTGCTATATGAGATCACACAGATTAAAAGCTGCATCTGTTTGGATCTGGATCCTGAATATTTTCCACTTATTGAAGCAGTGAGCTGCTCTCCACCGCTGTGTGGTTACAGAAGGGGAAAAAGAATGTAGTTCAATTGATTTTGAAATGAAACAGCGTTTTTTATTCCATTTAATAATCCGCCCAAACCCTGGAAGCCTTCAGCATTTATAGATTTATAAACCAGACGGACATTCTTTGTGACCAGGAAGGAGACGAGGAAGGGTTTTCATTGGCTGTTTGGAAAATTAATGACTTTGAAATAATAAAAAAAAATGTTATGAGCCAATCCAGAAGGTTTTAGGTTGAAATTATTGATGTTCATGTTTTCAGAGCAAAGACTTGTCCAATATTTAGTTATTTGTCTTTGAAGGTATCTGTTCCAATATAATCTACTTTTCATTCAAATAAGATTGTGCTATAAATTGAAGATTTTGTTATTTTAAACGTTGCTGAGTCTGGTGTTGAAGCTGTTTAAACGTGATGTTACGTCTGCTTCATTAAACGAATTAAGGGATTCATTTAATTAAAAAATTTAAAAACAAAGGGAAATATCTTCATTTAAATGGCACCAATAGAAACATGAGGAGGAACCTGGCTGAGTCTGGTTCTACATGATGATGGTGGATTAAAATTCATGGAGAAATGATGGAGAAATGGAGAAATTATGGAGAGATGGTGAGAAGATGATGGAGATGATGTAGTGATAGTGGAGAAATGGTGGGAAGATGGCAGAGGCATGATGGATAGATGGTGGAGAAATGGTGAGAAGATAGTGGAGAGATGATGGAGAAATGATAGAGAAATGGAGAAATTATGGAGAGATGGTGGAGAGATGATGGAGAAATGGTGTGATAGTGGAGAAATGGTGGAGAGATGATGGAGAAATGGTGGTGAGATGGCAGGGGGATGATGGATAGATGGTGGAGAAATGGAGAGATGATGGAGAGATTGTACAGAAATCATGGGAAGATGATGGAAAGATGGTGGAGAGATGATAGGGCGATAGTGAAGAAATGGTGGGAAGATGGTAGAGGGATGATGGATAGATTGTGGAGAAATGGAGGGATGGTGGAGAAATAGTAGACTGATGATGAGAGAGAGAGATAGAGAGAGAGAGAGAGAGAGCCCTACCAGCACAAAATTACATTGTGCTTCTAAGCAGCAAAACCTCTTTATAAAACCTCTTCAGTCAGTCAGTCATCTTCTATACTGGTGTATTCCTCATTAGGGTCGCAGGGAAACAGCAAAGTATTTATCTTATTTATTTATATTCCACCAGTCCATCACCCTGGATATAAAAGAGTCAATATCCAGGAGGTGATAATCTGGAACTGATGGTAAATCCTTCAACTCTAACAGAATCCCCCAGTAATAAAAGCCTGCTCAGTAAATGTTGTTCCATCTCTTGGTAAAGTTTGTGTAGGTGGTTCATCTTTAACAAGTAGCTGCTACTTTTTCAGCAGATTGTTAGAAAGTGGAGCTGGAAAAGCCAGATAATCTGTTTCCTGCAGGCTGCAGATTTACAGACTGACCCAGCGCTGAGTTTCCTGAGGACTTTAAAGACGGCAGCATCAGCCAGAGATCTGTCGTACTTCAGAAATGACTCAACACAAGAGAAGAAATCCGCCAACACTTCACATATAAGAGAGGAAAGATCAGCTGAGAGTTCCACTTCAGGCTGAGTGAAGAGTCAAAGACAAACAGCAGCGTTGGAGACTGAACAACAACATGGCCTCAAACCCTGAGAACAACAGCTTCCTGTTACAGACACATGGAAACGCTGAGATCACAACCTCTAACACACACTTCAACTGGTGATTACAGCTCAATCTGGAGGGAATTTAACACGACTGTTACATGTGATGTTATAACCCAACTGAAGGGGAGAGATGGGCGCACCCTACTGGTCACTACGTGAAACGCAGCTCATTCTACAGCAGTTTATTGGAATTAAAGAGTTGAACCAAGAGAATGAATATGAGGTTTCATTATTACATTTAAATGTTCTTAGAATACATTTTACAAATTTAAACATAATGTTTACTGTTTGTAAACTTGTTGGTTTATTTAGTCCAAACTGAGATTGAGATGTTTTTTTTTATTTAAATCAAAACAGCACAACACCAGAAAAAACATTGACATTTCACACAAAACCAATAATCATGTGTTGAATAATGACTGAAAAGGCAGAAACTAACTGATTATAAAAGTCTGTCCTATAACTTTGATGGCTACCAACCTCCAGAAAAGCAAAGAAATAACAAAATTAAAGAAACAAACAATGCAAAAACTATAATAAACAAGCCAGAAAACACCAGAAAAGCACAGTAAAACAGCAACATTAACAGATAATCACTTATACGCTTCAAAAATAGCTTTAGAAACCATTTTCTTAAAAACCAAAAGAGAATGAGGTGTTTTTAAATGAATGTTGGCATCATTCCACAATTTACCTCCAATAATGGAAACATCTACTTTTCATACCTTGAATCTCTGAGTCTCCTGAGTTGAAAAGAACCTCTGAGTTATGGAGCATTTGGGATTTTGCAGTTTTAATATTGAATCTAAAGGTTTTAAAGGTGGATCCACACAATTAGATAATATAGTATTATTATTTGTATTATTCTAATTGAATATAATAAGTAAAGCAGAGACTCCCACTATAAGCAGCATCAGAGGTCTTAGTCACAGCAGAGTGATTCCTCAGACAGCTGCAGCCTCCAGGTGAAGCCGTTCTACCTGCTGTCGTCTCGGAGCTGCTGCTGTGAACAGGACACCAGGAGCATCCTTCACTTCCTGTCTGACAATTTAAACAAAAGAAATTAACACACACTCTGCTGAACTCAAGAAGTGAACTCCCTTCTCCTGCTGCTGGGAGTTTATAACAGAATCCACCTGGACTCAACCACAATGCAGAGGAGATTCACTTCTCTGCAGATAAACTAATCAATAGTTGTTAATTTATACAAGTAGGACCAAGATATGTTCATCATTTCAGGAGATATCACCTCAATAAAATATAAAAACAATAGACAAAATGAACTTAATTGAATTCTCCACCCCCCACTATTGGTATCATCCAATCAGGGTCTGGTGATGCCTTCAATGGTACAAAAGCAGGTAGTAAAACACATTTCCTCCTTTTACCCAGGACCATGTGGTAGGTATGAGAAATATAATAGAACTGATTTGAAGCAAAAATAACTGATAAATTAAATTAAACCAATAAACATATATAACTTAACATTAACTGTGTGTTTGTTTTATCCATGTTGTAAATAATTTCAATTCCATTGCCTTTATTGTCAGTGAACATTGACATGTTAATGAAATTTCCATTGCAACTCCTGAGCATGCAACAAAAAAATATAAATATAATAAGAAAAGAGGAAGAGAGTATGTGAATACAAACTCAACCAAACCCAGGATGGGATGTGTCTGCACTGTATATTATAAAATAAATGTTAAAGTACACAAACAACAATGAATATAAAAGGGGATAAATGGGGAGTCTCAACCACTTTGTCACAAATAATTTAACTGTAAATTAAATGATCACCATTGACATCACTGTGGTATTTTATCAACCAACGTCTGCTAAGTAGGTTCTTTTTGCACATTGCTGTAAGGTGTGTGTGTGTGTGTGTGTGTGTGTGTGTGTGTCTGCACACACACAAATATAATGCAATAGGTTTATATATATATTATCATTTAGAGCATTTATTCATAGAAAATGACAAATGGTCAAAATAACAAAGAAGATCCAATGTTTTCAGACCTGAAACAAGATTACATTTATTTAAAACAACAATTTTATTTTAACAACAGTGTTAAGAAGAGTTCAGAAATCAATATTTGGTGCAATAACCCTTATTTTTAATCCCAGCTTCCATGTGTCTTGTCATGTTCTCCACAGTCTTTACCATTGTGACCATTGTTCATGTGTTGGAATTCAACAGATGCTAGAATGGCTGGAATACATATGTATTTAATACGTTAATTCTGCTTAAAGAGGAACCAGGATGGAATAAAGTCACCCAGGAATAATAGTAAAGACTGTGGAGAACATGACAAGACACAAAAATCTAATCTTGCACAAAGTTGATAGCTAAACTGAATATAAACACTAGTAGATTTAGAAACGTTACTTCTATGTTAGATTTATTTTATTCTTGGCCATATTGACAATTCAAACTCACATTGAGCCCCTGCCCCTCTAAAGCTCTGTGCACGGCCCTGGATAACATCAGATAACAGCTGTCCTGGTGGAGCTTTCAGGTGACAAAAGAGCTTTTTTCTAATTGGGTGCAGATTGAGTCCAGATGCTGTCAGACTAACAGCCTGACATGAGGAATACATTGTCTGTCCACTGAATATAAACACCTGCACATGGAGATGAGTCCCTCAGACATCCTCATTAGTTCCACACAGTGTCGGGTTCATCTCCTCAGCTTCCAGCTGTCAGAGGTGTTGAGGAAGAATGTGGTTATCACACACTTGAAAGGTATTCTTCACCACATAAAGATGCAGAGATGCAGACTGGAAGACATTTCATAGAAATAGAGGTTTCAAGGAGAATATAACTGCACCACAGACTGTCTACAGCTTGTTTTATAGCTGGTTCTTAATTCTAAATGTGTGCATTTTTACAAGAGATGAATGGGTGTGCATGCTCCAAATGAACAAACATGCATGATATTAACGTGATCTGATTACATGTTCTAATATGAGGTGTTAAAACACTCAAGATGTACCTAAACCACAGGCTTAGGATGTATTTTGTGTAATATTTCTTTACTTTTCTCTATTAAGATTTAGCAGACACTTTTTGTCCAGCAAAATCCTGCATAAATAAACATTAATATCAATATAATACATCGCTTTGAACAGTTTAACCTGTTCTCCTCTAGGTCTATTTATCATCTATCTCCAGACTTAATGTAGTTTATCTCTACAACTACAGGGTTTACTGAATGATCTTGGGTTTAAATAAAGCTAACACCTGTGAGATAGTTGTATCAGAATAAAGCAAAGAAGGGAAAAAATTAGCTCCGCCCCCAAAAAACATCTATTTAGGTTGAAAACCATCAGTAAATCATGTGTTAGTAGCTGAATTCATCTATAGATCAGTAAAGTAAAGTCTGATCAGTAAAATTGTCAGAATTACAAGGTGAACCAGACCAGTTTTACAGATGTTTTAGTTCAGGTATGTCCAGGTTTTGGCATATTTCTTTAATATTATCACAAAAATGCAGAAATTTACCAATTTACATTTTCTCTATGTTCTCATATTATTGGTTGGGGTTGAAATGTTGTTTAGTTAATATAATAGTGTTTGATATAGACTTGTAGCTGAGTTTGTCGACATTTTGGTGTGTTACATGTGTTACTAGTGGGAACCTAGGAGGGAACAGGTTTAAAACAAAGAAAACATAAATATGATGAATAAAAAAGAAAAGGAATGCAGTAAAGAAAGGATGGTTGATGTTTGGAGGAATGGATGGATTTATTTAGGCAGAGTTTGTTTATTATAGATCAGGAGAGATTTGTCTAATGTCCAGTGTCCAGTTCATTTCACCATTTGAGAACTAAAAATGGAGTGGATTTTGAAATTGTGGAGAAATATTAAGAACTTCTTGGTAATTAGGAGGATGTTGTTAGCATAGCTTAGCAGAAAGGCTGGAAACAATTATACAATTACCCAAATCAAACAATTAATTTAGGTCTGTCTAAAATGAATAAAACTGCTATCAATGTGTCTAAAGCTCAATAATTAGCAGGTTGTACATAAGAAAATCAAACTATTGTGTTAATCTGACTAAAAACAACTAATAAAATACATGTAAACATGTTAGCTTGACTGAAATTAAACTTGCAAAGTAAACAGAACAACTACAACCAGACGTTTGCAAAATTGTCATCATGCCAGTTGCTAAGTTGTGTGTTTACCACTCTGTCAACTTGTTTTTGTCAATAAAGTTCATTCGATAGAAGCTAAAGAGTGTATATCACCACCTATAATAGTGGAGGTGACATCTTTTGGAACATTTGACAGAACCAGGCTAGCCGGTTCCCCCTGCTTTCAGTCTTTATGCTAAGCTAGGCTAAAGCACATTTCAACTAGCTCTCAGGAAAAAGCTAATTAAGTAGGCTACATATAGAGGAGCACTAAGTGGCTAAAAAGACATGTTGCATGGGAGCATGAGGAGTTAAAAACAGAGAATATTGGACTTCTATTCAGCAGATGGCTGCAGACAGGAGAAATGCTAATGCTGCTGGTTGTTTACACACAAATGTGTTTGCTAACACATTCACTGCAACAAGGCGACAATATGTCACTGTTGTATTTACAACTTCTACTTGTTCCAGCCCCCAGAATTACTCCTATTTCCTATATATACACACAGTAAGTACACAGTATAATTATCACAAATATAAAGGGAATGAATGAAAAAGACATGAAATGAGACAGAAAACGAAAAGGAGAAAACTGTCATAAAAATTCAAATGAGGACTAAAAAGGCAGAAAAATGGAGGCAGAGATTAAAATGTCTGGAAATGAGACAAAACAAAGACAGGGTTTAATTAAAACGGCCAAATATTTGCTGCTTTACTCAGCCTGGTTACTGTTTAGTTTCAGACATGAGACAAACTCATTATGTTGATTCTTCTACATTCAACACGGTTGAATTCAGGAAAGTGTCACTTCTGCAAAATGACAGATTCATTTATTAGTATGGATGCAGTGAAGAATTCAATAACATTTTAAAATGACTCAATTCTCATTGAAATCTGCTGCTGTGGAGTCCAAGAAACCAACATTTATTACACAGTGTGTGTCATTATGTGTTGGACTTTTCTTTTTTGCATCAAGGTTTTTTTTTTACTTTGTCAGGTTCCTCTAGTCCTACAAAATAAAACAAAACAAGTGTTTTCACTAAATTACAAAATGCTTTGGTTGAAATTCTGACCTTTGTGTTCTAAAGTTCTATTGATGAAAAACTAAAGATTTTTAGGTATTTTATTGATGTAAATAAATTTGGGGTCATCAACCAGACAATTTAGTGTTTTTCATGAAAAGTCACACTTTTATTCACCACCATGAGATGTTAAATGAATAGAAAATGTTATTCTATTAACCTTCTGATCAATGATCAAACACATTGATCCATTAGAACACTGGAGTGATAGTTGCTGGAAATGGGCCTCTATACACCTATGTAGATATTGATGCAGCAACAACCAGACATTAGCAGCTACAATAGTCATTTACCACATTAATAATGTATAGAGTGGATTTATTATTAGTTTAAAGTTATCTTCATTGAAAAAACTGTGATTTTCTTTCAAAGATTTTGGGTCTTGGGGTTACAGTAGTGTATAATAATATTGAAATGAGATATGTTCCATTACCCGTCAGGAATAGTCAGATCAACAACAATGTTTTTTACCGTATTTACTGGAGTACAAGTCACACCAGCCATAAAATGCATAATGAAGAAGGAAAAAACATATAAGTCACATTTTGGGGGGAAATTTCTTTCTTTCCAACACCAAGAACAGACATGTCATTTAAAATTTAAATGAGGAACAAATTAAAATAAAACTAGAGGCAACAACAGGCTGAACGGTGCTGAGAACGTGCCTGGTATGTTAATACAACATATTAAGAGTTATTTTTTTTTAAGTGAATTTTCCAGTTGATTCAACCCATTTTTTCCCAAAGACTTCCTGCATATAATTATATCAGTTGAGTCACCAACAAGCATCTATTTTTTTTTCCATTTTCAACTATTTTCTTTGCAGTAAATATCATTTTAATGTCTGTTATAGTTGCTGTTTGCACAAATCTGCCCATAAATTAAAACCTATTCATCCCATGTATATAATCTGTTTTTGGTGGATTATTCTAGAGACTTTTTAAATGGATTAAATAGATATATATAAATGTCAGGGTTAAAATCATATTATTCTAATCTAAATCACCTCTTTGTTGGAGGGTTTGTCTGACAGGAAGTTGATGACGTCATATGATATAAAACAGATGGAAACTTAATTTTTTGGCTTAAAACATAAAAAGTTGTCCACTATCACATAAAAACCCTGTATGAGGAACATTTAGGTTTTTATTTTAAGTAGAAAGTGTCATAGACTTAAAGGTTCATAGACAATTCCTGAGGGGATTAGAACACATCACTTAATAAATGAGTTTTTATTCATTTTTTCATTTTAATATTATCATATATAATAACATCTATGGTGTTACGGGTCAATTTCAGCCTCATATAAAATGACCTCTAGATCAAAGGGTGGATGTTTAGAAGAAACTAGAATATAAAACATGTTTTCAGGTATTTCACCTTTTTCCATAACACCATAAACATGTGTTCATTCATAGTTTTGATGCCTTCAGTGAGAATCTACAATGGAAATAGTCAAGACACCAATGGTGCAGACACCAAGGAGTGGCACCTCTGAATTTATTGCATAAATCCAGTGATAATAAAGCTGATTCTGGTTGTGAGAACAGCTCATTCATCTCCTCCACTTCCTCCATGAAGCTGCAGACACTCTAGAGGGCAGTGTTGGCCTCAGGTTGAACCAGAGGAAGCAGCAGCAGCATCGTCTCCATGGAGGAAGGAGCTTCTCTTCCTCTTTTGTTGCAGGACGGGACGTCTGCCAGAAAAAAAACAAAAAAAAACGAACCGTGTGGCAGAGCAGACAGATCACAAATCTGCAGAATCTGGCACGCTTCACTTACTGAGTGTGTTATGGCTGCTGCTCGACAGTAATTATGGTCGGGGGCCGGTCAATGGAGCGGCGTTTTATTCCCTCTCTGGGTGAAGGTTTTACTCAGCAGTGAGAGATGGAGAGGAAACGCTGCTCAGGGAAACTTTAAATGTGTAAAGTGTGTTTAAACTATGAATTATGGATGATGTTTACTCTGAGATTTGTCCTGTGTTGGTGTTCACCTTCACAATGGATCAGCTCATCTGGATGTTCTGTACTCTGCTGTATTTGCTGTGTTTTTTGAGGGATTTGAAGTGTGTATTGTGTATTATGAGGACTGTAGGTTCCTGCATGTGAAGGTTAATGTAAACCTTTACTTACTCTGGTTAATGTGAATCCTGGATGCTGCAGGAAATATACCACAGATTATTTTAGAGTTTGGATCCATTTAAATGTGTATTAAGGTGTGATCTTAAGACATTTTAGTGATAAATGAAAAAAATTTAATTATTAGGATCCTACATTACACATTTAATGCTCTGAAGGAACATAAAAAATCTTTTTCTTGCCTTCAGAATGGATATCTGTATGTTTCCCTGTACAATACTGCACTAAAGCCACCAAACACAGGTGTATTTGGTGTATTTTGCAGGATTTAAAGGGTCTTTACATGTGTATTCTGTATTTATGAGGACCGTTACACATCCTGCATGTGAAGGTGTGAACCTTTACTCTGGATTTACATTCTCTGGTTAATGTGAATCCTGGATGCTGCAGGAAATATACCACAGAGGTTTATTTTAGAGTTTGGATCCATTTAAATGTGTATTAAGGTGTGATCTTGGGGAAAAATAAGAAGTATTGGATCATAAATGAAAGAATCAGGAAAGAACTGAATTAGTAGGATACTAGATAACTGTATTTGATGCTCTGAAGGAATGTAAAAGATCTTTTTCTTCTAATCTTCTTCTAATACTGCCACCAAACTCTGGTGTATTTGGTGTATTTTGCAGGGTTTAAAGGGTCTTTACGTGTGTATTCTGTATTTATGAGGACCGTTACACATCCTGCATGTGAAGGTTAATGTGAACCTTTACTCTGGATTTACATTCTCTGGTTAATGTGAATCTTGGATGCTGCAGGAAAGCTGCGTCAATAACAATTTGCAAACATGCATTCTTGATTTTGTTGCCTTGGGGGGACTGCAAGAAAAAATAAGTAAGAATTACGAGGACTATAGGACTATAGGGGTATATTTTAGAGTTTGGATCCCTCTAAATATGTATGAAGGTGTCTTCTGTGATCTTGGAGGAAATTAATATTGGATCATAAATGAAACAGTTAATAATTAGGACACTAGACACTGTAGGGAGACACAGTTGATGCTCTGAATGAATGTAAAAGACCTTTTTCTGGACGTTGGAACCATTAATAAAGGTTAATGCTGCAGGTATATCTTAGTGCAGAGATGGATGGATCCATTCATGAGGATTCTGTTTTATTTCAGGACAGGGCTACCCTCATGTGATGACTCTGTTAGTCTCCACATTCCCTGAGTTGTAACAAGAAAACGTAAACTACAAGTTATTTTACTTTGATTTATTGTAAATACATCAGTTTCTAAAAGACATTTCCTTAACAACAATTACATCCCTGTGTCAAAAAGAAAGAAAGAAGCCAAGGTTGACCTGAAAGTCTGCACTAGGAAATATATCGTAAATATACTGTATATATATAATATATTGTAATATAATATGTAAAAATAAAATATTATGATTTAAAGTAAATAAATGTCAGACCAGATGTCTGTAAATAAACATCAGCAAGAAATGTTGGAAGTATATTTATTCTGTACTTTTCACTGGATTTAAATCAAAACTGATGAAAATCCAATCAGCAACATTTATGTATAAATAAATTGTTCTACCACACAAAATACAACAAATACTCCAGGAAAGAGATGGAGGCCATAATTAAAAGTGGAAAATTACATTTTAAAATTAAACTTCATAATACAAGAAAGAAAATATCGCTATGAGCTGCAGGTGGAAAAGTTTTAATGTGGAACTGAAAATTACTCATGAAAATGACATTACTATTATTTGCATATTGATATAAGTGATTTAATAAGTCTACACTTCATCCTTCTCCTTTTGAATGTGTATATTGAATTATTTCCCTTTTTCTTTTTACCTTTTTGTTGATGTTTTATTTTGGTTTGACATGTTCAAATAAACTAAACTATAAATATTAAAATCATTGATTTATAATCAGACAAAAACTACTGCTGCCATCCTCCTCTGTGTGAGAAAATCTGTCAAAATGAATCTTTTCTAAATGATTTTATTCTATAATTCTCTGATGCAGCATTTGTTAAATGAACTGGTTTGACTAATACAATACAAAACTAGAGAGACCTTGCTCTACGGGCATCTTTCTGCTAGAAAAGGCCAAATCTGACTATTATTTGAGCTAATTAATTGCCCTCTGGCAAGTTTGGAAGACAGTGAATTCCCTTAAAAACAAATTCCACTTCTTCCTTACCAACTTCTATTGGTTGACAATCTCTACTTAGCCTTACCTAACCTTGATGCCAGGAGTTCTACTGGAGAAGATAAACTTTTCTACAGATAGCTGCTCCTCTAATTGCTGTTTATATTACTCACATGTCCATTCTTTCTACTGCATATAGCAAATTACCTCATATCTTGGTCAAGTTCTCCCAAGGGAATGAAAGGAGATAAGGGGACATTATGATCAATTTAGAAAAATCAAACACTCTGCTTCCCTGTTTGTGAAGTCCAAGGTAAGTTCCAGTCAATTTCTTTAGGAATCCCGCAGGGCTCCATTTTAGGCCCAGTCTTCTTTACTTTATATATTAATAATATTGTCTCCGGTCTCAATAATTGTCAGGTTTATTGTTATGCAGACAACGTAGTTGCATATATTGCAGCTCTGTTGCATTAATACACTTAGAAATGGTAAAATACTTAAAATAAATAATAGATATATTTAAGAAATATAAGAAAAAAATTGTAAAAATGGTCTTAGGATAGTTCCATGCTAGATAAATCAATAGAACTCTATTAGGTTGAGGAATTTTCATATTTGCACACCATATCATAAAATTTAATTAAATTCACATTACATTTTTTATTTGGCGAAAATTTTCCCAAATTATGGATAAAAGACAACCTTTGGTTGTGAGACAATGATGTCGAATGTCCATGAGTAATAGGAATATCCTGGTCATGTGACCTCATATATTGTATGTCCTTCAAAATAAAAGCCCCCTTTACATGCCTAACTGTAAAAACATAGATTTTGTAGCACAGATTTTTAGAAAAATTCAGAAAATGTAATTGTTGCCATATAGCAACACTATGCAGTAGAGGGTTAATGATCTACAGGAAGACCTTTGCTGGTCTTAAATAGCAGCTTGACATGAACTTCTCATTCAAATATCATAATAAGAACATTGTTTTTTCTTTATATGAATACATTTTCCCCTGTGTGCAGCAGGAGGATTGTTGAGGCAACTTTTCCTGTCAGTTTTGGATTATGGAGACGTTATTTATAGAACTGCTGCTCCATCTACTCTCAGGTGGCCTGACACGTTCTGTCATTGTGCCTTTAGATTTGTTACCAGTGGTAGTTGATACGCACTTTCTGAGGAGGCAGGTTTATCTTCTCTGGCAGTGATAAACACTGGTACCTGTTTATCTTTAAGGCTGGAATGGTCTCTCCATATATTTCATCCTTGTTAGTGTGGAACTCTGACCCAGACAATGATGCTTCAGGCCCCTCAGGATCAGACTGAGCTCAGGAAAAGTCAACATTCTTTGTCTTTGACACTTATTCAATCATCAAAAATCTGTTTCTAATTAGTCAGTATAGAGAAATCAACACTTTAACTGTGATTAATTAATTCTGGTCTAAAAACTGCTATTGTCCCACATTTATTGTGCTGCCATGTGGTAACAATTACTTTATCTTAATTTTTCCAAACGGCTCTGATATAAAATCTATGTTTTACAGTTAGGTGTGAAAGAGGGGCTTTTATTTTGAAGGACATACAGTTTATGAGGTCACATGACCAGGATATCCCTATTGCTGATGGTTATTTCACACGCTCACAAATGAAAGTGAAAATTTTCACCAAATAAAAAGTGTATCGCTATGTGGGGTAAATAATAATATTATTATTATTTTTTACATTTAATTAAACTCATGTATTATAGGTTTTTTTCTAATATGCTAACATAGATTGCTGATATGCATATATAGAAAATTCCTATTGCATCCAACCTAATGCAGTCCCATTTACTTACAGAGCATAAAACTATCCTGAGACAACTTTTTGTTAATTTAATGTATTATATATATTATTTTGGCCCTTTTAAGTAGTAGTTTTTACCATGTCTAAGTAATATCCAGTGCAATAAAGAGTTAATTGTGTCTAATTTAATTGTTAATTGTATTTTGTGTCCCTCATTCAGAGAATAAATAAAGGATATGATACACATACACAACACAAGACAGATAAACTCATGTTAAATAATCTTGAATAGTATTTAAACCAAAGAATAATGTATTAAATGAATAAATAGTTCATATTCACCAATGTCCATCTTCATAGAAGTCTCATATGAGTGATAAAATAATTCCAACGACTCAGAATTCTCTCCAAATCTGTATGTAAAATTAAAATATAAAAATAACTGCATCCATTGTCCTGTTCACCTCTTTCTCTCTCTCTTCTCATCTTTAAAACCTGTAAAGAAATAAAACAGGAAGCGTCGTCCTGCTGGAGTTTGAGAGAGAAACAACACACAAAAAATCAAACAGCAGCGTTGGGATGGAATCTCTGGAGCCAGACCATAATATAATATTTGCTGTAATAATTGCTGTAGCTGCCGGTTCCTCTCAGAAGGAGAAGTAACACCACACTCAATCAGAAGTTCCTCAAATAAACAGAGATGTTTGCAGAGCAGTGAACCTCTGAACCCGTCTGGAACGTTTCCAGGTCATTCTACACTCACAGCTTATTTTTCAGAGTGTGAAATGATTCAGGTTTTTTTTAAAGGCGTTTCCCTCTGTTCAGGCAGTTATGACCTTCTGTCACAGTGAATTTATTAGAGTTATACGGCCGCCAGCTCTTATTAATGTGAGAATATGAACGTCTTAATTCTTAAACACGGTTATGATTAGGTTAGATCTGAGGTTCATAACGTGTTCCTGGTCGAATCTGAACCATTTTTGTTGCTGGAAAATCTGATCAGATTCACTTAAGAGTCCATGACTTTGTCCACAAAGAGGATTTCAGCACATAAAATTAATTCTATTAACTTACATACAATTTCATTTGTTTCATTTAACTTTTGTTGAACACACTTGTTGTTTCTGATCATTAGAAATGAATGGAGGAGACCAGAATGAATGCAGAAGAAATTAAACTCAGGTACATCTACATTTATCAAATGGACAAATGGTTTCAAAACTAATGTCCTTGTAACTTTGACCCAAAGTATTCTGTGATAAACAGTAAATTATGGTTCATCTGATTATTTCTTATAGTCTAAATAATCCAGAAATTCTGTTTTTTAGACATCAGAGTTCAGATCAATGAGACAAACGGGCCATAAATAACAAATAGGAGTTATTTAAAAATGTTCACAAGTTAACAACAAGAGCTGATAATATGTGTTATTACAGTTTTAATGATGAATCTTAATGAAATGGTTGGCGACACGGTGGAACAGGGGTTAGCGCTGTTGCCTCACAGCAAGAAGGTCGCAGGTTCAAGACCTCCTTGGTCCTGGGTCTGGGACCTTTCTGTGTGGAGTTTGCATGTTCTCCCTGTGTCTGTGTGGGTTTTCACCAGGTTCTCCAGCTTCCTCCCACAGTCCAAAAACATGCTGAGGTTAATTGGAGACTCTAAATTGCCCAAATGTGTGATTGGCTGGCGACCATCTGGGGTGTATCCCTGCCTCTCAACATAATGCGCTGGGATTGGCTCCAGCAGACCATGTGACCCTAATGAGGAATAAGCAGGTATAGAAGATGATGGTTGACGTTTCCATCCAGAGGAGGCTGCGTGGGTCATTTTACTCAACTATCCCTGGGTTAACTAACCTAGGAACAATAAGCTAATGCCCCTCGCCTTGGCTACATCGCTTTGAAAAAACAAAGTATTATGCATCTCTGAATGCATAGTAGAGTAATGTCTCTCAAAAACCACACGCTAAGATGCTAGCTAGCTTTATTCCTCATGCTAGCCAAAACAAACTTAGCAAGAAAAGTTCACGAGTGCTGCATGTGAGGGGCAGCATCCAAGATGTGTCTAAAGACCCTCAGGAATTCCTAGCATTATCAATCTGGGCCTAATAGTCAATGATTGTGAATCGACAATCGGTTAGCAATCGATTTGGCTAAACGAAATTGATTGCAACCTCAAATAATTGTAATCGGATTGGAGAAACCAGACAGATTAACCACTGCTAGCCCCAATCATCCACTCTCTTACTTTCCTACATTTCCACTACTTCCTCCATTTTCCGCTAATGTTGACATTGTAGAATTTGGAATAATATGGACGTCATTTGTTGGGGTTTGTCTAATGCTGTTGTTGGAGCCATATTGTTTCATGCTTACCTGATTTTTTATTTATTTATTTATTTTACCAGGGTTCACAGGATCCTCCGGTGGCTCTGGCACCTCAGTGGGTTCTCAGCAGCATCTACTGGGCTCCAAGTGGCAGGTGATAAACAATTAAACAGACAAGTGTATTAACATGTCAGGCTAGTTATTAAAAATAAAAAATGGATTTTGGAATGGGCCTGTGGTCTAATGATTAGGACACAGCAATATGAAACTATAGGGTTGTTTGTTAGTGTAAGTAATTTAGATTTATAATTACAAATATAAGATATATATTGATGAAAAGTGAAGTGCAACAAAAACCCATGGTGAGATTCAAGAGCCAAGAATCCTACCCCGTAGAAAACAGCCATTTTTTCTTCAATTTAAAGAATTAATTATGTTTTACTGAGATTTATCATTGTCTGCCACTGAGATCTTGGCCTTGGAGGCCAAAGTCAGGCTTCCAGAAACAAAGAGAAAGAAAAAGAGCCATCTACTCACCATGCTACTGCATGTGGAGAGCAAAATGTACAATCACAATATTATAATTCATGTGTTATAAGTCCTAACCCCAACCGTGGAGGTGGTGCTATGGAAAACAGAGTTCTTACAGCAGGGGAACGTTATTTAAAGGGTAATAAACCTTGACACAACACTGGATCACTTTCTGTTTTCCACTGAGCCTGAAGCTCCGTGAAGAAATGATTTTGTAAAAAACAGAGACGAAAGAATCATGAAGAGGTCAAGTGAAACTATACCGATTTATTATTGATTTTGTGAACAGGCTAACGCTGTTGTAATGATATTTGCTGCGTAGTAATAACATAGTTTGAGTAATGCTATTGCTTCACAAACAGTGACTACAGCAGGGGTTGGTGTCGGGTGGAGTTTGTTCATCCATTTACTCTGTTGTCTAATCTGATCCTGTGCTGTAAATCCAGGCTTTTGTTTTCCATAGTGAAAGCAAAGTTCATACGGAACCAATCTAAACACAGATGGTGCCGTTATTCTATAGCCACAACACTGGAGAATCAACATTTACTTCATAGCGATAAGTTATGACAAAAAGAATAAAAAGAAATTCCTATTATGGTTTCTAAATGTGCTGTGATCCAGTGTCTCATATTTAAGCTTCATAGGTCTTTGAAAAAGTGACTGTAGAGATAATCTGACCAGATAGAGAGAGAATATATACAACTAGTGAAGGTCCCCACTGTTTATTAATAATGAATCCTTGTTAAGTGGAGTAGCAGCACCAATATGTTCATGTAACACACCAACATGTCAACAACAAACTCAGCTACAAGTCTATATCAAACATTATTAGATTAACTAAACATCATTTATACCACAACCAATAATATGAGAACATAGTGAAACATAAATTCTGCATTTTTGTGATAATATTAGCCAAATGCGACAAAAGTCTGGACATATCTGAACTAAAACATCTGTAAAACTGGTCTGGTTCACCTTGTAATTCTGACATTTGGTGCAATTACTGATCAGACTTTACTTTACTGATCTATAGATGAATTCAGCTACTAACACATGATTTACTGATGGGTTTATACAGAAATGCATGTTTTTTTGGGTCGGAGCTAATTGTTTCTCTTCTCTGCTTTATTCTATCTGGATGTTCTTCACCACTGTTCATTTTAAATAGATTCTGTCACTGATACAACTATCTCACAGGTGTTAGCTTTATTTAAACCCAAGATCATTCAGTAAACCCTGTAGTTGTAGAGATATACTACATTAAGTCTGGACATGTCATTATCTAGAGGTAGATGATAAACAGACCTAGAGGGAACAGGTTAAGTCAGCTCCCATGTACTCTCATTGGAAACAAAAGCAGAATCACAAGGTAAAAGGCCAAAATGATGCTACATTTGGCACCGTGCATGTTTTTGGACAATCTCAGGACCTTTAGGAGTGTGTCTAACGGTTCCACATCCAAATTATTGCCAGAATCTGTAAAATGAATAACTCGAGGGACTCCTGCGTATGTTTTATGGTCCTATAGGCAACATAGAGTCGACATTAATTTTTAATTTATCAGTCACATTTATAGTCTTGGAACCATGTGCCAATCAGGCAGCTTGTTTTGCCCCCCATGAGCGGATCTCTAGAGGAGACAGGCTGTAAAATATGTTTAGTGCATTATTACAGGATGCCCACAAAATGGCAATTTATGGAACTATTATTCAATCGAGTGTGTTTTGAAACGATGCCAGTTTCCTTTAACCTGCTGCGAGTGGCCCGCCTGCCTCCAGTTCACCACAGATTATTCTAGACCATAATTCACCAGGAATGGGACACGTTGTTCCATTCACTCTGGGTCCAAATGGAAAATCTATACGCATTTAACTCATATCCATGTTAAGATAATACCTTGGACACACAAGGTCATGTTTTAAGAAATTCCAGCCTGGGTTGACATCTGAATGATTAAATGTTTTTAAAACAAGGGCTTTTTTTTTTTAGTTTGAAACATGGAGCTGGAAAAAGGCCTTAACTCAGTCTGGAGGTTCCACAGCTGAGATTTAAGACATGCTAACACAACATGGACGAGGCGGCCATTATTGGTACAATTTGTGCAAAATAAGGATTCAACTAGACATGATTAACACATACACAGCTGCTCCTGGTTACAATCCTTCCTTCTCTAAACAAACTTTAACCTTGTTTTATAGCATGAACCTTAAGGATCTGAGCTTCATTTCAAAATAAGGTCCAACAAGTGGTTTAAATAAACTAATCTAAATCCTTGTGTTCAAAGAGTAGTCAAATATTTAATGAAAACAGCCACTTTTAGATACAAAGATAGATAAAACTTAAAAATTTGCTGTTTAAAGTTCTCCTGAAAGGAAAACTGGTCACAAAATTGGTCACTTAATTATCTATATTTACCAAAAATACAGAAAAAATGCATTTCTTTGTATTTTTATATCAAAATTAATTTTCTTTCTGTTATAAAATACCAACCAATAGCATCCATCTGTCAATCCAGATGAGTATATCCTCTTTAACAAAATGTAAGCTAATGTTAGCCTTGTAGCTGTGCTGCTGCTAATCCATTGTGCGCATGACTATGATGCATCTAATTACCAATCTTCTAATCGAAATAACACTATAACATTTTGTTCCCATCTTTATATCCTGTTCTTACCAAAAATACGTCACAATATAGAAGTTATATTCTCTTGAAATGTTGTTTCAGGTGAACTTTATGTAAGAAGTATCACCAGTAGCTGGTTAGCTTAGCTTAGCACAAAGAGTAGCAACAGAATCTTCAATCATTCAGCTCTTCTAGACTTACAAAATATTATTAAACCGATTAGAATAAAGGTTGTTAGTGAAACAAGTCATTTCATGAGAGTTGTGACACTCAGAAAAACTGTAAAAAAAAATTGTTTACAGTTGCTTCTTTCTCTATGATTGTTGATTCCATGGTTATAACTAATAGAATTTGCTTCAGTGCTGTTTGGTTCTGGTCCTGTGAGCCTGGTGTAAACAGCTAGCTAGCTATTTCTACCATTTTTCTTGATTTAAATAGGGCAATATCAGGTAAATGGGGCCACTTTTTGGTAAATCGCTTGGAACATTAACACAATACCAAATATGCCTTTTCCATCTATATCACATCTTTGTGTTGGAATTATGTGGTAAACTATTATTTTTAGGCCCTATAAATCCTGAAACATCTGCTGTATCAATTTTTTTTGCATGACTAGTTTCAGGTAAAATGGGCCAATCAAATGACAAAGGGAGATTTGAATTTAATTCAAAATCAGTTTTTGTTAAAACACAATTTCTCAGAACCACATGACTTTTAAAATGCATTAAACAAACTCATATTGCTTCTATTAAAACAAGAACAGATCAAGTGTTATACACATGCTAACACATCTATGTATACAAGCTAAGCTAACGCTACACAAAGCTAGCACCCAGTCATGTAACAAGCTAAGTTACACAAACACAGTAAAAGTAGTGACTACTTTGAGTTGAACTAATTTCACATGACAATCAACATACTGTCATACATGTGTGTTTGTGGCCCATTTTAGCTGAAACCATGTGGCCCATTTTATCTTAGGAGGTTAAGGTAAAAAAAAAAAATAAACATAATTTTTCCAAACAAATATGTTAATATATCAAACTAACAGCATTATTTCTGATGGATGCATCAAGACAGATATCATGCATAGTTATTTTTTCTTTTGTTTTAATAGATTTATCATCTTTTTAATAGTTTAGTTAGTTAAGTATTGTCTCACCACCATAGAAACCATAAACTAATCAAATCACCATAGAAACCTGTTACTAGTCAACCACAGTTATATCAAAAGTTTGAAATTCTTTGGAGTCATTGGCTCTAATTTCCAGAGACACCTGAAATGGTCCATTTTACCTCATATCACCCTGTAACTCAACCAACTATTATTATCTTTATCAAATAATACCACGGCTGACATGAGCCAGACGAGGTCCGAGGTCCTAAAATAAGACTCTAACAAGCGCGCCCAGATAAAGTGAATCCTCAGATGACTCCTTACAGGAAGTCATTATTCCAAACTGAGGAGCAGAGGGCAAGTTGTGATTAACCCGGAGTTAACACCGTATCCTTACTGCCCACATATGAACACTAATCTCAGCAGGGTGGAAGGCGATGGGAGGACAAGCCGCTCCGCAGAAAGAATTCAGCAAAAGCTCCACAGACAGGAAGAGTAGGAGGCAACAACTGTAATCAGCCAGGGCCCCTGTGGAATAGATGATGGTGCAGCTGGGCTTTGTAGCTTCCACTGTACCAGCGACAATACAGAGATGTGTTCTATTTAGAAAGTCCATGAAATCACAGTCATTACAGTCAAGACACAAACCGGCCTCAGCCTCAGAGTGGAATGAAGGAATGTCTCCTCCGGCTTTCAAAGGAACTGTTTTGCCCAAACTTATGACAATGAAGTAAAGGTTGGTTGCACAGAATAGTAGAATAACATATAATAACAGTATAATAACAGTAGGATATCAGGTTAGATTGGTTCCTGCTGCTTTCATGATGCATTTTCTGTTGCTTTTCCTTGCAGAAATGTGAGGAGTAAACAACTAATTTACTACCACATCACTGTAAGTGATTAACATAGATTATGATTGATATTAATTTCCTTTAGCCTCCTTGATTCTCTCGTTTCCATGAACTTCCTGATTCTTGATGAAATAATTAGCCTATTACCTTGATTGATAGAAAATAATTACCACTGTTTTTGTGCTATTTTGGGGCTTTAATTGTCTTTTTTAACCTTTATTCATACAAGCCTATGATGCTGATTGTTGAATAAACCACTGAATTACATGGTTGTTGTTGGAATTCACTGAAAAAAGCCTGTTTTTAATCAAAGAATGTCTGTCCTACTTTAACTGTCCCACAGAACCTGAACATGCTGAGTACAACTGGGGATAATGGTATGTAACTTCTAAAAAAATGTCTTCCCATTTAATTCCATCACTAAAATGTTAATAAGGCCTAAAATGTTTAATTACACCAGTCTCATAATAAACACATGATATTTAGAATAAAATAAAATGATGTTATATAAATAAATACTCTAAGAAAGTATAATATAATATACAATGCACTTTTTCTTATATTAGGAATTCATATAATGGTAATGATACAAGTTTTATTGTCATTACAGTAAAATGCTGGAATCAGTAAACTGCAGTATAATATAAATATAAGTGATGCTCTAACATTAATGATCTACACTGATATAAAGTTTAACTATAAACACACACAAGCTAACTATAATATATTATAGATTAATAGCATTCTGTTTAACTAGCTGCTGCTAACAGCTACTGAATAAATCTGAGGAAGGTCCATAAAATAAACTGACGATAAAGCTAACCGTTAGCACTGGCTAACTGTTCACTAGCTAACTATGTTATGCTAACGGCTAATGACGTTATCAATCATTGTTCTGCAACAGAAAAATAATTTCTTTACTGTAAATCACTTCTGATTTTGTCGTGTTTTTCCTCTGTTTCTTTTCTTTGTTCATCCACTGGACATCAGCCAGTTTTAACATGTTTATGAGCTTGTTGATGCATTAAAAAACAACATAAATTAGCAGGTGAAGTCTGATTAATCAGAGGAGGAGGACAGTAACATATCATCATTGTTATTACTAGTATAGGCTTTGTTATACAGTTAAATTAAGACACAATAATAATAACTAGTTTCATGAATAGTGGAAGTTATATATTTTCTTCTCCCATTTAATAAGCCTGTAATACGGCCTTATGCTACAGACCAGCCCTGTTTAAGTAGATTTTTCTAATAATACTTCTTTACTTAGTGTATTTTTGTGTATTTTTACTAACTTATCCAGCCCTGGATTTATCTCTGGACTGTACAGACGTCTGTAGTCACTGCCTGCATGTGTCCATTAGACAGAAATAAACAGAGATTAACTATTCATCTTACATTAACCAGACCCTGAATGAAAGTGAATGCTGCTCCATGTCGACTGGCTCCTTCTTCTAAGTTTGCTTACATTATTCCCCATAAGATAAAAGGTGGGATGGAACATGTCACTTTAATGTGTTCACATTCAATTTAAAGCACTAATTTAACTGATAGAGTGTTTTATGGAGCTAATATTGGGTCAAATGTTTTGTACTTGGAAAAAATTAAAATTAAAACTGAAATTTCAAGTTTTGATCTTGAATTCTACCTAATTAATTCACTACCTCTAACAGGTAGTGGTTTAATTAGGATAAGTCACTAGTTTTTGTAAATAAATGCATGTTCAAACCTTTTCTTAATGCTTCACCATTTGATAACTATTAATCAACATATTTTACATTTAAATTTAGTTTTTGTGTCTTTATTACATCTCAAAGTTGCAAAGAAAGACATAATTTAACATTTCAGACACTCTTTTACCTCTAGTTTGAAATTGACCTGATCATTATGAACCGTTTTCATTTTATACGTTGATTACACTAATTAAAGCAAAATGAAGAAGATTCATCCTGAGTGAAAAACTAACAGTTTTATCTATTTTTTTCTAGATCTTTAAACTTTAAAACGGGTCAATTTGACCCATAACATAACAGGAAGGTTAATTAAGATATGTGTTGTGGTGTCACGCCCCCTTATATGATACCACGCCCCCTTTAGATGATACCACGCCTGTTTTAGTTGATGCCACGCCCCCTTTAGTTGATGCCACGCCCATTTTAGTTGATGCCACACCCCCAACACTAGATGACTGTCAGAAGTCTGAAACTGAAAAAATAATATCAGAATGTCAGATAAACCATTGCAACTGACAGAAATGAAAGCGAAAACTGAAATTATATTTATCTATTATATTTCCACTTTATTTTGAATATGTTTTTCAGAATTCAAGATCAAACTTGAAATTTTCAGTCTCAATTTTTATTTTTTCAAGTACAGAACTTTTGACCCGATATTAGCTCCATATATTTGTGGTTTATTTACCCCAAACAGTCCGTGTAGCAGGTGAAAAGACATTTATCTGTAGTTAGTGTGTTTTTGTGACCTGATTCCTGTTCCTTCACTTCCTGTTTCCTCTGGTTTCTGCATGTTCATGAAGTGAAGTCATATCACCTCAGGATAAATGAAAACTTTCTATTGAACTCGCACTGATGCAACTCTATGACCTCTACAGCAAACTCAGGTTTATTTATAGAGTAACTGAACACCTGCCTGGTTGTTGCACCTGGAGCAACAGTGATGTCACAAGGTTCACCTGAACCTGTTACCCTTTAAATCCCTTTATTCTGGTTCCATTGACTTTCTATGTACGCTGCTGTTCAAAAGTTTTAGAACACACGATTTTCTTTTAGTTTAACACTCAATCCACAGAGAAACATCCACAGCCTGTATTCAGAAACTGAGCCTTAAAACAAGCAGTCATGACTTACGTGAAGTTGTGATGTCACTACTATACAGTCACCACCAACAGCCATTTAAAGAGGAGGAGGAGAGACTTAGAAATGGACTTAAATAAAGTGTAAAGTTGCTCCAACCAAGTTTCTCTGGTTAATTAACCCCCGTCTGTATATCAGCATGGATGAAGCCTGATGTCTGGGTCTTTTCTAGGACTAGAGCTCTAGAGCTAAGCAGAACCCCATGATCTAGACCTAGTTAGTCAGGAGTTCATCCTACAGCAACATAATCCACATCAGACCATCATCATCTGTCACATGACATGTTAAACTAGGACCATTTAGAGAAAAACTGAACAAATCAACGTGTTCTAAAACTTCTGACTGGTGGTGTAAATTGTGTGTCCTTCAAAATAAAAGCCCCCTTTTCGCACCTAGTGTAGAAAACATAGATTTCATATCAAAGCTTGAAAAATGAAGATAAAGTAATTGTTGCCACATGTCAGCACTATGCAACAGAGAAATAAAATGAGACATTTCATGAATATTCTATAATCCAAGATGGCTCCCACCCTGTGAGGTCATAATATGCAAATTAGATGGGTCAATTTAATCCCTACATAAACCTGAATATTTCTCTAATTTACAGAAAGTCCTTTGGCTCCCAGAGGGTGATTAGTTTGTTATCTTCCGCTCTGACTGGGCTCCGTCTTTCACTCAGAGGTCACAGACTCAAAGCAGCATCCTTGGCCTCCACGTCCGCCGTCGGCGTGACCTTTGAGGTCAAAGGGCCAGGAAGCAGATGGGCAGCGGTCGGTTGTGATTGGCTGCGTTCCTGTGCTGCCGGATGATGACAGGCCGTGTTATCAGGGTGTTAAAGGATGGGGGGGTTCTGCTGTTCTGGTCCGACAGCAGCAGCTGGGTCGCTGCACAGGGTTCCTATTATTCCTGCAGCGAGTCCTGGCAGCAGAGCTGCAGTTGCTGCACCAGCTGACACTGACTGTCCAGGCTGAAGGACACGCAGAAGGAGAAGGTGGAGGACGTTGTTGGTTGGTTGTTACTCAGCAGATTCTCTCCTCAACATGTCATTTGTTTCAGAAAGTCACAGCAGGTGGTGTGTGCAGATAATAATAATTTAGCTTATTTCATTTTTGTTTTGGTCTCATATGAAGAAAACAAGATTAACAAGATCGAAGAATATATAAAATTATTACATTAAAATATTCTATAATAATTTGATCAAAATCAAAGGGAATAATCAAACCAAACCAGATATTTTTACTGGATTTGGGTCAATTTTGTATATAATTCATGAAATAAAGAGTTAATGATAGTATAGTGATTACTGATGTCAAACAATCTGAAAATTGACAATTTTATGCAAAAATACCAGTTCTAGATTAGTGTCTGGCCTTAAATACATAAAATATCAAACACATTAATTACAATAGACACAACCACAATACAACAGACCAGTTCTGGTTAAAATGTTTTGGTTTAAACTGAAAGTTTGACTTTTTAATTTTTTGCCTCAATCACTCAAATAAAAGAGAAAGGTGAACCAACTTAATTACATAGTTTCAATTATCAACATCTACAAGAATATGTTTATTTTTATATTTAATTTCAATGAACATAAATTAATATGTTGGAATTACTACAACTTATTAATTTAACCCTATAAAGTCGTACGTATCATATATAATACATTAACTTTTAAGGCCTTTCTATCATCAGTACAGTATTTTTCCTCCAATCAGATCCATGTATTGTGCAGATAAAGTAGCTTCACCTGTTTCTACTGTGAGAAATGTAAAGTCTATTTTTACCTGAACAAGGAGAGAAACTGTTTTCAGGCAAAATAAAGAGGTTGAAACCAGAAAATGAGTCAAACTAACTGAAATGTTGCTCTTCTACCTTGTCAGTTCCATTGGTGGATTATTCATTGTTTACTGTGGTAAACAATCTTGTGTTTTACATGTTTTGTTCTGATGTATCACATATAATACAAATTGAAAAACATACGTCCAAAATGATAATTGATTTTTTTTTTGTTTCTGTCTGAAGGACCAATAAAGACTCTAGTTTCAAAGAATTAGAATTTTCTGTCGATTATTTCATTTTTCAGGCTTTACAGGGTTAATTTCAATGTACGTATTTTCTGGACTATAAGTCGCTCCGGAGGACAAGTCACACCAGCCATAAAATGCATAATAAAGAAGAAAAAACATGTATAAGTCACACTGGAGTATAAGTCGCATTTTGGGGGTAAATTTATGTTGTGAAGCAGAGGTGATTAGGGGGCAATTGATTGTTTATCCAGTGGGTATCACTGTGTGATCATTGTAAGAAGGTTTAACTGAAGAAGAGTGAAGTTTCTGCGCATGTGTGAGTTGTCGTTCTCCCCGGGACTGGAAGGAATGTATTGTTGTTGTCTATCGATAGAAAGTGAAACTCAACATCTGCGTTTGTGTCATTTGTTTTGATAAGTTACCACAATTTATTTGATCAAATCCAACAAGAACAGACAGATTTAAAATGTAAATGACGAACAATTTAAAAATGTAAAATTCTACGTCGATGACGTCATGTTTTACTATGATTTTCTGTTCGCTGCCGTTTTTGTTCAGTTCTTCTCAGTTGTTTTTAAAAGTTACCGACAATGTTGAAATTATAACACAAGCCTAGAGCGCCCTCTGGTGGTTTAATGTGAAAATAAGGTGAAATGATATACTGGTAATAATGTGGTAATAATTTCACACATAAGTCGCTCCAAGTCACACCCCCGGACTAACTATGAAAAAAAACATGACTTATAATCCGGAAAATACAGTAAATATTAGGTTTTACCAGTTAAACCAATTCAATAAAGTTGGTTCAACGTTTTCTGTTTTCAGTGCAGGTGAAGTATTTCCAGCTGTTTTCGTGTTCTCCATCACATTTTCTGCCATATTTGTCATTTCTCTCTCCATGAACTTGATTTGAATGTTGATTGCTGGTTGTTGTTGTGTTTACTGCCTGTTTACGGAGTCATGAGGTGTAAATTGTGAAGTGAAGACAGATGCTGTCACTCTGACAGATGCACAGATCAGATCCTGACACTTTCATCTCAGCAGGTCAATATCTGTCATTTCACTGTCTCTGCACATCTGCATATTGAGAGCTTTGCCTCTATGAATGTCAATAAATGTATATATAATGGTTTTATTATGTGCAGCGTCAGCCTGTTATCTGCAGCTGATTATTATTGTGATGTACAAGAGGAAGGAGGAGAGGTCCATGTCGTGTTCCCTGGAGATGTGGAGCTGTTTGGTCTTTGTCTTTCATCTCATTGTTTCTGTTTTATGAGCTGCAGCTTCACTGTTTAGATTCAGGCTCTGTCCTCATCAGCCGCAGCAGCTGTTTTCACAGGAAACAGGTTAATAAAGGCTGAATCCTGGAAGATAAACTCAAGGTTTCACATTTATATATCTTATATATATTTAACATGTTTTTCTGCTGCTTTGAATTAGCTAAAAAAGATCAATGCACCTTTGAATTCTATTACAATTTGTATGTTACTTATTACATCATTAAAGCATCGTCTGTTATTCTAACAGTGGAAGTTTAGTTTTAGAAGAAAAAAATAGAAAATCCCCATGGAAAGTGGTGCAGTCGTATGTGTTGAAATCACCACTTTCCAAATTCCTACAAATGCTGGAGGGACTTTATTCTGAAACCAAGTCAAACAGAGTGAAATCATTGAATAATAATGTGACAAATAATGTTTGGCAACTTTTTAAAATACAGTTTTAAGAAGCGATCATCAGGTTCATGTTGGTTATTTGTTATTTAAAAGTCCATTTTTATCTTTTTTTATTTACAAAAATCACAATTTGTTTTTTTTATTTGGATTTCTGTTCAGAGATTCTGAGAATTCTGAGAAGTATTTAACATAAAATAATAACCATGTTTTCTGTTATTCTTGATTGTGGAGAAAATGGAATTAATATACATTAAATACTAAACTATGTGATGAATTATGAGGTGACACACATGATAATTACTGCTGAAATTATAATAATTATATAATGGCTTTAACAAATCAATTTAGTTTTACTTCTATTGTTACTGACCTCTGGACCATCCAGACATTTAATGAAAACAGCTAATATTGTGCATGCAAACATTAATATTGCAGTTATTCATGTGGCTTCATTCAATAATGTTGCATGTCTGTTTATCATTCAGTATTTAATCCTCTACTGCAGGAAATATTACTTAGATAAGACACGTTTTAATGTTTTTATTACTTAAAGTGGCTTAAATAATAAATATTTTTAAGAAATATAAGAAAAAGTTGTGATAGTATTAAGATAGTTTCATGCTATAGGTTGCATGCACTAAGAATTCATATTTGCTAAATTAGAAAAAAAATAATAACAACAAAATTGAATTAAATTCAAGTTTTTTTATTTGGCCAAATGTCCATGAGCAAACAGGATATCCTGGTCATGTGGCCTCATAAATGATATGTCCTTCAAAATAAAAGGTTCCTTTATACACCTAGCTGTAAAAACATAGCTTTTATTTTTATAGAAAAATGAAGATAAATTAATTCCTATATGGCAACACGAGGCACTTGCTCCTACATAAGTGAGTGATTTCTGAGAGCTTTGAATCTTTTAGAGGATTTTTATTGTTAAATAGGATACGGCCTTGCCATATGACAACAATTACTTTGGCTCAATATTACTACAAAGCAGTAATATCAAGTCTTTTACTTTGAAGGACAAACATATAATCACATCACAGGACCAGGAAATATTGTTTTCAATCCTTTTTACATGGACTGAAAAAAATCTTCTGAACCTTCTGGGCACAACATCAGTTCTATGTCCTTCAAAATAAAAGCACCATAGCTGTAAAAAACATACATTTTATAACACAGCTTTTTAGAAAAATTAAGAAAATGAATTGTTGCCATATGGAAACACTATGTAAAATATGTGTATGTCACATTTCAGCAACAAAGTAAAGTGCTTTACATTAAACATTAAAAGCATCAAGATACAATTAAAAAAAAAAGTTAATTAAAAGGGGGAAACAATTAAATTGATTACAATTAAATTAAAGATCAACACATTTACATTAAAAACAAAAACAAGCAATTTAATTTAAAAGCAACTGATTAAAAGTGGAAAAATCAAAAATTAAAATTACAATAACAAAGTTTCCCCTGTAGTTCCACTGGAGTTATAGACATGATAATATATTATATTATATAAATGTATATGGTGGCAGCAGTGAATATATTGGGGGTTGTATGGGGCAGGTTTGGTAGTGTGGGAAATGATGTTGGCCAATAACAGGGGGAAGGGGTGGGTGGTAGGGAAGGGGTTTGGGGTTTTAGGGGTTTTGGGGGGTTCTGGAGGGTTTCGGAGGGGGGGTATGGGGGGTTTGGGGGGTTCTGGGGGGTTAGGGGGTTAGCCTACCACTCTGCAGCTTTACTGACAGGAAGCGGACCCGCTCTGTCCCCACATTCCTCCAACAGATGTTTGACAGAGAAAATATTTTCACAGCTGGAGAGGGAGAGGAGGGAAAATATATGTTTTACGATACATCACGATGGAGGTGGCGAAAACCGAGGGGGAGGAAAAAAAAGGAAAAAAAACTCCACGTGTGTCTTAGTTTACAGTAACGTGAGTCCCGGGGAATCCCATTGGATGTCTACGCCTGTCTCCTCCTCAAAATATTTCCCATAACTCCTGACTGGGTTCATGTCCTTGTGTTGGTGATAGGAAATGTTCCCATTAATCATTCACTCTCACAGGAATGTGAGCTTCCCCGTCTAATGATTAATGCAACAAACAGCAGCTGCTTTCTATCAGCATCACACTGCTATGACACCACCAGTAAGGTGATGGTGATGATGATGATGATGATGATGATGATGATGATGATGATGATGATGAGAAATGTGCATTTTGTGGAGGTGTGAGTTAAGTGATTAGACGACATTATTGGCCCTGAGAATCATGAAGTATCAGTATTAACCCTCTATTGCATGAAATATTACTTAGACATGGTAAAAAAAACTTTAAAAATGTTTGCATTACTTTAAATGGCCTAAATAATAGATATATTTAAGAAATGTAAGACAAAAATTGTAAAAGACAGGATATCCTGGTCATGTGACCTCATAAATTGCATTTCCTTCAAAATAAAAGCCCCCTGTTTTCCCTGTTTGTGAAGTCCAAGGTTGCACAATCTAAGATCCAGTCAATTTCTTTAGGAATCCCACAGGGCTCCTTTTTAGGCTGTGTCCTCTTTACTTTATATATGAATAATATTCTCTCTGGTCTCAGTAGTTGTCAGGTTTATTGTTATGCAGATGACATAGTTGCATATATTGCAATCCTCTATAGCATTAATATTACTTAGACATGGTGAACAATGTTTTTATTACTTAAAATGGTCTTAATAATAGATAATAGATATTAAACAATGTAAGGAAAAGTTGTAAACATAGTCTCAGTATAGTTTCCTGCTATGTAAGTCAATTGAAATTAAATGTTAAATAAATAAATTAATAATCAAACTTTACCTACTCCAGATAGTGAGTTGATTACATCGCATGAAACTAAACAAACTTCATTTATTCATTTTTTTGTACATTTAATTGTACATACATTTTTAATATGCTAAAATAGATTTGGATAGATATGGCAACAATATGCAAATATGGAAAATTCCTATTGTATACAACCTAAGTGTCATTGCCTTACATAGCATGAAACTATCCTGAGTTTTCAACTTTTTCTACATGTATAAATATATAATTTAGGCCATTTTAAGTGTTTTAATGCCATGTCTAAGTAATATTTCATACAATAAAGGGTTAATCAACCAGCCAACAACTAACCGTTCAGACATTTCCTGAAGAAAAGCTCATTTTGCACATGCAAACTACTGCCTCTTCAAACTCTCAATTAAAACATGCAAAACCCTCATTTAAATACTGCTGTGTCCACCATGTTTGCACCTGTCGTCATTTACACAGTTATTCTTAGTTAATCACCTGTCAACCACATCTTTAAGAATGCATGTGCAAATTAGTCGCCTTTATTTTGGGTCTTAGTAGATCTGCTGTTACCTGAACTGAGAGCAGTAAGTTGGATTTACTCAAAGCTTAAACCTAAGAAATTAAGATAAATCGCCTAATTAAGAATGTTCCATTAAGAAATCTGTACCTTTTAACTTTTGTTGCAGTGCATCTGTACAACACTAAAGTACAAGTGGAATAAGCAGCCAGCAGAGAGGAAGCGTCTGTACTGTAACGCAGCTCTTTGCCAAAAGTGTTGACAAGAAGCAGAGCAGTTTCACATCTCTGTTTTCTGGCCAAGTCAGATGTTAGAAAGTGAGAAGTGGTTTCCATCATGACAGCACTGATCCTCCAGCTGGAGTCGACTTACACCAGAGAGAGAGTAAAGGTACGATCACCAGAGAGTAATTACTCTTTCTCTCCTTCCTGGACCCGTTCCGAGCTGTTTGGACTGAGTCGATGGCAATTCATCTGTTCCAGTGCTGCAACCCACAAACAGATCAATGAACAGCTCATTAGCAGACAGTTCACATCTTACAGGTTCTTATATTAACTTCCCTGAAAATGACATGCATCACCTCGTTGCTTTGACATGTTCTTTACCTTGAGTTCTCCTTAAAACTTCTTTCAGCAGATATATGTTCTGGTTAGAAATAAACACGCTTCACATCCTTTTAGTATTAATCCCAATAGTCAGATTTCTGAAAACCATCAACCAATTAATTATTATGAGATGACTTTAGAAAGAAAAGGGCTGTTTCAACAATATGATGTCTCAGTTACTTCATATTCAGTGAGTCTATATTTGCATGTAGGACTGTAACTAATGACAATTTTGATGCATTAGATCCATTATTAAAAGGACTAATGAATTAGGTGTTTGGTTCATAAAATGGCTTATAATATCAGTCACTGTTTCCCAAAGCTGAAAATCCAACCTAAAATGTCTTTTTTCATCCAGACCAACAGTCCACAACCCAAAGATAATATTTTACTATTATAGAAGAATAAAGAAACCAGAAAATAATCCGAAGAGAAGCTGGAACCAGATAATTTGGATATTTTTTTCTTAAAAATGACTTAAATTAATTATCAAAATAGTTGGTGATTAATATAATTGTTGGACACTAATTAATTAATTAAATAATCATTGCAGCTCAAGTTGCATGCATTTCAATTCAAAACATTTACTCACTAAACAATATTTACCTTTAGGCAGCAGGTGAAGTTTGTTCCTGCAAAATCTATATATATGATCCCTTGAGCCCTGAAAGCTGCTCACTGGCTTTACATTTCTGTGAAGAAACAGGAAGTGGTCCATGTTTTTGTCTCACTTTCTACAGTCATCCACTGGGCTGGATGGAACCTTTTAGTGGGCTGTTTTTAAAGAGATGGATGAATTTTACACTGGGGATGCTATAACAACCCAAATGTTGGGAATGGTGCCATGAACAGATGATTAGATTTTGGTGGTGATCTGGAAGAAATCCTGGTTTCCAGATCATGCATAATTTCAGGAGTTTACAGAAAAAAACATTGGATTTAAAATTATTGGAGGCATGTGCAAGGCTAAAAGCTCCAGCTAAGAGTAGTGTAATAGAAGCATGGAGGTCGATGGCTCAAGACCATCCTCTGCTACTTGTCATTTCGAAGGCTCCATGGAATCTTTATCTTATTTGTCCATGCCCTCATTGCCACAACTGCCTCAACAGAGATGTCCTGCCTTTCTTTTCCTGTAGTGGACACCACAATTATGTTGCAAGCAGCTAAGACAATTAATCTTTCACAGAAGCTGTGACCTTCATCTTCCAACGGGTAGTGTGGCCGAGTGGTCTAAGGCGCTGGATTAAGGCTCCAGTCTCTCAGGAGGCGTGGGTTCAAATCCCACCACTGCCATTTAGGCCTTTGTAGTGATTGTGTTTGACAACAATGGAGTGAGGCATTTCTGGAGGTCTGGTGCTCAAACACTTCCAGTTTGCATCAATACTTCTATTCGCCTCGGAAGAGCAGTTTCAATTTTGGTCGTCAGTTTTGCATTATTTGTCATAGTGAAACTCTTTAGATTTGCAGATTGGTTTTAAACCAGTGAAATGCTGGTGAAACATCTACTGGTCTTAGCAGAGTGGTGCAGAAGAAGCATCCTGGGCCCATAACCCAAAAATCAATGGGTTGAAACCATCCTCTGCTGTCTACATGTTTGTACAAGCAGCAAACCTCAAGGTAGTTCTGTCAGCTTGACATTTGGTCCCTAAATGTTGAGGTGAACCTGTCAAGTACATGGCCAGGTAAAGATGACTGAACTCTCCCTTCCAGGATTTCTAGGTCCTATACAAACACTTGCCTGAGAGCAGCCTCTGGTGACAGTAAACCCTCAGTGTTGGACCAGGGTTGATATTTCAGATAGATTTAGAAATAGTGTTGGTGAAGTTACTGTTCATCGTACATGGTAGTCAGAACTTTGATTTATTGTCTGTCTTCTTTCTTAAAAATACCACATGTCAAACATGATTGTGCCAGAGTACAGGTAGTGTGGCCGAGTGGTCTAAGGCGCTGGATTTAGGCTCCAGTCTCTATGGAGGCGTGGGTTCAAATCCCACCACTGCCAGTTTTATCTCCTGGTACTTTGACTTTCTCTCTACCACTGCAGGAAAGTGCTGCTGATGTTTAGAATATGTCTTCATTCCTGAGAATGTCGTTGTCTCTCACCAATTTAAAATGGAAAAACCGTTCCTGTTATTTAACAAGCTCCTCCATCTCCTCACTTTTCCATAAATTCCGAAGGCGTTTACAGAAAATAAGTTTGTTTGGCATCAGTTGATTTGTGCAAGGCCAAAAGTAAGTGAGTGATGCAGCCGGAGTGTGCTGGGCCCATAACCCAGAGGTCAATGGATGGAAATCATCCTCTTATTCATCAATGCTCTCATTGCCAGAACTGCCTTCTGATCTTTCACAGAAGCTGTGACCATAGTCTCCCTGACTGGTAGTGTGATAGCGGTCTAAGGCACTGCATTTAGGGTCCAGACTCTTAGGAAATCTCACCAAATAATGCATAAATTGACAACAAGAATTGCAATTGCTCTAGGCAAATAGACTTAGAAGCAGTAACCAAAAAAGGAAATGTTAACTTAAGAAAGTCCCCAAGTACCAGGACACCACACTGACAGCAGGCAGCCACCTCACTCAACATTGTCAATCACAACCACTACAAACACCTAAATGGCAGTGGTGGGATTTGAACCCACACCTCCTGAGAGACTGGAGCCTTAATCCAGCACCTTGGACCGCTCAGCCACACTACCAGTTAAGAGAATGCTAGTCACAGCTTCTGTAAAAGATCAAATATTTACCAGCACAACGTGAGTAAGCCCTATGTGTTGTGAGCAGTAATTTGCTATGTGCCTCTACTTTGACCAAGACTATTTCTAAATCAGGAAATATCAACACTGGTCCAACACTAATATTGGCTTCACAGTCACCAGAGGTAAGTGGTTGACAGGTCCAACAAATACAGAAGCTCTGAAAGGGAGAGTTCAATCGCCTTTATCTGGCCATGTTCTTTACAGGTTAACCTGAACAATTAGGGACCAAATGCCAAAGTGACAGAACTGCCTGAACCTTTGCTGCTTGTACAAATGTGTAGCTAGCAGAGGATGGCTTCCATCCTCTGACATCTGGGTTACAGACCTAGAACGCTTCCACTGTGCTACTCTCCTCTCTGCAAAGAATGCCAGCTGCTTCATCGATGCGTTTTAAAAATGGCAACCTAAATTGAAACTTGCAAGCAGTAAGCCAAAGTGGAATTATCAATGTGTGAAAGTCTTCAAGTACCAGAATGCTACAGAGGTGAATTTCCATAACACAGAGAGCAAGCAGCCACCTCAACATTGTTAATAACCACTACAAACACCTAAATGGCAGTGGTGGGATTTGAACCCACGCCTCCAGAGAGACTGGAGCCTTAATCCAGCGCCTTAGACCACTCGGCCACACTACCTCCCCTTTGATAACTTCATGTTGGATGTTTGGTATTTTTAAGATGGACGCCAGAAACTCACTCAAAGTTTAAACCACCAACATCCATACTGACATGAGTGATACTATTCATTATTATTAAGCTCCATGTGTGATGAGCAGTAATTTGCTTAGGTTCCTCTGCTTTGAAGATCACTATAAATCTGGAAAACTTAAATATTAATCATCATCAAACATTGATATCAGGTTGACAGTCACCAGAGGTTGCTGTTAGGCAAGTGTTTGTACAGGTGCAACAAATACAGAAGCTGTGAAAGGGTTCAGCCATGTACTTGACAGGTTCACTTGAACAATTTGGGACCAAGGTCAAGGATCTGCCTCACCCAATGTTGTCAATCACAACCACTACAAACACCTAAATGGCAGTGGTGGGATTTGAACCCACGCCTCCTGAGAGACTGGAGCCTTAATCCAGCGCCTTAGACCGCTCAGCCACACTACCAGGCAGGACAACAAAGTTTCACAGCTTCTGTAAAAGATCAAATATTTACCAGCAGAAAGTGTGGAACCAGGGTCTGTAAGAGCATCTGGTATCTGTTACCAGAGAACAAACAGCAGGAGATCTCTGTTTAGGGAGTTGTGGCAATGAGGGCACAGACGAATAAAGACCCATGGAGCATTTGAAAAGGAAAACAATCAGTAGAGGTTGGTCTCAGGGAATCATCAGACCTTCTCAAGAAGAAAGACTTAGCCTACCTGATCAGTCGCCTGCAGGTGAAGAAACTCCACATACCAGGAGTTAAAGCTGGCAGTGGTGGGATTTGAACCCACGCCTCCATAGAGACTGGAGCCTAAATCCAGCGCCTTAGACCACTCGGCCACACGTCTGAAAACGTCATGTTTGACCTGTGGTATTTTTAAGAGAGAAGAAGGAAAATCGATCAGTTTTAACCACCAACATCCATACAGACATCACTATTCATGAATATTAAGCACCAATTGTTACAAGCAGTAATTACCTATGTGCCTCTGCTTGGACCAGTATTATTTCTAAATCTTTCTAAACTGAAATATCGACAATGGTCCAATACTAACTTTGGGTTCACAGTCACCAGAGGTTCCTTGGAGGCAAGTGGACAAACATCTAACGATCGAACATTTTGGGACCAAATGTCAAGGTGAAAGATCGGCCTCACCCAATGTTGTCAATCACGACCACGACAAACACCTAAATGGCAGTGGTGGGATTTGAACCCACGCCTCCTGAGAGACTGGAGCCTTAATCCAGCGCCTTAGACCGCTCGGCCACACTACCTGTTATGGTGATGTGGGTCACAGCTTCTGTAAAAGATCTATGAAATATTTACCAGTGCTCACAAAATGAATTTGGTGTCCACTATGAGAGAAAAGGGTCAGTTCATCTCCATTAAGGCAGATGTGGCAATGAATGAATAAGGTGACGTAATTGACAACGATTACTACAAGCAGCAGAGGATGGTTTCAACGTATCAACCTCTGGGTTATGGGCACAGCACACTTCCTCTGCACCACTCTGCTGATAGTCAGAATCAGGCTTAGCAGACCATTACCAAAATTTAATCATCTGTTCTTGGTGACATTCCAAACATTTACTGAAAGTTTGATGAAAATCCTGCCCAAACTTTTTGAGTTATCTTGCTAACAAACAGGCAAACGTTAGCGAGCAGGATTGTATCCTAACTAAACACTTGTCCACCATAAATGCTCAATTCCAACCCCATTGCCACAAAAAACAAGCACAAAACTAGAAATGAGATGCCTGGAATCAGGGGTCTACTCAAGATATTAAAAAACACATGCTTTTTAGGAAGAGTTTGGAAATCAGGGGTTTTGGATCAAACTTAGTCTCTAATTTGCAAGTGGTGTGAGTTTGGCAACTCATATGTCCTGACAAGTCCTTCAGAAAATACTCTTGAGACCTTATATTCATGGTCCCACCCCCAAGTTGTAATAAGATCTGCACCACTGGCCATGTCACAACAGTATGTACAAACCAGTTTGTTGTTCAACAAGTAAACATTGTTTCTGCCATGTGGTAGAATTAAGGTTAAGTTAACACCTAAAATTACCTTTAGGGACAAAACTGACTGTTGGTTGGTGCAAAGTGTGATCTCTGGTTTAAAAGTGAGGTAGGTTGTATATTCACCATCAACCCTGACTCAGCATCAGACTGTTCAACCTGATAATGACCTCAGGAATGAAAATCAACGTCATTGTCATGTGTAATTTACACTGGGGACCTGCGTCAAAATCCTGTTTTTGTTCCACTTTCAGAGTCTCATGTGCATCTCATTTGCAATAAAATGTATAAAAAACAGAACTTTATCAATATTCCTGATCAACAACGATGTTAATGATGTTAAACAGGTAGACATGTGACATTTAAAGCTGCTGTCTGCATTTCTTCATCCACTGTTGCTGTTCCACATAACATATAGTTGGGTTTATAGATACAGACGTAAGTTAAGAACAACAGAAGCTGTCTGCATGGAGTCTGTTTGTGTTAGTTTGATTTGTGTCTTAAACCGTGACAGATTACTGTAAACTTGTAGCTGAGACAAACCAGTTCATCTTCTCTACTGGCAGCAGAGAAGGTCAGAGGTCAGGGGTCAGAGGTCAGGAGGCAGGTCTGAGTCTGAGTTCTTCTAAACTTACCACAGTATTTAGGTTTTAGGAATATAACTTATGATTCTGACATGTTTGGATTAGTTTCCATAGTCAGAATTTATACCATGACTGGTGCAGCTTTAAACACATTTAGTTCTGTATAAATAATATATATTTGCATATATTCCACCACAATTTTCAAATAAATTCTTTAAAATCAGATTTTATCTTCCTCATTCTGTTTCTCATAGTTGGGGTATACCTAGTATGGTAGGTATACCATTTAAGTGGGGGAATATCACTGCTTTAGAGGAGATCTGCATGAGGGAATGGGCCAAAATACCTGCAACAGTGTGTGAAAACAGTGTGAGAAGATTTACAGAAAATGCTAAATAAACCCTTAAAAATCTAGAAAATATGTATTTTTTTCCTTATTCTGTCTCTCATAGTTGAGGTAAACCTATGATGAAAATTACAGGCCTTTCTCATTGTTTTAAGTGGGAGAATATCACTGCTCTAGAGGAGATCTGCATGGGGGAATGGGCCAAAATACCAGTAACAGTGTGTGAAAACCTTGTGAAGACTTAAAGAAAACGTATTGAGATGAACTTTGGTTATTGACCAAATACGTATGTTCCACCGCAATTTGCAAATAAATTCTTTAAAAATCATATTTTTTTCTCTTTTTGTCTCTCATAGTTGAGGTAAACCTATGATGAAAATTACAGGCCTTTCTCATTGTTTTAAGTGGAGGAACATCACTGTTCTATAGATCTGCATGGGGGAATGGGTCAAAATACCTGTAACAGTATGTGAAAACCTTGAGAAGACTTACAGAAAATGCTAAATAAACCCTTAAAAATCCAGAAAATATGGATTTTGTTCCTTATTCTCTTTCTCATAGTTTCATAGTTGAGCTATGATGAAACTTACCAGCTTCTCTCATCATTTTAAGTTGTGAAACTTGCACGATTAGCGGCTGATTAAATAGTTTTTTGCTGTAGTCTGCTGTGTCACTTGGCAAAGTCACAGCAAGAATTAATGATTCTAATCCCTGATTCTGACATCCAAACTGTCAGGGATACTCAAACTCAGCGTTCTAGTATTTGCGGTGCTGCAACATCACACCACCACCCCATCGTCCATTATTAGCATTATTCACATGACCACTGTTTGACAGGAATATATTAAGGTAATTTTGAGTATTTGAACGACTCCACGCTCATTTATTCTCTCTTTTTCCGCTCGAACGCGACTCGACATGGGCCCACGCCGTCCTCCCACCTCGGCCTGAACCCGCCGCTGAATCCTGGTGTTGTCACAGCTGCATGAAGATCCTCACGGTGGAAGGAAAAACACGGCCACAGGATCAATGTCCCTCCTGGTATTATTACTGGTGTGGCCGGGGCCAGCAGGTGGCTGTCAGTCAGGGACCACCTGAGGAGACTCGGAGGTGGTAGTTTTACAGAATGTAGATCTGCATCGAAGATGCTGCTGCCGTGGCTAGAAGTAGGAAAACTCCATCTGATGAGAGGAAGAGCACTTTAAGATTTGGTTGAAGGAAATAGTTCAAAATAAGTCTAACTACTCATCTCTTGGTGACCTCGTAGGTTTCATTAATCCTCCTGTTATGTTAGATTGAAGATCTAGAAAAAGTCATTTTTTTTCCCAGGATAAAACCTTAATTAGTGTAATCAACGTATAAAATGATGTTTCATCCCTGCATGTTTATATCAAATAGACACTGATCAGGTCAAGTTACAGCATCAATCTGAAGGTAAACGAGTCAGAATATTTCAGCTGTGAACTGTTATATTATAATGTTTTGTAAAGTTATTGTTTTTAATATGTTGGTCTTTCAAAAGTCATCATTAAAATGCTTTTTTAATGAAAAACGAGTGACTTATCGTAATGAAACCATCACCTGTCAGAGGTCAGGAACACCGTTCTACTAAATACTAATAAAAAAAAAAAAGTTAATAATGAAATATTAACAATGCTTTTGTCTTTTCAACCATTGCTCACTGCAGAAATGAACAGAACAGGAGGGTTAAAATAAATTAAATTTATTTGTTTTAATATTATTATATACAATAACATCTATGGTGTTACAGGTCAATTTAAACCCACATTTATTTGCTATAATAAAAAAGCTAAAAATATATATTTTTTCAGCAATAGAACTGATAAAAACACTAAATGAAGATCAGACAATGACCTGTAACACCATATAGATTATTATGTATAATAATAAAATGAAATAAAATAAATAAAACGTGTTCTAATCCCTCTCAGGAATAGTCACATCACACAACAACCTGTTATTTATATTTAGGATTCTCTTGAGGTTCATTTTACCATTTTTTAAAATTGAAATCAAGGGTAAACTGATAAAAAGAAGAGAACCACACCAAAAATATTAGAACTTTTCATGGTTAATGAACAAGGTCATCAAGAGATGAGGCTGGATGATGAAAGTAGTTGATAGATAATGGTTTAAAGTGGATTTTACAGCTGATTTAACCTGTGAATTTCATTTATAAATAATGAATCCTTGTTGTTTAGTGGAGTAGCAGCATCAATATGTTCATGTAACACACCAACATGTCAACAATAAACTCAGCTACAAGTCTATATCAACCATTATTACATTAACTAAACATCATTTATACCACAACCAATAATATGAGAACATAGAGAAAACATTAATCTGTAGATTTCTGCGTTTTTCTGGTAATGTTAACAAATATTGTGCCAAAATCTGAACTAAAACATGTGTAAAACTGGTCTGGTTCACCTTGTAATTCTGACATTTGGTGCAATTACTGATCAGACTTTACTTTACTGATCTATAGATGAATTCAGCTACTAACACATGATTTACTGATGGTTTTACACATATATATTTGGGGTGGAGCTAATTATTCCCCTTCTCTGCTTTATTCTATCTGGATGTTCTTCACCACTGTTCATTTTAAATAGATTCTGTCACTGATACAACTATCTCACAGGTGTTAGCTTTATTTAAACCCAAGATCATTCAGTAAACCCCTGTAGTTGTAGAGATAAACTACATTAAGTCTGGAGGTAGATGATAAACAGACCTAGAGGAGAACAGGTTAATACATGGATCAACGACCTGTTAACATAAAGGATGGAAACAACAAACTAACACAAGACAAGGGCTTAAATGCATGTTGTTAGAGACATTAAAACATAAAATATAGAACCTTTTTTGTGTATCTATCGAGCAACAAAGTGAATAATCAACCTGAGACTGAACCCAAACGCGGATGTGACTGAACACAATAAGTGGACAGATGATCCGACGTGTCCCTCACTGTGAAAACGTGCCTCACCGGTTCATTCCCTGTTTTTCTTCAGCTCTGTTTCCAGGCTCCAGTTACAGCTTTTTACTGCTTGTTCAGGTGCTTGGACGACAACATCCATCCGTCCGTCTGCGTCACCGCGACCACTTTGAACTGAAAACCGGTCGGAGAACAGGGGAACTTTGCCCGGTTTGTGTTTGATTCAAAACAGGCGAGGATGGAGCTTCCTGCTGCATCCAGCTGCTCTGGTTTTTCCTTTTTTGTGTTGTTTTTTTGGCAGGAGTCCCGGCTTCTCTGGCTCAGATCCTGCTCACTAGGCCAGCCAGGCGGACTACTGGAGCGGAGCAGGACTCCCTGACCCCGTGACCCCGTGACCTTGGCGGCTCCTGGCCCCGGGACGGGAGTGCAGAGCCAGGCGGTGGGCGACAGACTCATGAGTCAATGCTTAACACTTAGCCTCCACCATCAGTTACACGTGTCGGCCTGTAATAAAACGGGTGAAACGGCTGAAACATCTCAGAGTCGTGTTACTGACATTAACGACGCAGGACGTTTCATTTCCTGCCGTGATGTGACCCTAAAACTGGCACCTCAGTGCAGCCAGGATGCAGCAAAACGTGTTTTATGTGTAATAAATTATAGTTAAACACAGTAATAAACAGTATAATTATTCAAGTATTGTGCTGAAGTATGAGGTACTTTACGTGAGTATTTCCATTTAATGCATTCCAGAGGAAAGTATTGTACTTTTTACTACATTATATTTATTTAACAGCTTCAATTAAAACATTACAAAACATAAAACATTATTTTCTTCAGTTATTCACCTTGCCAACTTTAAAATGCTGCTTAAATATATATTTCATTGAATAAAGTATTAAAATTAAAATAATATATACACACACTATTTATAGAAATATTTTACTTAAGTAAATGTTCTGAAAACACATCAAAAAACATTTGATATGTAATAAATTATAGTTAAAATGTTGAGTTTACTCAAGTACTGTAGTTAAGTACAATTCTAAGGTATTTTACTTGAGTATTTCCATTTAATAATTATATTTAACTATTTAAACTTTAGTTACTTTTCTGATCAGTTTTTAAAATTTTATTTTTAAAAATAAAATGTAAAAAACTGTGTGTTGTCTATAGATATATATATATATATATATATATATATATATATATATATATATATATATATATATATATATATATAGTTTTACTATCTTAAGGAAGAAGGTAAAAAAAACAATATGTTTCATATTCTAGGTGGATTAAATATGTAAAAATTATTGTAAAAATTATTTTTCAGTTAAAACATTTGACATTTTGTGTCAAAAATCATGATTTTTGTAAAAACAAACAAAAAAAAGATACAGATGGACTTTTAAATAACAAGAAACCAATATAAACACATTTATATATGATTTATATGACCTGATGAATGCTTCTTTAAACTGTATTTTATTTTATTATTTTATTTGTCATTTTTCATATAGATATTGTGTGTTGTCTATAGAAAGAGTTTTACATGTAATGGAGTGTTTTTTTCTTATGGTATTGCTGTTTTTACTAAAGTAAATGTTCTTTAGTAAAAACAAGACACATTCCACCACTGGTTAAACATTATAAATGTCTCTCCATCAGCTGTTTTACTGCATCATCAGCATCTTCAGTCTGTTAAAACTCCACAGGCCTCAGTGGACAGACTGTGTGTTTTCCTCCTCGCCAGGATATTACCTAAAACACACACACCCCAACACACACTCCAACGTACACACCCCAACACACACTCCAACACACACTCCAACACACACACACCCCAACACACACTCCAACACACACACCCCAACACACACTCCAACACACACTCCAACACACACACCCCCCAACACACACTCCAACACACACTCCAACACACACACACCCCAACACACACTCCAACACACACACCCCAACACACACTCCAACACACACACACCCCAACACACACTCCAACGTACACACCCCAACACACACTCCAACACACACTCCAACACACACACACCCCAACACACACTCCAACACACACACCCCAACACACACTCCAACACATACACACACACACCTGTCTGAACTGAGTTCTTTGCTCAGGTTCTGAGTTGCATATTTGCAGGGTGAGTGGTGGTGTGTGTGTGTGTGAAGAGTTTCCAGTTTACTTGCTGTTGAAGTTACAGTTACACTAAGGACTTTAACACATGTCAACAATCTAAAATAAACACTGGTGAAAGTAATACTAGTAAATACTAATAGTAAATACTACTCACATCAGATTTACATACCCAAAAGTATCAATACCTAAAAGTCCTGCATTCATAATCCTACCCAAGTTAAAGTATTGTCATTATTGTGACTATGTTATGTGTAAACTTTAATGTGAAAAGTACAGAAAGCTGTGAAATCAGTGTTGTGTAGTATATAATGACGTCAAGTATCTTAAACTTGTACTTCAGTACTTGGGTAAATGAACTCAGTGTCAAACAGACGCACATGCAAGCTATAACATGTGGAAACATGTAGAGTTAGGCTCGAATTTTCCCACGTTTCTTATTTGACACATTAATGCACCTGTGGAACTGGATCTTCCAGAACTCCCAACAAATATTTATCACTTGTGCTGACAAATGTGACTAAATCATCGCTTTATACCCTAAAGTAGCCTCTGACTGCACATCAGAGTGTTGTGTGAGTGTTTAAGCATCACTGTTGGTGTGGACCTGAGTCGTAGACCTGGTTGGAGCAGGATCTCCACCTGAGGCTAAGCTGTCAGCCTGCCAGGAAAACTTTATCATAGTATAGAATCTCTCTCTGGAGATGGGGAGTTCAGGAGGAGGAGGAGATGGAATGGTAGCTCCACTTGGCTCGGAGTCAACAACAGAGGTGACTAGAGTCCAACCGTCGGTTTCTTGCCTGCGAACTGTTGGGCTCTTGTCACATCTCTGGACCTCCACCGTGCAAACAGCATGGATTAAGACAGTCAGAGATAGCAACAAAGGGGACACGTTGCCTCCCGTCCCCCTGAGAGCGCCCCCGCCGCCGCACAATGATAGCGGACAATGGGATGATGTGTTCTTTTTTTGGCCGGGCCGGATGTGTCATCTCACGCCGCTGCGCAGGACTTCCCAGCATTGTGTGTGGGCCTCTGCCATTGTGGCCGGGGCGATGCTAATACCTTGCAGATATTTCACAGTGGGTGAGTCCTTTTTTAACACCCAGGCAGCCCTGGAGTTCCCTGGCTTCCAGAGTCAGGAAGCAGGGAGGCCCTGGGACTGCACGACTCCACGACTACAGCTGTGGGGAGGGAGGGCGACGGGAATGACCTTTGGACTCTATCTTTGACTTTCTACTGTGTTTGGAGGAGTTCTGGAAACACCTTGTAAACACTCTTTGATTCCTTTTCTATCTTAGAAGCTCTTGCTCTGTATCAGTATAAACGTAATCTCTGCAGCTTCCTTTTTATTGGAAATAGGAAATAGAAAACAGGAAATAGAGATTTTTTTTGGTATTCCTTGACTCAACAGGACAAATCAATAAATTGATAAACTTTATACACAAATCTGGATCCCCTACATTATACAAAGGTATTTCTCAAGGAACCTTTTGAGGCCCACTTCTGAAACAGATATTGTTATATTATTTATAATGAAGTTTATGCATTGCATTCCTCAATTTGCACAAAGGTGTTCCACAAGGAGCCTTTTTAGGCCTACTTCTGAAACAGATATTGTTATATTATATATTATAAACTTTAGATATTGTATTTCTCACTTTACACAACGGTGGCCCACATCTCAAACAGATATATTCATATATATATATAGTCTTAATATATAGTCATATATTATACACCTTTATGTATTGTATGCCTTACTTCACACAAAGGTGTTCCACAAGGAGCATTTTTAGGCCCACTTCTGAAACAGATATTGTTATATTATATATTACAGTATATATATGTATATATATATAATATATACTGTATGTATTGCATTCCTGTGTTGGATTTCATTCATGAAATAACATTTCTGATTTTAATGATGAGTGAAAGCCAGGATCCAAGGGTCCAAGGACAGGGGATGTTGTGTTGCTGTACAAACTATAAAGCCTATTGGGGCTATACAAATAAAAGGACTTGACTTGACTTTTGGGCCAGACTTGCTTTGATTGTTTCATTTGAGCGCCCATCTTTGGTGTGTACAAAGCCTCAGCGCAAACTATGCATATGCAGATGTGATATTTGTTGTGTCCACCTCGTCTTGTCAGCTGAGACGAGACCAGAGAGGAACTGAAAGGTTGGACAGAGGAACTAGCAGAGTGAGAGCAGTCAGAGGGAACATTGCCTTTGGGCCTATGAAAGCACATTTTTCTCCAATGTCATGGAGATTTCTTTTTCTAATGAGCTGTGTCCCTGGGCTATCAACTGCTGCCAAAATGCAGCAGGGAGCTGTTGCTTCGGTTAATTAAACCACGGACAATTTTGGGGCCTTAATACTTGAGATGTAACTGGTAGTAAGAACCTAGATTCCAATCTTTGTGCAAAACCTGATAGTGAAATGTGAGCAGGATTAGGTTGTTAGCACTAACTGACTTTGACAGAGGGATATTGTTTTATGTTATTGTTTTATACGGGGCTATCCTGCAGCACAGTCCAGTTCCAATGCTGGAGTTTTGTTTAAGGTCAAAAGTAACAATATGGGGGTCGGGTGGTGGATGGGCAGTGGTAGAAGTACTCCTCACATACTTAACTTAAGTAAAAGTACCAATGAACTGATATAAAAATACTCAACTTCAAGTAAAAGTCCTGCATCAAAACTCTTCCTTCAGTACAGTACATACGTTTTAATAAAAGTGCATATATCATACTGATATCAGCCCTCCTACAGTGCTATCACTGCTGTTAAACAGTTTCTACTGTTGCTGCTTTACATTACACATTAAAAACAAGATATGTTTTTCATCCATGGATCAGTTAGAGCAATAGAATTGAAAATTATTAATGACTGACTTATATATAAAACAACATGTGTTTTTATTCGTCTGCACCATAAAGATAAATCCACCAGCCGTTTTACTGACAGTAAACCAGATATAGGGCCCAATTCAACACATTTGCAAAAGGCAAGCTGCAACTGCGACTTGGCTGATGTCCAACATTTAATATACTCATGCTGATTCAGGCATTTTTTAAATGTAATTATAGGAATGTAATTCATGTTTCAAGAATACATTAAACAGCCACTTCATATGCTGGTCTCTTTTTTACTTCTCCCTTTTGAGCATCACATACAACATTCTTAACAGTATAAATAACAACTGTAAGAACATGTTTTGAAATCACATGACATCTCTCTATAACACAAGTTACCTCAGAGTATGTTTGTATCTGTTGTATTTGTATCTTCAAAACTGTTCATTCGGTCAACTTCACATTCTTGATTTGATAATTATGATACGGTGCAATGCGACATGTGCTATTAATGAACGTTTTTGCATCTGGTTGGTGACAGTGGTGACCTGCGACGTGTTGATATCAATAACAACCACTACAAACACCTAAATGGCAGTGGTGGGATTTGAACCCACGCCTCCTGAGAGACTGGAGCCTTAATCCAGCGCCTTAGACCACTCGGCCACACTACCTCCCCTTAGACAACTTCATGTTTGATGTTTGGTATTTTTAAGATAGATGCCAGAAACTCACTCAAAGTTTAAACCACCAACATCCATACTGACATGAGTGATACTATTCATTATTATTAAGCTCCATGTGTGATGAGCAGTAATTTGCTTAGGTTCCTCTGCTTTGAAGATCACTATAAATCTGGAAAACAGAAATTAAATTAATTATCATCAAACATTGATACCAGGTTGACAGTCACCAGAGGTTGCTGTTAGGCAAGTGTTTGTACAGGTCCAACAAATACAGAAGCTGTGAAAGGGCTCGGCCATGTACTTGACAGGTTCACTTGAACAATTTGCGACCAAATGTCAAGGTGAAAGATCTGCCTCCCACAATGTTGTCAATCACAACCACTACAAACACCTAAATGGCAGTGGTGGGATTTGAACCCACGCCTCCTGAGAGACTGGAGCCTTAATCCAGCGCCTTAGACCGCTCGGCCACACTACCAGTTAGGAGAACAAAGCAGAAAGTGTGGAACCAGGGTCTGTAAGAGCATCTGGTATCTGTTACAGGAGAACAAACAGCAGGAGATCTCTGTTTAGGGAGTTGTGGCAATGAGGGCACGGACAAATAAAGACCCGTGGAGCATTTGAAAAGGACAACAATCATTAGAGGATGGACTCAGGGAATCATGAGACCTTCTCAAGAACTTACCTACATTCTGAAGATAAGCAGCCTGCAGGTGAAGAAACTCCATGTACCAAGAGCTAAAGCTGGCAGTGGTGGGATTTGAACCCACGCCTCCATAGAGACTGGAGCCTAAATCCAGCGCCTTAGACCACTCGGCCACACTACCCAGATGCCTGACAGAGTCATGTTTGACCTGTGGTATTTTTAAGAGAGAAGAAGGAAAATCGATCAGTTTTAACCACCAACATCCATACAGACATCAGTGCCACTATTCATGAATATTAAGCACCAATTGTTACAAGCAGTAATTACCTATGTGCCTCTGCTTGGACCAGTATTATTTCTAAATCTTTCTAAACTGAAATATCGACAATGGTCCAATACTAACTTTGGGTTCACAGTCACCAGAGGTTCCTTGGAGGCAAGTGGACAAACATCTAACGATCGAACAATTTGGGACCAAATGTCAAGGTGAAAGATCGGCCTCACCCAATGTTGTCAATCACGACGACTACAAACCCCTAAATGGCAGTGGTGGGATTTGAACCCACGCCTCCTGAGAGACTGGAGCCTTAATCCAGCGCCTTAGACCGCTCGGCCACACTACCAGTTAGGAGAGCAAAGGTCACAGCTTCTGTAAAAGATCAAATATTTACCAGCAGAACGTGTGGAACCAGGGTCTGTAAGAGCCTCTGGTATCTGTTACCAGAGAACAAACAGCAGGAGATCTCTGTTTAGGGAGTTGTGGCAATGAGGGCACAGACGAATAAAGACCCCGTAGAGCATTTGAAAAGGACGACTATCAGTAGAAGTTGGCCTCAGGGAATCATGAGACCTTCTCAAGAAGGTAGACTCAGCCTACCTGATCAGCAGCCTGCAGGTGAAGAAACTCCACATACCAGGAGCTAAAGCTGGCAGTGGTGGGATTTGAACCCACGCCTCCATAGAGACTGGAGCCTAAATCCAGCGCCTTAGACCACTCGGCCACACTACCCAGATGCCTGACAGAGTCATGTTTGACCTGTGGTATTTTTAAGAGAGAAGAAGGAAAATCGATCAGTTTTAACCACCAACATCCATACAGACATCAGTGCCACTATTCATGAATATTAAGCACCAATTGTTACAAGCAGTAATTACCTATGTGCCTCTGCTTGGACCAGTATTATTTCTAAATCTTTCTAAACTGAAATATCGACAATGGTCCAATACTAACTTTGGGTTCACAGTCACCAGAGGTTCCTTGGAGGCAAGTGGACAAACATCTAACGATCGAACAATTTGGGACCAAATGTCAAGGTGAAAGATCGGCCTCACCCAATGTTGTCAATCACGACGACTACAAACCCCTAAATGGCAGTGGTGGGATTTGAACCCACGCCTCCTGAGAGACTGGAGCCTTAATCCAGCGCCTTAGACCGCTCGGCCACACTACCAGTTAGGAGAGCAAAGGTCACAGCTTCTGTAAAAGATCAAATATTTACCAGCAGAACGTGTGGAACCAGGGTCTGTAAGAGCCTCTGGTATCTGTTACCAGAGAACAAACAGCAGGAGATCTCTGTTTAGGGAGTTGTGGCAATGAGGGCACAGACGAATAAAGACCCCGTAGAGCATTTGAAAAGGACGACTATCAGTAGAAGTTGGCCTCAGGGAATCATGAGACCTTCTCAAGAAGGTAGACTCAGCCTACCTGATCAGCAGCCTGCAGGTGAAGAAACTCCACATACCAGGAGCTAAAGCTGGCAGTGGTGGGATTTGAACCCACGCCTCCATAGAGACTGGAGCCTAAATCCAGCGCCTTAGACCACTCGGCCACACTACCCACATGTCTGACAAAGTCAAGTTTGACCTGTGGTATTTTTAAGAGAGAAGAAGGAAAATCAATCAAAGTTTTAACCACCAACATCCATACAGACATCAGTGCCACTATTCATGAATATTAAGCACCAATTGTTACAAGCAGTAATTACCCATGTGCCTCTGCTTGGACCAGTATTATTTCTAAATCTTTCTAAACTGAAATATCGACAATGGTCCAATACTAACTTTGGGTTCACAGTCACCAGAGGTTCCTTGGAGGCAAGTGGTGGGGGGAGTTCATGTTTGCACGTATGTAAGCATGTACTTGATAGGTTCATCTGAAAAATGACAATGTTCACTATGGCAAATAATGGAAAAAAGAGGACCGGACTGGCAGCTGCTCTTTCTCGGCAACTAGATTTGAAAATAGTGAGCCAAGAAAGTGTTTAGATGAGAAAGCCTTCAAGAACCAGAAGACGAGAGTGGTGGAGTTTCAAACCACACTGACCTCACTCAACATTAATCATGACCACTACAAACAGGTGAATGATAGGGATGGGATTCAAACCTACACCTCCTGAGAAACTGGAGCCTTAAGGCAGCGCCTTAGACTCCTCAGCCACATTACTATCAAGGGAGACGACGGTCACAGCTTCTCTGAAAGATCCATCAAATATTAACCAGTAAGAAGGATGCTGTCCTCTGTTAAGTCAGTTGTGGAAATGAGGACATGGAAGAATAAAATGAACACAGCATGAATCCTTCTAACTTGGCAACATCAACAATTAGCAGAAGATGGTTTTGATCCATCAACCTCTGGGTTGAAAGCAAAACACACTTCCACTGTACCACTCTGCTGATAGCAGTAACTTTCAGCCTTGCACATACATCCCATGACCCCAAACAAACTTCTTTTTTGTAAACTCCTTCTGAATGTATGCAGAAAAGAATCTAAGTGATTTACAAACCAGGATTTCCCCCAGATCATTACCAAAATTGAATCATCTGTTCATGGTACCATTCACAACATTCCTTAAAAGTTTAATGAAAATCTTGCTTGAATCTTTTGAGTTATCTTGCTAACAAACAAACAGACAATCACTGGCCATCATATAACCTCCTTGGTGAAGGTAAATGTTACTGAAAACATTTGAGGTGAGAAACAGACAATGCAGTAACAGAAACTGGATTCATATTTGATCACAGTTAGATCACAGAGGGTCTTCTTAAATGCTCTTTTTATTTTCATTTTTTTGTTGTTTTATTTTTTCCCCTCATGTTTCCTGAGTAAAGACTCCCCCACCTCTTTCTAATCACTCCTAATTAGCCCTGTATATATTCCCTTTTGTGTCTTGTCTTGTCACCAGTTCGTTAATGTTCACATCAGGTATTTTTTAAAACCGTGTGTTTCTCTGCACAGTTTCAGTCATGACTGCTGGAAGTCCAGTCATGTGTAGATGGGAAAACCTCATGCCACGCCTCCTGAGAGACTGGAGCCTTAATCCAGCACCTTGGACCGCTCTGTCACACTACCAGTTAGGAGAATGCTAGTCACAGCTTCTGTAAAAGATCAAATATTTACCAGCACAAAGTGAGTAAGCCCTATGTGTTGTGAGCAGTAATTTGCTATGTGCCTCTACTTTGACCAAGACTATTTCTAAATCAGGAAATATCAACACTGGTCCAACACTAATATTGGCTTCACAGTCACCAGAGGTACGTGTTTGACAGATCCAACAAATACAGAAGCTTCCACTGTGCTACTCTCCTCTCTGCAAAGAATGCCAGTTGCTTCACCGATGCATTTTAAAAATGGCAACCCATTGCAACTTGCACTTGGAAGCAGTAAGCCAAAGTGGAATTATCAACGTGTGAGAGTCTTCAACTACCAGAATGCTACTGTGGTGAACTTCCATAACACAGAGAGCAAGCAGCCACCTCAACATTGTCAATAACAACCACTACAAACACCTAAATGGCAGTGGTGGGATTTGAACCCACGCCTCCTGAGAGACTGGAGCCTTAATCCAGCGCCTTAGACCACTCGGCCACACTACCTCCCCTTTGATAACTTCATGTTGGATGTTTGGTACTTTTAAGATAGACGCCTATCTGTAAGAGCATCTGGTATCTGTTACCAGAGAACAAACAGCAGGAGATCTCTGTTTAGGGAGTTGTGGCAATGAGGGCACAGACGAATAAAGACCCGTGGAGCATTTGAAAAGGACAACTATCAGTAGAGGTTGGCCTCAGGGAATCATGAGACCTTCTCAAGAAGGTAGACTCAGCCTACCTGATCAGCAGCCTGCAGGTGAAGAAACTCCACATACCAGGAGCTAAAGCTGGCAGTGGTGGGACTTGAACCCACGCCTCCTGAGAGACTGGAGCCTTAATCCAGCGCCTTAGACCACTCGGCCACACTACCTCACCTTTGATAACTTCATGTTGGATGTTTGGTATTTTTAAGATAGACGCCAGAAACTCACTCAAAGTTTAAACCACCAACATCCATACTGCCATGAGTGATACTATTTATCATTATTAAGCTCCATGTGTGACGAGCAGTAATTTGCTTAGGTTCCTCTGCTTTGAAGATCACTATAAAAAACGGAAATATTAATCATCATCAAACATTGATATCAGGTTGACAGTCACCAGAGGTTGCTGTTAGGCAAGTGCTTGTACAGGTCCGACAAATACAGAAGGTTTGAAAGGGCTCGGCCATGTACTTGACAGGTTCACTTGAACAATTTGGGACCAAACGTCAAGGTGAAAGATCGGCCTCACTCAACATTGTCAATCACAACCACTACAAACACCTAAATGGCAGTGGTGGGATTTGAACCCACGCCTCCTGAGAGACTGGAGCCTTAATCCAGCGCCTTAGACCGCTCAGCCACACTACCAGTTAGGAGAACAAAGGTCACAGCTTCTGTAAAAGATCAAATATTTACCAGCAGAAAGTGTGGGACCTGGGTCTGTAAGAGCCTCTGGTATCTGTTACAGGAGAAAAAACAGCAGGAGATCTCTGTTTAGGGAGTTGTGGCAATGAGGGCACAGACGTGGAGCATTTGAAAAGGACAACTATCAGTAGAGGTTGGCCTCAGGGAATCATGAGACCTTCTCAAGAAGGTAAACTTACCTACATTCTGATGATCAGTAGCCTGCAGGTGAAGAAACTTCACATACCAGGAGCTAAAGCTGGCAGTGGTGGGATTTGAACCCACGCCTCCATAGAGACTGGAGCTTAAATCCAGCGCCTTAGACCACTCGGCCACAGTACCCACATGTCTGACAAAGTCATGTTTGACCTGTGGTATTTTTAAGAACCAACATCTTTGACCTGTGGTATTTTTAACCACCAACATCCATACAGACATCAGTGCCACTATTCATGAATATTAAGCACCAATTGTTACAAGCAGTAATTACCTATGTGCCTCTGCTTGGACCAGTATTATTTCTAAATCTTTCTAAACTGAAATATTAACAATGGTCCAATACTAACTTTGGGTTCACAGTCACCAGAGGTTCCTTGGAGGCAAGTGGTGGGGGGAGTTCATGTTTGCATGTATGTAAGCATGTACTTGATAGGTTCATCTGAAAAATGACAATGTTCACTATAGCAAATAATGGAAAAAAGAGGACCGGACTGGCAGCTGCTCTTTCTCGGCAACTAGATTTGAAAATAGTGAGCCAAGAAAGTGTTTAGATGAGAAAGCCTTCAAGAACCAGAACACAAGAGTGGTGGAGTTTCAAACCACACTGACCTCACTCAACATTAATCATGACCACTACAAACAGGTGAATGATAGGGATGGGATTCAAACCTACACCTCCTGAGAAACTGGAGCCTTAAGGCAGCGCCTTAGACTCCTCAGCCACATTACTATCAAGGAAGATGATCGTCACAGCTTCTCTGAAAGATCTATCAAATATTAACCAGTAAGAAGGATGCTGTCCTCTGTTAAGTCAGTTGTGGAAATGAGGACATGGAAGAATAAAATGAACACAGCATGAATCCTTCTAACTTGGCAACATCAACAATTAGCAGAAGATGGTTTTAATCCATCAACCTCTGGGTTGAAGGCAAAACACACTTCCACTGTACCACTCTGCTGGTAGCAGTAACTTTCAGCCTTGCACATACATCCCATGACCCCAAACAAACTTCTTTTTTTGTAAACTCCTTCTGAATGTATGCAGAAAAAATCAAAGCGATTTACAAACCAGGATTTCCCCCAGATCATTACCAATAGGGTTAGGGTCATCTGTTCATGGTACCATTCACAACATTCCTTAAAAGTTTAATGAAAATCTTGCTTGAATCCTTTGAGTTATCTTGCTAACAAACAAACAATCACAGTCCATCATATAACCTCCTTGGTGAAGGTAAATGTTACTGAAAACATTTGAGGTGAGAAACAGACAATGCAGTAACAGAAACTGGATTCATATTTGATCACAGATAGATCGCAGAGGGTCTTCTTAAATGCTCTTTTCATTTTTAAGTTGTTTAATTTTTTCCCTCATGTTTCCTGAGTAAAGACTCCCCCACCTGTTTCTAATCACTCCTAATTAGCCCTGTATATATTCCCTTTTGTGTCTTGTCTTGTCACCAGTTTGTTAATGTTCACATCAGGTATTTTTTAAAACCGTGTGTTTCTCTGCACAGTTTCAGTCATGACTGCTGGAAGTCCAGTTATGTGTAGATGGGAAAACCTCAGTTTCTTCTTCTTTTTTGTGGTTTTAAGGCAGCCAGGATCCAAAAAGTTGCATTGCTGCCATCTGCAGGACTAGTCCTTTATTGGACTGTATCCTACCATATAATCCTGAAGAAATATCATCTTCCCCTTCCACTTGACCCTACTTCTAAAATGCTTCTCAGATTCCTCTCCTAAGCCAATCTCTGCTACTCTCTGACCAAATCTTGACTTTGGTCGACATAATTTCTACAGAAACTTAAAACATGGACCACAGTTTCTTGTTGACATTGTTTGACATCAACTGTGTGACGGTAAACAGGAAGTTGTATCCATGGAGACGCATGCAGCACTCCAGCCTTGTGATTGGCTGAAACAGCCTTCCTGTTAGGAGTGCTATCGCCACCTACTGCTTCGACATGACATTGTTTGGGAATGATTTTGCAGATTCATGTGGTTGGAGATAGTTTTTAATCACACTAGTTCTGTGGACAGGAGGGTTTTTTTTCAACTGGGGCCATAAAATACCTTCTTACCACAGTCATGGTTCTTTGATTTTTGAAACTTGCCTTTTTTCCCGACCTTTTCGATTCGTTTTTGGATACCTTTGCCTGGATTGACTGCTTTCCTGTCTATCCACCTTCATTTGTAGTACACTTTGTTTACTGATTTAACTGAGTGGAGTTGTGCAGTCCTAACCACCCTGCACTAACTTCTTGACATTTTTCAGTCGCAGCAGTTCATCTGATTGACTTCAGCTGAAAGTTGTAGCGTCTCCTGAGATTCTACAATTCTACAACGGGCAATGTTCTCTCTAGGTATAAAGAAATGACCATTCCCAACAGGTACATTCATATACAGGGAATATAAAACCTGCCATCCCATATTGTAAATGTAAATTAATTGATGTTTACCTCTATGTTTGTTACCACTGTGTGGGACAACGTTTGACAAATGACCTGTTATTGGACAAGGATGGAAATAAGTCCTGGACTTTATGTCTCTCCCTCATAATTTATAATATAATGGTTTTATTAATGTATTTGTACCTTTTATTCAAAAAAATCTTATCAAATCATATTTGCAGTCCATGATTACCATGTAAGAGAAATGTAGGACTCTCCAAGGGTTTATGACTCTGAATTGTGTATATTTTGCTTTGTTATCAGTTGACTATTGTTATTTCCTATGCCTTGAATTAAACTTACAGAAAGATAAACTAGAGATGGGTGTGTTGTGACAAACAGTGTCAACAGGGCGAGTTTCAAGTCAGAAACTGCTGTGGAATCAGGAAGATTTTAATCACCACTTCTTTAAGAGTAATTCAGACTAACACTGTCATTCCGCTAAATGATAATTCAGAGAGAAAGTAAATGGTTTGAATTATAGGGCACATGTTTTATTTATCGCTCTGACTTCTTTCTATTCCACTTTATGTTTTCTTTGTGTTCTAAGTATTTTGTACCTCTCCATCTTAAATTAGTCTTATAATTGTCTCTTAATCCTGATTGAGTTGATCTCTCTTGAAGTTTGCTATAAAGCAGAAAGACATAGAACCCAAAGATCTCATCTCATCACAAGTTATATCATCAGCATAATATTGAACAATGTCATTGCACATCACACATTTTCCTTATATTGTACAACCCAAATTTTTCTGCCGTAACAACAATTACTCTCAATCATGTTCTTGTCCTGCCACAGGAGGTAAAATAGAGTTAAAAAGGCTCAGTCTTGATGAGAACCTGCAAATTTTTCTCTTTTGAAAACAGTCAAATTGGTAGGAAATGCTGTGAGGGAGTCGTATGTAACACAACACTGGAGCAGAGAAGCCCAATTTTCTCCAGCCTGCGGCGCTTAGCATGACACATGATCCATGAACAATGCTTTGGTAAATGTATACAGCTCAAAGAGCTCAGCTGTGCGGTGTTAGCTGGGCCCTGCGGGTCATACCATTGGTAAGTGGAATGGAATCCATATAGAGTACAGTAGCTACTGCAAAAAACGCAAGAATGGGAGCGTAATCTGTCCTCAAAACCACCAAACAGACGCATGACAAGTGATGAATGTGAGAACTAAAACGTTACTTTCATTCTCTTTCCTAATTCTTGACTTAAATGGACTTTGAATCAGCATTTTCTGCTCTTTTTAACGGGCAGACAGCGAGGAAGAAAAGGATTCAGGCTGCTTATTCAGATTAGTTTCTGTCAATCGCAAATCCTCTCTAAAAAGGGAAGCGTGGTTCTGTGTCCGAGAGCTTCCAGATGATAAAAAAGTGGAAGTTAACAGCTGTTTTAGCCATGCACAGAAGTGTAAATCCAAGTTTTATATGTTAAAGACAGGCCCTGCAGATGAAAGACTCCTTTCATGATCCTTGTGTGCATATAAATGGCCACTACAACTCAGGGGAGGTAGGTTCCAGGTGGCCTTCGATGGCACGTGGTGATTTGCTAGTTACCAGTTGTTGTTGTTGATTGTATTCATCTTGCGTGTGGAAACTTCATACTTTTCCACCGCCAGAATAGAAAGTCCTAATTACAATGACTTAAAAAGCCTGAGAAGTTTGGCCTTAGTTTAAAAAAAAAAAGAAAAAGGCCTCAGAGGAGCACTTGCATCATTACAAACACGCTCCTCACTGAAGAATATGTTTCTTACATGTGGTTTCAAGTGGTTGAAGCTAAATAAAAAGACGCAGCTACTCCAGACGAGGCGGATTTCTGTTGTCGTGCTGAGCTCTCTGAGTTCAAAGTGGAGCGCTCCCAGACTTTATCTCCTCCATGCCACCAGGGACCTCATTTATGACACAGTAAAGTCTGTAGAGGCCCGATTTCAACCAGCGAACACCCCATTCACATTTTCAAAAGGGCTGAAAAAAAAGACTCTTCCTGTATTTTCATACTCCAGCGAAGCATGAATCCGCCAACTACTGTATGTTACTTGGCACAAATTTCAATCTCGGTCACATCTGCACCCAGACCTGGAACACACACATATACACACACCTCAGTCACTCGTCTGATCTGGTGGACGGATTCCTGGAGAACATGTGAAGTCCTGTGGAGGTGCTGTGTTATAGAAGGAGCCTAATGCATTCATAAGTATAACAGCATGGAGCAGGCTGAACGGCAGTCAGGGCTGTTTGATGTGTAGCTGACTGGAAGAGGCAGCGTTGGCTAACAATGAAGTTATTTCCCTGCTGCATGATCAAGTTCTCAATATAATGTCTCTTATTATTCATGATATTGTTGTATTGGTTTTATTTGGATTCCTAGATTCATGGATATGGATTCCCCAAAAACCTAAATAGATGAGTTTTTTGGGGTGGAGCTAATTTTTACCTGCTGGACGTACTTCACCACTGTTCATTTTAAATAGATTCTGTCACTGATACAACTATCTCACAGGTGTTAGCTTTATTTAAACCCAAGATCATTCAGTAAACCCTGTAGTTGTAGAGATAAACTACATTAAGTCTGGACATGTCATTATCTAGAGGTAGATGATAAACAGGCCCAGAGGGGAACAGGGTAAATAGTTCACTGCTAAAAGTTGATCATATTTCTAAACAGACTTGGTGTCTAAATTCCTTAGAACACCTTCTAAGGCTGCATTGAAAGGTCAATGACCTTCTGCCGCCATGTTGGATCCAGAGTTGAAACTGAATCCTTGGATGGAGCAGAAATGTATTTACTAAATCTAAAATATACGGGAACACAAGGAAAGAACTGTAGGAATTTGCTTTATTGCTTTGTATCATCCATTCTATCATAAAAAATAAAAGTTCAGAAGCTACAGATCCATAACACCCTCAAATTTACGTCCTACTGCAGGCTGTTTATTTGCTGAATGAAGTGAAAACGGATTCTCTTGACCCTCTTGGCTCAGTTCATGAAGCCAACAGCTTCTAACTGAGGTTTTAAGATGGACAGTGATTTAAAACTGGATCGACAAATTAGCGCCGCGATAGAGTCCAGCTTCTTTTTTATTTAAGGCAACTGGCAAGAAAAGTGAAGGCGGTAGTTGCAGGGCAGCACTTCAGACCAGTAATTCATGCCTTCATTACATCTCGGCTGGATCACTGTGATGCATTTCATCTCGGAGTCGGCCAGTCTTCCCTCACACGTCTCCAGCTGCTCCAGAAGCTTAAAAAACCTCTGCTGTTCAGGCTTCCCTGTGCACTTTAGAGTGTGTTTTAAGATGATTTTATTAGGAGTATGAGATCTTGCTCTGTGCTCACAGCACTGTTTCTATTACTGCTCCTTAACCCTCTATTTCCATTTGGCAACAATTACTTTTTCTAAAAAGCTGTGATATTCAAGCTGTGTTTTTACAGCTAGGTGTGAAAAGGGGGCTTTTATTTTGAAGGACATATAACTTAAGGGGTCACATGACCAGGATATCCCTATTGTTCATGGACATTTGACATCTGAGCATCTTTTATTCAGAATTTTGGAAAATTTTCTATTTCGATCTGGGATAAGCAAACTTTATCATTATTATTATTATTATTTATTTTTTTTTAACTTTAATTGAATTTGGATGTTATAAGTCCCATTGAGGGCGACACGGTGGAACAGGGGTTAGTGCTGTTGCCTCACAGCAAGACGGTTGCAGGTTCAAGACCTCCTTGGTCCTGGGTCTGGGACCTTTCTGTGTGGAGGTTCATGTTCTCCCCGTGTCTGCGTGGGTTTTCACCGGGTACTCCGGCTTCCTCCCACAGTCCAAAAACATGCTCAGGTTAATTGGAGACTCTAAATTGCCTGTAGGTGTGAGTGTGTGAGTGAATGGTGTGTGTGCCCCACAATTGGCTGGCGACCATCTGGGGTGTATCCCTGCCTCTCACCGTAACGCGCTGGGATTGGCTCCAGCAGACCATGTGACCCTAATGAGGAATAAGCAGGTATAGAAAATGACTGACTGACGAAGTCCCATTGACTTACATAGCAATATATATATATATATATATATATATATATATATGTATATATATATATATATATGTATATATATATATATAGGCCATTTTTACCATGTCTAAATAATATTTCCTGCAATAGCGGGTTAAATAAACTTGAGTTGATGTGAACTCTTGGTATGTAAATATACTTCTTTTTTATTATTATTTTCAAAATCAGAAAATTTGATGTTTTCTTTTCATTTCCTGTCTGTGAGCAAAAAAAACCAAAACAAAACAAAAAATGTCAACATCTGGAAAAGGCATCATCCGCTTCCTCTGGTTTATCACATAGTTACTGTAACCATGGCAACAGGAGTCTCGCAGCGTTTCAACAGGAGGAGTTGAGCTGCGTTTCTGCTGAGATGCAGCGTCGTAGATAAAAAGAGCATCTAAACTCGGTTCTTCGCAAATAAAAAATGGGAAACCAGGCTTCATCTTTTGGCACGAGTAGAGAGCTATGAAATTCTAATGAGACACGTGTGTGTGTGTGTTTAGCATGCGTGTGTGTGTGTGTGTGTGTGTGTGTCATCACAGCAAAATGAAAGCTCGGTCAGATCTCTCCCTGACAGCCATCTTAAATCCACTCGCTGGGATCTCACGGGACTGGTTTCCAGTTTTTTTTTTTCCTGCATACTCAATATGCTCGCAGCTCCTTCCAGCCCACACTGTCGCCATGGCAACCACGGACCACCTCTGGCTTCTAGTGTATCTGTCAGCCAATACAGCATCCCCCCCCATCCCCCTCCACACACACACACACACACACACACACACACAACGCCTGCTCTTGCTTCTTTTGTACCATGACGGCGTATTTTGGCGTCAGCTTTTTTTTTTTTTATATAAGATTTGAGGCGGTTTTTGAATAATACAAATTGAGTCATTTGTGAATGGGTCTCTACTCCACCATCTTCACACACACACACACACACATGCAGCAGAACGCTGAGATGGCAATGCAGAGCTCCCATTTGTTTTGTATTGTTCTCGCCGGGGTTCAGCCTGAAGAGGGCAGCGTTGAGCCTTTTCCACCGATGTTGACGTTTCTCCAACCACACAAAAAAACACGCAAACCTGCTGTGTCACAAACCCACACCATGAATGCAGGACCACCCATTCAGCACTAAAAGTCCCTGCCTGGGATTTAAACCCTGCTGACCCCCCGCCCCCACCTGTCAAATCACCTACAGAAACACACAAAAAAATGTATTGTGTGTGTGTGTTGGTAATGCATGCAGCGAGAAAAGGAAGGAAAGTGGAGGAGGACTGAAAGCAGCTGAGTGGAGAAGCTCTCTCTCATCACTGAGTAATGTTTTGCATCGGCTTCTCCCTTTCTCTTTTTTTTTTTTACCCCTCCTTTTCCAGAAAAGAGTGAACCAGCATTCAGCCGAATGTGTCTTTTCTCTCCTCCGCCTCTCCTCTTTTGCAGAAGAGCTTTCTCTTTTGTCGCTCTAAACCCGCGACCCCACCCATCTAAAACCCCTTCTGAAGTCCCCACACTTCATCTAAAAAGGCAGCGCAATGGAGGGGGGAGGTCAGAGGAGGAGGAGGAGGAGGAGAGTGTGCGTTGGGGGAGGGGTGTAGTACTGTTGTAATCTGCAATTGTTACAGTCTGGAGCCTTGCTATGCTGTCACCATCCCGAATTGATTTAACCATCAATGGCAGCATCCATTTAAGGCCCAAAATGCAGCTGAATGCGCAATGAGCCGCCCTTTTGCTCCCTTTCCCACCATCGAGTATCAAAGGCTATTGTGTCCAGAGAAAGTAGAAGGGGTCACCCATCTACCCCCTGAGGGTCAACGCACGAGCTGTGGCAGGAGGGGGAGAACGGTCGAGTCTCAAAACCAGAACAGAACACTTCCAGTCTGTAGGAACAGATAAGAAGAAGGTGGCTCTGAGGTGGATGGAGCCAGTTATTAAAGCATCTGTCCACCACTATCTCTGCCATGGATGTTCCTGTTGATTATTCTTAGTCAAATTTCTAAAATTATTATACTTACTTGGTGAGGAGGTATATGTTTTCTGTGTGTTTTTTAAAATCTGAACAGGATTACATAAATAATCAACTGGGCTATTTCTGTGAAACTGGTGTCAGGTGTAGAACTGACAAATCTGGCCAATCTGTGTTGTGATGGCTGATAGTGGCTCCTGAAATTTTAAAAAGTTAGTGAAGTCTTGACCAAAAACAGATCAATGTACTGCAACAAAACAGACCGTTTTAGCTTTGTGGCGGCTGATAGTGGCTCCTGCTGGTCACTAGGATGAAAAGGGCTGTAAAGACTTGACCATAAACTGATTAAAATGTCGAAACCAAACAGTGTTGTTTTACTGTTTGTTTTTTTTCCTTTTTGAACAGGATTATGGAAATATCAACTGCTCTAATTTCTGTGAAACTGGGTAGTCAGGTAGTCTGTGTTGTGATGACTGATAGTGGCTCCTGCTGGTCACTGCAATGTTAAAAACGGTTTTAAAGACTTGACCATAAACTGATTTACCGCCAGAGGGCGCTCTAGGCTTGTGTTGATCATTTCAACATTGATTGTAACTTTTAAAAACAACTGAGAAGAACTGAACAAAATCGGCAGCGAACAGAAAATCATAGTAAAACATGACGTCATCGACGTAGAAGAGGAAGCGCCGCATCTTCTACCTCCAGAGTTAGAGGAGTTGATGAAAAGTGAAACCGAGGATGAAGATTTCATTGGGTTTTAGTGACACGAATGGTTTTGGTGAACTTCTTAGCATGTTATTGGTGCTATAGTTATCGAAATAACTCTTAATATGTTCTGTTAACATACCTGCTGTAATTTCTGTGAAACTGGGTAGTCAGGTAGTCAGGTGGCTGATAGTGGCTCCTGCTGGTCACTGGAATTTTAAACACCAAAATGGTAGTGTGGTTTAAATAGACCAGCATACATGTGAACTAGGCCTAAATGCAGTAGCAGTGCAGTATCTTGGTAAATAACAGCCATAAACCAATTAGAACCACTACTGAGCTCCAAACTCACTGCAAAGATCCTCCACTCCATTGGACTACAGTGGCTTATGTGAAGTACCTTCAAAAGAAGAAATGCCATGAAGTGAAAACAATTTATTACAATGAACTGCAATGACAAATTGACAAAAATGGTTTGGAAACTGGTCAAAAATTTAGCAGGTTATGACTATTTTGTCTGTGCAGATCTCACTTTATTGCATTCAGAGAACCATTTTACAGCCGGACCTAGACCTTCCCAATATGGCTGCCGTTGTAGTACGTCTATATGTAGCCTGATCCACCATGAATATGAATGAATGAATGAACACAAAAAAACAGCTCAACACCAAAAAAAAAAAACATTGTGCAGCATTGACATTTCACACCAAACCAATAATCATGTGTTGAACAATGTCTGAAAAGGCAGCAAACTGATTATAAAAACCTGTCCTATGTTATCAACTTTTTCAACTTTTCTGGCTACCAACCTCCAGATAAGCAAAGAAACAACAAAAAAACAATAAAAAGCAAGGAAACATCAGAAAAACTGCTTCTCCATATAGAGATATACATATTAAAGGCTATGTGTCTAATCTACGCTGACGGCCAATGGAGCCAATGGAGTTGGCGGCCATCTTACTACAGGGTGCTCACTCATCCATAACAATGTATTTTAATGGTGCATGTTCTTTAAATTACAAATTACTCAATTCTTAACCGATATTCAAACAGTTTGGTTTGTTATAAACATCAGAGATGTAGGTATGACACTGGAAACTTATAGTTTTTTAAGTATATATATTATATCGTTATATAATTATAGCCACGTTGATGACATTTGTAAGAAACTAAATCTAGCCTTCATTATGTAGATCTATGTGATCCACCCCCTGGTTATACCAGATCCTGCTTCATAGTACAGACCCCTCCTCTTTATGTAAAGTGCCATAACATAACTTTTATTTTCATGAGAGGTGCTATATAAATAAAACTGACTTGAAGCTGTGTTTACCAGCTGGACAACCTGCATTTTCTTTGTTTTTTGGCCCCACTATGATTTTAATGTGTCATCTTAATAAATAAAGCAATCAAGAAAAAACTGAAAACTCATGCACTGGTGAACTTAAGGATCACGTCACTGATTCCAGGTGTGAATATGAATATTGTGTCTATCAGCAGCAGTGGTAAAGCTGGTAAATACAGTAAATAAGAGCCCACTGTGGTGTTGAAGTTCAGAGAAAGGAGGAGGAATCTGAATAATGCGATTAGGGATGAGGTTTTACAACGTTAGGTCCACTGATGCACAGTCCAGGATTAACACAGATGTGTTTTCTCTATTCCTGAGGAGCTGCGAGGAGAAAAAGCTGACAGGCTTTTTGTGTTCACAGCGGATATGTTAAAATGCTTAAAATCCAAGTTCTCACAGCTCTATCTGCAACGGAAAGTGTTGACACTGAGGACTATGGATTATCCAGACTAATGTGTTCATATATCATTGAAACCATAATTACAAGCAGCCGAGTGGGAAAACAACCACTGCTTCACAACAGCATTTTAACTATTAAATATGTATAAGTGGAAAAGAATATTCCATTTAAAACGACTTCACTCAATTTATAAATGATAATTTGTGTTAATAGTGTGAGCACATTCTTTATAGGAAATTTAACTCTTTTATAGCTGGAAATACACTAATTTATTATTAAAAAGCCAAAAAATGGGGGCTTTTATTTTGAAGGACATAACTTATGAGGTCACATGACCAGGATATCCTGTTTACTTATGGACATTTGACATGTGAGCATCACTGTTTCTATTTTGTTTGGTTTCTTTTATTCTGAATTTTGAACATTTTCACAAAATAAAAATAACTCACTACATGGGGTAAGCAAACTTACATTTTTATTTATTTATTTTTTACATTTAGTAATTTTTTTTGTTTTTTTTCTAATACTCCTTTTTACATTTAATTCAGTTTTGCTGTTAGAATTTTTTTTTTATTTACAAATTTTCACAATTTTTAGTTCACTATCTGGTAATGTATATATATATAATTTAATTCAATTTTGATAGTATGAGTTTCTTTATACATATTCTAAAATAGATTTATTATGCAAATATGGTAAATTCCTAGTGTAACAACCTAATGGTGTCCTATTGACTTAGATAGCATGAAACTCTCCTGAGACTATGTTTACAACTTATTATTAAAAACAGTGAAAGCATTTTTAACATGTCTAAATATGTCATGCAGCAGAGGGCTGAGACAACAGCATGTGGAGTGTAAGGCCATTAATAAAATGATCATTTAGACGCGTCTGCCTGGTGAAACTGTCTGAAACGTGTGGTTTTATGTGGAGATGAAGTGCATCTTAAGAACGTTATTAATTTACCATCTGCAACAGAGTGTTGTTATTATCACAGAAATGTTAATTACATCAACAAGCCGGGTTTTCCTGGCACGGCGGCGTGTTTTGACACTTCAACGTTCTGCATGTATGCCAGCCGGAGGAATCCAAGCCATCCAATCAGATCACTCCTTGGGGGACTCTGGTATTTTTTCCTCTTGTTTTTTTCTAAAAGGGCTCAGGCCGAGGTGACTCAAGCTCTCGTTGTCGAGAATGTTCCAATTAGCCGAACAAGCGCCATTCAGTGAAAGTTCATGGCGTTATTCAGACGTCTGGGGAAGCTATTTTTCACTCCGCGACAAGTTTCAGGTTCACGCGTTACTCTATCTGTTAATTGTCCAGGAAACGCTCTATCAGAGAATAACTTGAGATGGGGTGTTGAAGTCTTAAATGGAGCGCAGGGAAAGGAGAGAATCCGTCTACCTCAGAAACGGCCCGGGGCGACAGCAGTTGTGCATATAGGATATCTCCGGGTTGCTTCATGTGCCAGAATACAGATGAGGCTGCCTTTCACATTTTCTGCTCCTCCACAAAGAGTGTATCACTCCCTTGTCACCCAGAAAGAGAAAAAAAAGAAAGAGGGCTGCCGTGCTTGCTCCTTTTATTTCAGTTTTTGCTCCTGCAGGTTTCCATAGTAACCCAAATACTATTCAGCCCCCTTTTTTTTTCACTCGCAGGTGGCTGCTCTAAAGCGAAGAATGCCACGAATGCAGCTCCTTCAGAAACAACTGCTGAGGCCGGGGCCCGCTTAACAGTTCAGTCGCTCCCAGACGACACATTTTCACCATCGATTGGAACCAAAAACAAAGATAAACACGGTTTTAATGGAGCCGCGACGTGTTTAAAGTGGAGGTCTGTGCAAACAGTGTGAGGTGGGTTAAAAAAAGAAGAAGTGAGGTTTATTTAAGACTTTACTCAGTGACCCATTTAATTTCAGCTCAGTAAATCAGCGATGAGGGAGGGCAGCGATGGTATAATCAGACTGATGTAACATGAGTGTGTTTCCATGGTGCTGCGCTTGTCGCTGAGTAACCGGTTGCCTAGGCAACCCTCTCCTTCACATTTCCCCACCAGCACAATTCCCCAGATGCTCCCTCTCCTCTCCATCTCTCTCTCTTTCTTCTTTGGCAGTGTGTGATCTATATTACGGGAGGAGGATATTAAAGTGTCTTATCAAGGCTTCAGATAACAACACCAACATAATCCCAGTCCAGAAAAAAAAAAAAACGACACGGGTCCTGTGTCATCGTCAGCCATATGTTCCTGATGCTGGAGGCTGGATAGAAGCCACAGGGAGCGACAGTTATATAAAATAATCCCGTAGAAATGTAATTTCACTGTTTACTACTATGCAACATGCAGAAATAATAATAATAATAATAATAATAATTAATAATTACTACTAAAGGTTGAAGTAGTTGCTCAAATAAGGTGACTACATCAATAAGAAGAATCCATACATAATAATTTTATTTCGATGTATTGGGAAAACTGCATTTTATATCCTAAATCAAAATGTGAAGAAAAATGTGTACATTTTTTTTATTTTACAAACAAATAAAGAAAAATGAACATTAGGCTTCAGAGGAATCATGAGGCTGAAATACTAACGAACTGAAATGAATGGCAGCCATTTTTCAGTCCGTTATCCAGTTCTATAATACATCCATGGTGTATTATCGACAGCATTCGTGAACTTTTTCTTCCAAGTTTATTGTTTTGGCTACAGCAACAGTAGCTTGTGTTAGTGAAGAATAAAGTAGCAGCTAAACCTGCTAGAATATTTAGCTTGTGGATTTTGAGAGATGTTACACTGAGCATGCAGAGAATGCGGAAGGTTTTATTATTTTTTTAGAGGGATGTAGGTGAGGCTGGGGAATTTGTTGTGGAGGCAGCAGCCTGTAAATCGCTGGTGGAACCTGCTGGTGGAACCTGCTGGTGGAATGTTCCTAGCTCTGAGTGCAGGGATAGTTTAAACGTTTGGTGAAACAACTTCAAGGCTTCAAGCTCACATGTTCCCTTCCTTCCTTCCTTCCTTCCTTCCTTCCTTCCTTTGTTCCTTCCTTCCTTCCTTCCTTCCTTCCTTCCTTCCTTCATTCCTTGCTTCCTCACATGTTCCCTTCCTTTGTTCCCTTCCTTCCTCACATGTTCCCTTCCTTCCTAATAGTTGTGTAATTCCTTACATTTTGAATACAGTAATATTAATAAGTAATGAATTACTTTAAAATGATAGTAATTCGTAATAAATAACACATTAGAGTTTTAAAGTGACTTGCCAACACTCCTTATTAATAACATCTACACTTTTCTGACAATGACGAGTCAAAACTGACTGGTATGAGGAAACGTGAGTCTTTTGAATATATTATTTTACAGCCACGCGCCACAAAAAAAACAGACAAAACCTTCTCAGAAACAGAAACTGCAGTTGTTAAACACGGGGGCGGGGGAGGGGGTAGATGCCTTCATGCATCAATATTTGACAAGTCAGTAAATAATGAACAGGATGAGATGAGAACACAGAGGGCGATTCTCTTTTCTGATGTTTTATACATGTCGAGATGACGCATGTGTCGCTGTTTGATGCTAAATGACGACCATTGTGAATCTGAACCAGTTCCACATTCGTCCTACGCCACAAAAAGCTGAGGACGGTGCTCATCAACAGCTCCACACACATATTACTGTGTGTGTATGTGATTGTGGTCTAAGGCTAAGAATGTGACGCTTGTTGTTCACACACACACACACACACACACACACACACACACACACACACACACCCAGGCAGTGTGTGATATGTCTCCTTTATGTCGTGGTGTCATTAAGAGCGAGGACGAGTGTCTGAGCCTCAAACAGCTTCTTCCTTGTTCCTGGTCTGACTCCAGTCTCACTGGTTCCTGGTTCCTGGTGTCTGGATGTGGGGGATGGGCGACCAATCATATCACACCAATCATATCCCACCAATCATATCCCACCAATCATATCACACCAATCATATCACACCAATCATATCACACCAATCATATCCCACCACTATCCAAGGTCATCCTGTCATGATGATGGAGGACGTTGTGTTTTTACATGTTTTATTGTGCTGCCAAGCCATTAAAACGTCTATCAAGTTAATTAGATGCTTTGTGATTAATTAATCGCATATATCAATATTTTCCTTTTTTAATAGACATGATAAACTTTACAGATCTCTTGTTTCTCAAAGATTCAGATCATTTTTTTCACCTGAATTTCATCATTTTTCTGTTTCAACTTTTTTGAGGGCACAAAAAATGTAGCAAAAAATTACGGTAAAACTTTAAACTGTTACTGGATATATATATATATATATATATATATATACACACACATTTGTATGAAAAAACATCATGTGTGGTAAAATATTTTTGATGTTTTTTTTTGTTTCCCTTGCTTTTATATGAGTATTGAGCCAATGACTTCTCAGACCAAACTGCTCCTCATCCACCGGTCTTGCGTCACCATGGTCCATGAACTTGTATTTTTTTGTTTAGTGCTTCAATAGTTCCTGATTGAAGGTTTTTGAAGGATAGAAAGTCTATAACCAGTAATTACCAGGTTTATAGCTGGGGGTGTCCTGGCAACAGGTTTACAGCCTTCTCTTTTACTATTGATGTCTATGGGAAAAATGATTTTCTGTTGCAGTACCATGAGTTGCCACTGGGAAAATTGGTGCCATATCCAGGTCTATAATACATCCCTGGCTCCAGTAGAATATGTTATCTGTCTACGGTAAGCCTAGAGGGCCAAAATACAATGGAAAAAGTCAAAGCAGACCTGGAGTGCACAGGCAAAGAGAATAACAATGCAAACACAAAGCAAATCGCTTCAGAAATGTGAAGAAATGCAGCCTGATTACTCCAAGTTCATTTGTTAAGCTGAAAGTGTGAAGCTTTATCATCTGCGTTAAATATTTGACACATTATTATTTTGACGTAATTAATTGATAGAAATAAACATGTTTGCTTTTCCCTTCATATTAACAGTATATGTGTTTTAATTATGGTTCTCACAATTATTCTGTTTGTTTTACAAAATGAGATCAGTGAGCACCAAGTTGTTCTGTTTAATTTGTTTGGGAGGAAAAGTGACTGATGCTCAGAATACATTCACTGACACTATCACCATTTAGTTGTTTTCAATTACAGGAAATGTGACAACATCTGTTGTAATATATAAACCAAGACTGCAGCAATCTACAATAGTATATGTCACACACACACACACACATTTATATATGTATGTACGTATATACTTCCATCACATATTTTCAATATTATTATTGTATGCCTGGGTGCATTTAAGTATATATATATATATATATATATATATATATATATATATATATATATATATATTCAATATCTTACTTATAGCTTATATTGCTTATACTTGTATTATACATATACATATCTATATAATTCATAATGTATGCAGAACAGGTAACCATGTGTAATTTATTTATTTCCATTTTTTCCAATAATTCCATTTGTAATAATCTACTCATCTACCTCAGACCATGTGACCTTTTTTTTTTTTTTTTTTTTACATATTTCTCTTGTGTGTGTGTCTATAGTTTTATATCAGTCTGTATATGATGTGATGGAGCTTCAATTTCCCTGAGGAACGTCCCAAAGGATCAATAAAGTCTTATTTAACCTAATATATATATAAATAAAAAATATGTACGTGGAAGAAGGAACATTTTTCAGACACATTTAGTCTGAACAAATTGTGAAACCAGTGAAAGTTCAGTATAAACATTACAAACGTTAGCAGCATTACTAGAAAACATGTTGCTGTTGCAGATGCTCCATTCATAAATAACATATTTGTGGCTGGTGATGCACAGGTTAAAACAACTGGAACGTTAGTGAGCTGGCGTCTGGCGGCTTTTCTCTGCTGTGACTGGTGTGATAAGTGGAGAAGTTGTTTTCTTCCTGATGATCCTGTGGAAACTCGCAGCACCCCTCTGAGCCCTGTTTTGATTATAGCAGCACCGGCCGCTCCTCGGGAGCCAGGCACCAAAGCGAACTTCTGATTAATTTATTCTGGCGTTTGGAACGACTCCCGACGCATCTTTCACTGAACAGGCAGGAGAATTACCCTCAGGCCTTCGGATCAATGGGGGAACTCCGTGAAAAAACAAGTTATTTTCTGTCCGTTTTCTTCTCTTTCTTTTCTACAAGTGAAGCTTGAAATCAAAGCTTTTTATTAAAACATCACACGTGTTTAACTTCTAACCGTTTTTTCAGCCACAAAACCTTCTTTGATTTGAATATACAGTTTCCTGCTGGCTGATAATCTCACCATTACCTCGTCATGATAGTATTTGGCAGCAGGAGGTGAATGGGAATGTTTCTGTTTCAGATTGGCAGGAAGTGATAACTGGGGCCAGATCCAGTGGAGGTTTTTTTTTTGCCTGTTTACCAGCTGCAGGAATTCTTTTCATTTGTTTGTTTATTGTACAACTGACCAAAATGAAGACACACACACAAAACAGCATAAAACAACAGGGAACACTAGGCTTAAACTGCAGAAGAGAAACAAAAGGTAAAAACTACAACAGCAATAAGAATGTTGGGGGTGAGTCAGAGCAGAATTATATATTTTTATTGTAATTTTTGTTTTGTTTTCTATGTTTTATTTTCATTTTTGGTTTAACACTGCTGTGTTAATCATAGAGTTGCTGTCTCCCCTCATACGCTCAATCAAATCATTTGTTGGGTTATAATAAAGAAATATGGAAAAATATTTCCATCCACTTATAATATGCTAATTTAGCAAGAAATTGTTTTGTTGAGTGACATGAATATAAATATTCTGGTTGGACATGATGTGTTTAACTGTGACTTAATTACAAGGAGTAAATCCAATGTAACATTTATAGGTTATTTCAACCTATTTAGAAAGAACTTTACATGCTACAAATATATGGAAATACTATTAACCCTATCCTATATTAACCCTATCCTCTTACTTCCATGTCTTTTAATTCGTTTGTGTGTATATATATATATGTAATATATATATGTGTGTGTATGATAATCTCCATGGATCCTATTTCCTCTCTCTGGTACCTGGTGTGACAGGGTGTGATGGGTTTATGTGTCATGCTTTGGTGAATGTTCTTCACAATAAGACTCATTAATTGGTCTCTAAATGTTCCGCTCAACTAGAGACTGAAAACATTCCCCAAGGTTCTGTTGCTGAAATGAGTGTTTTATATACGTATAGTATACATAGAAAAAACTGCATTGCAGAACCGATCTAAAGTTTTTGAAGAAGTCGGTAGAAAGTCGCAGGTTCAAGGCCTTGAGCTGGGACCTTTCTGTGTGGAGTTTGGATCTTCTCCTGGTTTTCTCCAGCTTATTCCCACAGTCCAAAAACATGCTGGATCCCTGCCTCTCCCCAAAGTTTGTTGGGATTGGCTCCAGCAGACCCCCATGACCCTAATGAGGAATAAGCAGGTAAAGAAGATTGATGTTTCATTATAAAGGAATACATAATGTTAGGGTTGCAGGTTTGTTAGGAAATATCTAACTAGTGCATTTGGAAATCCCCACAGGATCGGTAGGTAAGCAGGTCTCTGACTGACTGTCATGGCGAGACTAGCTCATGATGTGCTTTGATCCCGTTTTATAGCATCCAATGGTTCACACATGTGGAGCTTCTGTGATCAAACAAGCGTTGAACAATCAAGATGAGTCAAATTTATGTAAATGGTAACAATGTGATGCTCTGGTCTCTCATAAGGCATTGTGTTACGGCACTACCAGATGCATCCTACATACACAACAAATGGGAAGCTTCAAACCATGGATCGCAAATGGATGATGTCACTAATATGGTGGCTAATAGCAAACCATAAACAGAACAGATCAGAGAATTCCTGTGGAAAATATACTCACATATATCCCCACTGCTTAGATTTCAAGACTCTATCCTCAGATCATATTCTCCAGCAAGCGCTCATTTCTCATTGTGTCATTAGTTTTGCAGGTAACTAATCAAATACATAAATGTAAGACAAAGTGAAATATTGATGTGTTGATGGCATTAGACAAAGATTCATGGATGTTACAGTTCATCCTGTGGAGAACAGGAACATCGATACCAAATTAGATCACAATCCTTCCAGTGGTTGAGATATAGAATTTCACTCAAACCCCAAAATGCTTGTGTAACAGCAGGGAGGACGGGTCAGGACATCACCAACGTCAGTAGGGTTAATCCTCTCAGGACCAAGAATGTAACGAACATGTCACTGCAATCCACCCATTAGTTGTTGAGATGTTTCAGCCTCGACCAACAAATGTTGAGCGAAGCCACTACTACAAATTTGACATTTAGACAAATGTCGGTTGTTATATCAATACACTGGAGACAGTCTATGATAGCCTTAGCCTATGATACAAAGGAACACAGGCAAGAGGATAGCAAGTACAACTCTAAAGTATTAAATTATTTCACTTAGGTAAGTAGCAATCTGGTAAACCATTGACTATTATCTATATATCTGATGTATTTCTGGTCCAAAGTGGATTTCTGGTCCAAAATGTTGAGTATGGAGCTGCAGTTAAGAGATGAAGTTTAAGACTAGATGGTTTCACAAGTAGACAGTTTACAGTCAGTTAACAGTTAATCTAATACAAACGCTAAATTGTCGACAGACTCCCATAAATCTCATACCAATTGGGCAGTGATTCTCTGTACAACTACCCCTCTCTTACAGATCCTGCAGGTTCACATACAGATATCTCTTTATAGAGATTAACTATGGAGTAGTATTTTCCTAATACCCAACCATGTGTCTCAAGCTGAAAGCCTCAAATCCTGCTACTGCAGCTCTGTTTTTCCCCTCTGTGACTGACTTCTCGGAGCATAATTTTTTCATTCCAGAGATCCAGGATGAAGGAGTGAGTGTACGAACACACACTGAGATCCTGCCAGGTCGTTTTTTTGCATACATCCAATTATTCATGACAAAATAAGGAGGCTCTGAAGGACTATTTATCCAGATGAACAACTGCATAAAACAAATGTGGAGACGAGCGGAGCTGCAGCAAAGGATCCTCATCTTAGACCTGTGGTTTCCTGGTTTGGTTTTGCAAGACAAACACTGAGAGATTTGCAAATCTGCCGAGCCGAGCCACATAATAAATACTTACACTTAATACTACGTATATGAACATTAATCTGTAGCTAGATATTATTTTCAGGTTTGCGGTGGATGAAGGGGTTTGAAGTATAGGAAAAGAGGCTGGTAACTCGAAAATTACAAACCTCTTATGTAAATGGAGGTCAGTTTACATTAGAGTGTATGAGGAATAAATGGTAATGTACTGTGCACTGTTTGAAAGTGTAAGGACAGGAATTACCATGAGGTTATACTTTAAGCATTACAAGCTTCCCTTTTTTAGTTTTAACACTTTCCAGATGAAGAAACGCCAAATCAAAATAAAGGAAAAAACAACGAAACATATGTCCCGTAAAGTGAATCACAACAGGTGTCCGAGAGAATCCTCTCTGTGTTGGCATCTCCAGTATGTGGGACTCATTACAAGTTGTGGGGGGGAAATCAAGGCAGCTCCAGAATGCGCCAAAAGAAGAGTCTAACCAGTGTGTTTGGCACCCTGGAGAATCAGTTAGAGACACTTTACAAAAGCCTGCTTGTCCTCCAGTTCATCCAAGAGTGCAGCTGGGATCGATGATTTACAGCGGTGCAACCAGAAGTCCTTGCAGCTCTCATCACATGGCAGTGGAAGACACTGGGGGTCATGGCTCAGACCAGAGCGAGGGAGGGGGTGGGATTAGTGAGGAATGAGGAACCCCTAAAAACCTCCAACCATGAAACCCAGAGAGCAACTGGTGCAGAGGTGGCTGTGGAAGTAAAGGTTCGTCTGCTTGGAGATTGAGGAAGTGGTGAAAAACAAATGTAAACAGTTGTGACTGCACATCGTGTGACCACAGTGATATTTGAAGGCAATAAAAGGATTTTATAACCTTTAAGATGTGAATTGTCTTGAGTTTTTATATGACCATGTGTCAGGTGTCAGGGCTGAGTCTGCTGTTTAATAACAGCAGATGTTTGAAACCAAATGTAGAGTTTTCTTGTGACTTGAAAGCAAAAAACAAACACAATTAATGTTAAAAAGCTTGATGTTGTATCAATAATGCATCAGTTTACAGCCAAGGCAACGTTATATCTCATTACATGGGTCCTTTAATATGTATCTGGATTAGGGAGGCTACAACAACCTTTGCTTGGGTTTTCTCCTTTGCCATCATTGACGGAATTTGGCAATGTAGTGTAGTGTAGCAGGGCCAGCTAGCCAGCTATTGTAACGTTAAGATGTGAATTTATTAATTTAACTAGCTAGTTGATAACATGACATTTGACAAATTACTTTCTTCAATTTGCCAAAGTTTCTGCAAGAGTCATACAGTATTTTTTACAATTGACTTCTTTCTCAACTAGCTAGCTATTGTAGCTATTGTGGCTAGCTAGTTGATAATATGTCATTGATATCCAAGCTTTAGCAAGCTAGTTATATAAACTTCATTCTTAAAATTGCCAAAGTTCATCCAAAAGTCCTACAGTAGTTTTTTTTTTTTTACTGTTGACTTCTGAGACTTCACCTCATCAGATTTGTGGAACAATTTATTTTTTCCAAAAGAACAAATTGCACGATGCAACAAAGCTAACATGACGGCTCCCTCCATTATTGACTCTTCCACTGTCCCTCAAAGACAGTTTGGTGTTGGGTAAATATGTATATTTGCACATTAAAGTTTAATAAATTCGAACTCAATGCAAAAGATGCATGTGGATTTAATGTGCATTTGATTGTGACCAGGCTCCAACAGAGTTGAGAATTTACTTGCCCTAAAAGACTGAAAAATAGCTCTTCATATCTGTAATGACATGTTTGAAACAACAAAAACAAAGATTTACTATTACTCCTCCCTGATGAAAACACTGACTTTTCTTTAACAAATACCCCAGATCTGTGTATGGAGGAAAACTAGTGATGTGGAAAAAAAATCCTATAAAATGCAGAACAAAAACAAAAGTAATGGAAAACAGAGAAAGCATTTGGCGACTTGAAAGAAAACAGCTTTGTCCTCCTTTGACTTGGACCCTTGCCCTCTCTACCTCATTAAATCCTACGCTTAAATAAATTCTCTACAATGAGTCGTCAGTGCTTTTGTTTGTCTGTTATTGGGATGGATTTTAATTAGCTTCCCAGGGAACCACTGAGGTTGGTGTTTATTCAAAGACCTTTTGGTCCGTGCAGCTCGATTGCTGCGGTTTGGAATAAATTCAGAAGACCATCCTTTCATCATCATACAGTAAATACATCAGGACACATGATCTTCCTGTTAAGAGTAAGTGACAAACAATGATACCTGACATAACAAACAAACATAGAATATATGAAGTATTTAACTATATGATTGGCTCTCAGAGGAGGCAGCCTGTAACTAAACCTATGAATGACACAGACAGGAAGTGTATTGATAGTCGCTAAATCTCCTGGTGGTTGTCTACACATGAGGCAGATATAAATATAACCTGCATCTTTCCCTATACATAATGGATGACAGGGAACGGCAGCTCACAAGGTTTCAAAGCTCATGCCCTGGAAGGCTATGAAGCAATATAAGGTGTTGATGCATTTGTTTTTTTTAGATATACAGGCTATTCAGTGTCAAACAGACATTCACTGTGCAGCACTGCTCATTACTGCTACCAGGTTATGGATTCCTGTGTCTTGGAGCAACAAATCCCTGCAATTCTTCTTCAGTACTCTGAATGTATAATGTTATGTATGTATATGGTAGAGTACATTGCTGTGCGGATCAGAGTGTGTGTGTGTGTGTGTGTGGAGTTGAGTAGGTGTGGTTCATTTACTGATTGGCCACCCCAGGCTTTATAAGACCAGCTCACCTTCAAAATGGCAGAGTCACCTTCTCCCTTGACTACACCACCAGCATCAGCTATTTTTTACCTTGTGATATATTTGTATTAACTTTATTAACATGTTCCCCTCTAGGCCTATTTATCAACCTACCTCTAGATAATGACATGTCCAGACTTAATGTAGTTTATCTCTACAACTACAGGGTTTACTGAATGATCTTGGGTTTAAATAAAGCTAACACCTGTGAGATAGTTGTATCAGTGACAGAATCTATTTAAAATGAACAGTGGTGAAGAACATCCAGATAGAATAAAGCAGAGAAGGGAAATAATTAGCTCTTCCCCTCAACAAGCCCTATCTATTTAGGTTGAAAACCACCTGAAAATCATGTGTTAGTAGCTGAATTCATCTATAGATCAATAAAGTAAAGTTAGTAAATTACAAGGTGAACCAGACCAGTTTTAGAGATGTTTTAGTTCAGATGGACCTTTTGGCACATTTTGTTATTATCACAAAAATGCAGAAATCTACAGATTAATGTTTTCTCTATATTCTCATATTATTGCTTGGGGTTGAAATGATGTTTTGTTAATCTAATAATGTTGGATATTGACTTATAGTTGAGTTTCTTGTCTACATTTTGGTACATATTGATGCTGATACTCCACTTAACAACAAGGATTCATTATTTATAAATGAAACCCCCATCAGTGAGGTGGGTACAGGTTAAACGGAACAGTGTTTTTCAGTAATCTCTTTTCTTTGTTAAATCCGTCATGCTTACAAGTCTGGAGTCCAGATAGGCTAATCCACCTGCTTTTTTGTTGTATTTTTTTCTGTTATGTAATTTTAGGGCCTAATTACATTTGTTTGAATTCTGAGCTCATCTCAGGTCACGTCAAGGTTTCCCTGAGACCTTGTGCATAACAAATTATTTATTTGTATAGTGCTTTAAAAAGTTCTCAAAGGAGCTTTACATAAATCAAATTAAATCCCCCAGACGGGGAAAAATAGTTGTGTAGATAGGATTAAGATTGGGGATGTGAATCTTCCTTTTGCCAGAAATGGACTCCATTTTAAGCTAAACATCTGTGGTTCTCACACTGACATATTATAATCAAAACTACAGGTGCCAAGTTTAATTCTCACAGCAATATCTAGAGACCATGAGAAAGCTTACCTGTCACACACAAAGTTTGGAGTTTGCGTCCTTACTTGGACGTGTTTTAGTTGCTAATCTTGCAGCGAGAGTCTTGTTCCCAGCTGTTGGGGATTACTACTGCATATGTTAAACAAGTTGTGAAATCTGTTGAGTTGCCTCGAGTGAGTTGGTATTAGTTGCAGCTGAGGACAACGAGTTCGAAAATCTGGGGCTGTCGAGTCAGAAAAAAAAAAAAACAAGGTTACCAGAGTTCTCTAGCTGCTCATCTCTGCTGAACGCTAGCAGCTCCAGGCTATATTAGCTGGTATTAACATAACACCCAACCAGAGTGTTAGCAGGTGAGTTTTACTGTAGGTTTTGACAGGTAAGCAGTGTTAGGTCACTAAAATGATGGGAAAACTCATTCAACCTGATGGAAATCTAGTGTTTGGTGGTGGATTTTATTTGATTTTGTATCAGAAAGTGGATATAAGAAAGGAAAACATTTCTGCACCAATGGTGGGAATAACTCACTTTCCCTTTGCTTATTCCATTCAAAACCGGTCAAGTGAAAATACATGACAGGTAAAAAAAAAAAAAGTCTTAGGAGAGACACAGCTGCATTATTTTGCTGTTCTATGACTTTCACTTCTGCTCCCTCCATTCATTTGTAATTAATGGCTGAAAGCCACGACATGTTGATGCCTGTTTCTAACTCAATCCTGGAGATACGGGAGAAATCAGTCACACAATCAGCACGGAACAACTTGTAATTACTCCTGGAATGCATCGAAATTCTCACAGTGATCATATTACTGCCCTCATTTGATTAATAGCTGTTGTGTTTTTCCCATCTGTACCTGAAACCAGAATAACAGTATTCATCAACACAGGAGTCTCTTGCTCTTGTAAATGGGATTTTAACGGTCACTATTTATAATTTTTCCTCCTGAGGGAAGATGAAAGTGCCAGTGGGGGATTTCTAGAGCCCATCCTATGCTGTGTGTTATTGCTGTCACTATGACCAGGTTCTGAGGATAATGACTGATACCATCCGTACAGCCAACGTCCAAAGAACCTCCCCCCACCAGAATGACTGCAGCATTCATCAAGGAAAGGAGAGGAGCCATAGAAATGACAAGGGTTTGCAGGATGAGAACCTCAGAGCTGGGAAACTCATGGTGGACCTCAGAAAACAGCTCAAGTTCCATGGAACCATCTACATGACTGCATATAGGCCTGATAGACAGACAGGTGGTTGGTTTTGAGCTGACTATTCCATGATAAACCCAATTGGATGAGGACTTGAACCAAGACTTGTTGGAGGACTGTTATAGGAAGGGGTTGAAACATAGTTCTATTGGGCACCACTGATGTCCAACAGAAGAAAATCCACCAGAAGCATCAAGATGGTCTGATTGGGGGTGGAGCTCAGTGATTACATTGATCTACTGCTTTTTCAGTCTTTTATTTTACCCCAACTCTATCTCAACTGCAACTTTGATTGCAATAATAATTGCCAGTCTTAATTATAGCTATAAAGGCTGGAGATTAATTAATGATCACAGACTAGAGCAGGTGGACCCGGGACCTTGTAGAACAGATTATTAATAAACAGAGAGCAGATTACTGGCAGAACTGAAGCTGAGAGAAGAGAAGAACAGACAGAAGGTTCATGACTGAAATACAAACTGAACTGATGAGGTAACAAGGTGCAGGTTTGGGTGATGAACTGGGACCAATGAGGTAAATGCAAAGCAGGTGTGAGGTGAAACTAGGGTGGGCACAGAGGAGGAAAAACTAGCAAACTAACACATAGGCCATTAATGTCCACACATACAAGGGTATTTTTCAGAATGGTCCATCCCTGTCCACATAAGAAGAGTTTTAGGAAATCGTTCGATCCACACGAGTACACAAAAACACAACCTGGATCATGATAAATCAAGAGTTTTTGCCATTCCTCTGCTACAGACTGTTCTGAAATGTACTCAACAACCCAGAGTTTTGACCTGATCTCATCTAAAACTGACAAGATTCCTCCACCTGGCGTATTCCTATTAGACCACCAATGAATGTTAAGCATTTCCACAATGTTCTACATTTATGAGCTTAATGAATGAATGAGTGAGCTTCATTTATATTGCATTATGTCATCCCTAAAATGCAAAGATACAGAAAGATACAGAAACATGCAACGATGGAGAAAAATGTAGACAGAAGGGATGTAAACACCAAGAAACAGTTCAGCAGGATAAATGATAGATAGCAATGAGTAATAAAGATGAAGATGACTAGAAGTTGAGTTTATTTAGTAGATTTACATGTTTATTAGGAATAAATTAATATCAAACTAATACATAAAGACATATTCCCCCTTAAAATATCTATACATCTTTATTTTGATTGATAAGAGCTCATTTTTTCCTGGTAAAACAATACATGAACCGCCATCGTATCATGTCTTTAAAAAAACTTACTGAGAAGGTGTTAAATAAAAAAAAAACACAATAAATATGCTCTAATTATTCTCAAACTGGAATATGCATGGTTCTAAATACTAATAGGTATTTACAATGGGATAAAACACACAAGAAGCCGAGAACTAAGCTTTACAATAAGACATAGACGTGTGAAACGTGAGCTGACTACACACTGCTGTGTACAGAAGACTGAATGGTTGAAACCACTGGTTTCATCTTCAACTATTATGTTATGTGTTGCATATTTTAAAGCTTGTGTGGGATCAAAGTCACTTCATAAAGATCGATGCTTCTGTCTCTATTCACATAAAACAACATGGATACAGTCTTTGATTCTGGACCTTTGCAATCGGTGCAGAATCACACGCAATCCTGGTGTATTTCACTCACTTTCTGTCTCAAAGTCCTGCCCTTGGCTGACAGTAACAGATTGTACAGTATGGAATCTAATTTAACACACACACACACACACACACACACACACACACACACACACACACACACACACACACACACACACACACACACACACACACACACATACATACACAACATCAGTACCACTCTCACAGCAAGAGCACCAGAAAGTCATGGAATCCCACCAAGTGAAATGAAAAGAAACTTCAAAGCGGCGGAGCAGCAAAGAGCAACTGCACAAGAGCTGCTGATAAAATATTTATCACATAATATGAAAGACATAAGAATGTAATTTTAAAGAGCTTCTAGGATCAAGGTTATTTTTAGCCGCTGCTGAATATTTCACTTGATTTCGCCCTCTAGTAAGCAGGTGACCCCTGTTTCTTTCTCTCTGGGAAACCTCCCATGCCTTCACCTCTGGTCCTGCATGTGTTCAAACCATCTCGTGTGTGTTCCTGGAAGTGTGTGTGAATGACGTCATCCTCCTGCTGTCGATGCAAGGCTTCCTGTCAAATGTTAGGTAACAGGATCTGAGAGGGCACTCATGAAAACTGGCAAACCCAGAATCCAGAGGGATGTGTGGACAGTTTATGTTTCTGCAGATAATCCAGACTCTTACCCCTAAATTCTGCACAGTTCATTTAACTTTTAATAGCTTTTAATCAGTAAATCACAGCTCCTTGCTTGATATTAGCTTGGAAGCTAACGGTTGCACCTTTCCAATGCTGCCTTCAGTGTGACATGTAGAAGGTTTTCATCCACCCTGGGACTAATGTGTCTTTCAGGGGACTTTGTAAAATTTAATAAATAATAAAATAGCATTTTATTGTCCATGTTTTATCAATGATCGTTCATAGCAGCTAGCATTGATGCTAATCGCCATATTTGAATTTAATATATGTGGTGCACAGTAAAACCTTGGTTTTAGACAATGATATTTCACTGCCCTTAATGGTCAATGTCACACCTATATGTCAAGTTGAGGTTTTTTGTCCATATTTGTTTTGTGACTTTTATTTTGAAAATTAACTCTCCTCTGGTTTCAGGTCACCTGCCCTTCCTCCTGTCTTCCCTGATTCCTGATTGATTCCACCTGTTCACCATTTCCCTCCATGTATTTATGGTCGACGTCTCCCTTTGTCCTGCACCAGTGTGTCCAGTCTCATCATAGTCTGGTCCGAATTAAGTCTCATAGTTTTTTTTTGTTGTTTTCTTCTAGTTCCTCATAAGAGTGATGTTTTGTTGGCCGTTTCCTAGTCATAGTTTAGTTTGAGCCCTCTTTAGATATTCCCTCGTCGAGAGGCCCCTTTTGTTCTTCCCTCTTTTTTTGGAGGTGCTTTTGGTTTCCCTGGTGTAATAAAATCATCAGCCTCATCCCGTACTCTACGTTCGAGTCAGTTCATCAAATGATCCAAAAGGCAGAAACAGCTGGAGGTGAAGTTCACTGACTCATTAGCTGAGGAGCTGTTAGCATCATTAGCATCAAGCCCAGCAGAGACCTGCTGCTGGCTGTCAATCAAACAGGACATGCCCTTAATTATGCTAATTTATGCTGAATTTGAAGCCCCATTAAAATGAAAACAGGCAGGTTATTTCATGAATAGTGAAATTATCCATATAGACCGTTTGTTTCATATTTTTTACATCTAAAGGGCTTGACTCATTATTACGATCAGCCTCAAGTGGACATTTAAGGAACTGCAGTCACCGTCCATAGAGAAACCTTGAGAGAGGAGATGTGAAAACATATTTAGATGATTTCTGGTTCATAAAACCACAAATACATCTCATTAGGGATATCACAGCTTCAAATAAATCCCAGGAAAAGTGAACAATATGGAGCTTTAAGCTCCAGGATGATCTGAGGTGTCAATATCCTCCTTGATCTTCCTCCAGCTGTCCACTGACTCCCGGCAAATTAATTCCCAGCTGAGACTTTGAACAGCTGACGTCTGCTTTTGTTGCTCTGTCACTATGTTGTCAAGGCTTCTTTCTATTGCTTCACTGCAATGTGTTCCTCAAATATTGCATCTCATTTACTACTCCGTGGTTCCTCTGAAGGTCCTGTCTTCAGTGTGAACTAAAAGAGGCTTTAACTTTATATTTCACTAACTTTATCTGCCGGAGCAGCTACAGTAGATTTATCAGAGCTGGTTTCCTGCTGCGACTATAGAGTGAGAGCAGAGGTGAAAATCCAATTTCATTGATGGGGGACAGTATAGAATACATTTCAGGGAATAATTTATGGAGGGTACATGAAAAAAATACGATCCTACCATAATAATCTGGTCCTATCTTCTCTCCCTTTACAGCTTGTCTTGCAGCTTTAAGCCCTCGTCATGTTCAAATGTTTTAAACATCAAGGAATAACAGGAGTTATAGCAATATTCTATATTTATATTTATACATAACACAAATGAGATGAAGAGTCAATGAGGGAAAAACTAATAAAATCTGTCATGGAGGACTCAGGTCCCTCCTCCCTCTCCCTAGTCGCTGTCGCTATGGTAACTTCCATCGTTAGAGCTTGTTAACGTTCATTAGGTCTGATCTTAATCAGCAGACTGGTAAAAAGAGGCTGATTTTAGACAAATGGTGTGATCAATGACTTACTGGCTTCTACATGTTAGTTTGATTGGTTTCTTCCATGTAGCTAGCTACTAGCTGACTCTCAAAATTAGCCACTGGCCCCGCCCACTGGAAAACAGCATGCGGACCAAACCACTTTGAGTTATAAATGGGGGGAATTTTTCTAAATTAAGAAACACATTGTTTTTTTATTTAACATTTCTTTAACATTCAAAATTAAAAGAAAAGCTGTGTAAGAGGAAAACAATGAGCTAAAAGAAGCTAAAACAGAGAGCTGCTGCATTAATAACAATTTCTGTGAGGAAAACCTTTCACTGTAAACATGTGCAGTCATGCTTGAAAACACTGGTATATCAATCAATTAATCTTTATTTATAAAGCACTTTTTATATGCAGAAAATGTAGCACACAAAGTGCTACACAAGTTAAAATGGCTCTTTTCTAATAATGCGTGTCACTGGGATTTGTAGTCTATTGTTAGGATTTATACCAAACAGTATTTATTGAAGTTTTCCACCAAATTCTAAATTTTCCAATATCAACATTCCATTTGAACAAATCAACTCTGATCCTGTTGATTGAAATACAGATTTTATCACTGGATTAATACTTTTAATCAATAGAAACTTGACAGAATGTTTGCGTGTGCTTAGTTTAGCTTGACAGTTTGCTAGCATGGCTAATGTTAGCCACCACACCAGTAACGTTGCTAACGTTAGCAACTCCGCTAAAGCAGTTAAACACGTTTCAGTGCTTCTAAGTCTTTTAAGATGTTACTGATGTTTCCCCTTTGACATGTGCTGACATTTTTACATATGACGTTAATGCATTTAGCTGCTCATCATTAGAGAATGGTTGAAATGACATAGAATAACATCAAGTTAAATGTAATAGCAAAACCATTTACTGCAATCTGTTAAATTCTAAGCATTAATCCTTTATGGCAGCACATATGCTGAATTTATTTATTCAACATAAAGTGTCAGCAAACAGATTCCTCTAAAAACCTAATTTACTAAACAGCTGGAACATGCACCAAAATACGACGCACTTCAAAGTCAGGAAACATAACCAAGTAGTCGTAAAGTAAAGTTGCTGAAGTTACAAACATGAAATTGAATAGCAAACCCTGATGGAGTAGTTTTATACTTCAGTGTAGTTGTAAAATCCTTCAGGTGCTTATTACTGTCCTGTCACGGCTGTGATGGACGACCCTTTCAGTTTTTATACCTTCTTTTTCCATATGGCCATGACATTTATAGACGTGTATTTTTCTTTTCAACATACTTCATAGTGACGTTTCTTTTGCAGAACACTGAATAAAACAGGACCCGACTAGATATGAAAGAACATCCAAAACTGCTCAAGGTGTATTTAAAGCTCTGGAGTATTACACACACACACACACACACACACACACACACACACACACACACACACACACACACACACACACACACACACACACGTAGAAGGTAGCTATTACAGTCACACATGGATTATGGTGCTTATCTGCTCACAGTTGAGTTTCTCTGCAGCTTTTTGTTGAAGAGCTTTATATCCAGGATGTGCTGCACATGAATTTAAGAAAGATAAATGATTTTTTAATGCCTGGCGAGGGAATAATTGTGGGAACAAAGCATTATGGGATGGATGGCGATGTGAACGTGACCTGTGACATGAGAAGTTAAAGAATTTTTGACTGCACTTTGTCTTTTACTGTCAGGATGTGTCTAGAGTTCAAAAGGCTTTTCTTTTTAAAGTAAATCAGTGTCAGGAACTTATTGTTTAATGAACTGAACCCAACAATGTCATTACTGGTTCTTTTGTGTTGAATCACATGAATTTGCCTGAAATATCTGCTGTGTCACTTTAAACTTTCACCATTGGAACATGGGAAAACATATTTAAAGAATTGATATCAGTATGCTAACTGTTTACATGCTAGTTATTGTTATTAGCATGCTAGCCTAGCTAAACCATCACATTCAGTTATAGAAGCTAGCTACATCGCTATAGCATATTATAATTGACATTTAGACACAACTGTGGATTTTATTTAAGTAAAAGCAATAAAATCTGAAAAAAGCTGAAAAACAATCTTTACATACAAGAGTGGTGGTTTAACCAATGTTAACTAAATGGTAAAAAAAAAAACTGCATTACATTGGACATTACATTTATATTTTATATATTTAATTTTCTGGTTGTTTGATTAAAGCATCAAATTCTGACAATGGAGACTGAATAAATATCCTATGTCTCACATATGAATATATTCTACAAAACAAAATCTTTGATAGTTAAATATTTGTTATAGTTAATAGGTTTTTGACAACAATTGGAGTCTATGTTACAGAGGATTATGATATCATGGATATTACTTGTTGGATGGATTCATGCATTGTAGGGTTTTTTTTTAGCATTTTTTTTATTTGTAACTCGGCCAATAGAACTTAACTTTCTATCTTTCCATCCTACCCAATCTGGGAATAAATAGGTCAAGTGACAAATAATAATAATAATGTTTTAAAGTATTCATTAGGTAATATGATGAATAAATGTATATTTTGTGTTCATGTTGTATTAATGGTATTTGAAATTCCCTTTAAACCATTTCTTTTCCAAAAATAAAGATAAATCTTAAATATATAATGCACCTAGAATAGAAAACTGTTGATAGCATGTGTTTTTAATGTTTTAAAACCTTTGTAGAACAGTTAAACTATGTAATATAAAGTTTTTTGGGTTATACCACATGACAGTTTTGTAACTGACCCAAATGTGCAATCTATGTTTTTATAGCAGCATATACAGTATATATTTATATAATAATGGAATAGGAAGTACTTCCTCTGAAATGTAAGTAAATTAGAAGTGCATCAAAACTGTATTTTACACTGATATTAAAAAAAATGATTTCAAAAACCTGATTTAAATCTGCATAATCGTAGACAATGCTGGCATTAGCCTGAGATTTCATTGTTCCTGCAAGAAAGCATGAGGTGAAGCGTTTAAAGTGAGAGGAGAGGTGTGGTGGCTCACACAAAGGTCAAGTCCTCCTCTGGGGGGAAAAATTAAAGAGGAATTAATCAAAAAGGGAAGGAGACTGTATCAGAGAAGCTGGCGCCTTCTTTGTGAAATTAAAGCCTGTAAAACCTTAATCAGCGCGAGCTCGTGCTAAATCATTAGTAAGAGAAGAAGAAACAGGGATTTAAAGTGTGTTTTTTGGACGTGCGGAGCAGCCAGTTAATGGTGTTCTTCCTGTGTCGGAGGTCGGGCTGTGCCACATATTAACCTGGAGGTTTGCTGCTGGCGGGACTCCACAGCTTCTCCCTTTATCAGATAATCAGGTTACGATCCTCAGACCATGATGTCATACCCCGCCCGGACCCCGGAGCACCAGGAAAAAAAAAAGAAACTCAATCTCCTCCTGCTTGTGTTACAGATAAATGACAGAACGATGATAACGCCGGTTCCTGCAAATCCAATCAGGCTGCTTTCCTTTTTCCCTTTTCTTTTTTTTGCTTCACTCCATGAAGTGGATGAGTTTCAGTCGGACCTGCGTCCTCCTGAGCTATCGGCCATCTGCTGCTCTTCTGGACGCTGGGAGACGACCACATTTGTCTCGCTGCATGCTCGGGTCTGTGTTACTAATGTGGAAGGAAAAAGACTAACAGAGCAGAGCTTTATGGCAGAAAAAGAAAGAGAGAGATTCCTATTCAACATTAAAACACAGTATTAAAGCATCAGACTGAACAGAGACAGTAGTGTTCAGAATAACAGCCGTACAATGAGACTAACCACATTAATCCAGGTTTTATTATATTTTTATTGCTACATGGCAACAACACTTTACCAGCAGGTGCAGTAGATTCTCAGAGAACCAACAAGACCCAGAATTAATCATATCACACTTATAAAACTGTGATATTGGACAATTAGTTGAAAGGAGAGTGTTCAAATAAATAGCAGAAAACTATTTTGTAGAAACTTTTTTAGTTTCCTGTGAATCACTAAACTAATATTTAGTTGTATGACCACAGTTTTTTATAACTGCTTCATATTTTTGCAGCAATCATTTGCATTTTTGACGTCATTGTTCTCGATTAGAGTCAGGTCCAGGGATTGGGTTGACAACTCCATAACATTGATGTTGTTGGTCTGGAACCAACATGCTGCTGGTTTACTGGTGTTTGGGGTCGTTGTCTTGTTAAAACTATGCAAACTGATCCATGATCCATGATATGTGGAAGAGGAATGTATGTTCAATGAGATCTGGCTTCATCTTTAAACAGGAACCACCTGATTCACACCTGTTTTATCACTGATTGGATGCCACACTGATATTTGATATCTGCTACTACAAACACTGTTGGAACATTTTGTCTTCATCCTAATATTTAGATAAATGTCCTAATTAATTTTAGAAATGTATATTGTTGTTTCATTGATAATAAATATGACTAATAGAAGCAGGTTGTCCACCACTGGCGGCCATGATGATTTCTGATCAGGTTGATGAAACAATGGAAGATAAGCTGAACTAAATCAGGTTACATCTACATGTTAAAACTAGACTTTTGGTGAATTCCAACTGGAGATTTGAGAACCTTCCAGCTAACCTCCTACAGGATGTTAACCCATTTAAACCTAAGAGACGTTAAGTCTGACATTTTATACTTAACCCATTTAAACCCAGACTTCATGCATATCTCAGTTGAGTCACTAACAATCTTGTTATGTATCAAAATTCCACTTTTCTTTGCAGAAAATGGTATTTTAGTGTTTATTATAGTCACCGCTTGCATAAATCTTCTCATAAACAAAAACCTATTTATCCCATGTACGAAATGATTAAATAGATATAAACATGTCAGGGTTGAAAACCATAATAATCTAAATAAAATGACTTTCTGGGAGGGTTTGTCTTCTCCATGTTCTCAGGAGGAAGAAGCAGGAAGTTGATGTCATGTGACAGGAAGTAGTTGGAAACCTATATTATTTGCTAAAACCTTTGTCTACTATCCTGTCATTACAAAAAAGCTGTAGATTAATTAATTTAAGTATAAAATGACAGTCATGGGTTAAAGAGACATTAGGTTTCACTTTATTGTATTTACAACCACTATGTTTTGTGTAAATATGGAGTGAATTGTGCCACTTATTATTATTATTTTTAAAGTAGAAGACCTTTGTTTGGGTGATATTGGTATCATTCTCTTTTCTTCTGGACATTCAGATGTTCTAGCAGCCTGTGCTGCTATGGAAACCCGTCGATCTGGTCTGGGAGCCATATTTTACAGATTTTCCTGGCGTGTAATGTATTAACACGGCTGGACTGGAGAAGTGGGTGTTTAATTTCCTGCTCACAAGCACTTAATACCGGGTTCAGCGCTCTGGGACGGGATCAATACAATTAAAACATTCACGTTTCTGTAAATTACCGACCGGGTGAGTTCCTGAAAATGTGGCGCTCTGGCCCGACTCCAAAGTCAGCTCCAAATGCGCTAACATGAAGGAAATTTAACACAAACAACAGGGGAAGTGGCTCAGATTTACGCCCGACACATACCGTTCAAACGCCGCCATGCTCGGCTCGCTCTCATCGTGTCTGTCTTTCTTGTGCGTGGAATTAGACATCTGTAACACATCTTTGCTGGCAGATTTATCGCTTGTTGCGCCTGGCTTAATGGTCCACTTGATAGCTTTCTCTGGCTCAGTGAGCAGACCAGCTCCTGGAGAAACCCTCTGTGGTTCCCTCAGAGACTTACTACTGTTGTCCTGTCAGGACAGACGAGACTGTCCATGTTTGGCCTTCACTGATAATTACAAATAAAAGCTGGAGGGCTGGAGTCAGAAAAACAGCAGTAAATGTGTAATAGACTGGGAGAGAAGCCAGAAAATGACCTGATAGACTCGGATGGATCATCTTAAACGTTTAAACAGGAGGTAAAACTCATCTAAACATCTATAGTATAGGATTATCAGTTCGCGTAGGCGCTATACGATGAAGTTTGACATTTTATGAAGGTGTTTTTTGAGCATTAGCAGATTATTTTGCATCTTGGGAGCAGTGTTTATTATACAATGATCCAAGCTTAGAGGTTCACTTTCATCCGTATCTCACAGTCGACTTGAACTCTGTGTAGAGCAATAATACATATGTGTTCTGGGTTTGTCACACCACTGAAACATGTGTTAAAATAATCGGTTTCAAGGTTTCAAAATCATGAAAATATAATCAGGTCTGCAATGAAGGTGCTGAAAGCAGGAACCACTGAGCAGTCTGAACTCCCTTAACCCATTTAAGACCTGATTTTTAAAAAAGATAATCAGAAATACACTCTAGACGTCGTTAATGTAGCTAAAAAGTGATAAGAGACAGAGACTTTCTGTAAATTGCAGAAATATTAAGGATGACCCAAAGTTTATGGAGGGATTAAATGAATTCATCTAGTTTGCATATTATGATGTCACAGGGCGGGAGACAACTTGGATTATAGATTATTCATGAAATGTCAATTTAATCCTCAATTGCATCGTCATTTTTACAAAGAGCTGTGATATTAAGTGTTGTTTTTAACATTGGGTGTGAAAAGGGGGCTTTTATTTTGAAGGACATGCAGTTTATGACGTCACATGACCAGGATTTCCTGTTTGCTCATGGACATTTGACACGTGAGCATCATTGTCTCACAATCAAAGGTTGTCATTTATTCAGAATTTGTTACAATTTACACCAAATAAAAAAATTGAACTTGAATTTAATTATTTTTTTTTCCAAAAAGGTAAAATAGAAAATTCTAACCCTATTTGATGAAATCTGCCGTTTTATTCAGTGCAGCGTCTTGTTGACTGAAGTCGACAGAGGCACCTAGAGGGTTAATATAAGTAGATAAAACACAAAGAGACTCGGGAAATGGCACCAATTTTTCCATATTGAAAATAATTGAGAGACAGTTCCACAGTAACAATATATTTCAAAATAGATAATGTAATTACACCACCTCTTATCGGTACCCGCTTTACACAGGACCTGGAATAATTGAAGATGACTGTATTGTGGAGTCCCAGCAAACAATGCCTTGGCCTTGCTCCTATTTTCTATGGCACTGTAGAAGCTGCATGTTCATTGTGACGGCTGAATCATTTTTCAGGACTCTTCTATTATCCCTGATTTTTCCGCCGCCGTCCACATGGCACAAATCTCTGCTGCTACAAGCTAAAAGGGTCCCTGCGTCCCCCTGACCGACAACAGGACAACAGCTGCAGCACACCGCCCGCTTGAAACGCAGCCATTAATCACAGCAACGCCATTAATGAATAAGACTTACTCAACGGAGCGAGAAAAGGAGGGAAGAAAGGAGGAAAAAAAGAACCACCTCTTATTTAATTAAGAGGAAAAAGCCCAGATTGACTGGCAGCACTGAGGGACTCCCTGTGTCCAAATGGAAGCAGATTGTTCATTAATCTGTAGCTTTAACAGGAGATTTTAAGGAAAACCGTGAAATATGGCATCGGTAACCTTCAAGTGGAAGACAGATTGTGCGTTCTTCCCAGGACAAAGTGTTTACACAGACTAGCCGACGTATTAGTGAATTGTTGCTTCAATCCTCTGGAGAACATGAAGTCATTAACTAATTGCCTGTAATGAAACAAGCTGTAAATGTAGACTCCTCGGCACATTAACAACCTCCAGTATTAGTGACTTTCGCAAACGTTTCCTAGCCTCAATCTAAACACCGTCCTTTAAGAGTGAAACTGAATCCGCTGATGTTTTGTCCAACATTAACCTGAGAAGTGTGGGCCATGTGTCGCAGGTCAAAAGCCATTGAGGGGGGCTGGGTGTTGGTACAGTATTAGTTTGCACATGGACTCCAGAAAGAGCTGCTTGGTTAGGCAACAGATGCCCGGTGTCAAAAGTCACCAAGGCCCCTCCACATCCCCCCCTCCTCAGACAGAAGGGAGATGGGGAGGGACAGACGGCCTCTGGGATCCTTTCAGGGTCTAAACAAAAGCACTTCTTTCCCCCCTTGAAGCTGCTGATGCTCGTAGCTTTGTCCTCTCTAACCTGCCTCCTGAAGTGGCCCAGGGTGAACTGAAGGATGAATGTTGTTTGCAGGTTGGGTTGAAAAAAAATCATAGTTGGAAACTTTCCATGGAATTAACAGGAATATATGGGAACAAATACAAAATTTACAATTTTTGTTTAACAGGAAACTTAAATATACAGCATTGGAAAAGTTAAGAGACCACTGTAAAATATCAGTTATTCTGATTTTACTACTTCTAGGTCTGTGTTTATGAACATTTCCGTTTGAGTCTATGAACTACTGACAACATTTCCCCAGAATTCCATATAAAAATATAATGGTTTAGAGCATTTATTTGCAGAACATGACAAATGGTCAAAATAACAAAAAAGATCCAATGTTTTCAAACCTCAAACAAGATCAAATTCATTTTAAAACAACATAAAACTGATGTTTGCACCCAAGAAGAGTTCAGAAATCAATATTTGGTGCAATAACCCAGATTTCATGCATCTTGTCATGTTCTCCACAGTCTTTATCATTGTTTTGGTGACTTTATTCCTCTCCTGGTTCCTCTTTAAGCAGAATGAGGTGTTCATGTGTTGGAATTCAACAGAAATGACTGGAATACAGAAAAAAAATTAGTGGTCTCGAATTGTTTTTTCCAGAGCTGTAGTTGAGGAAAATATATTATAGCATAATCTTATCTAAAACAACCTGATTTAAAGATAGAGTTGCAGGTTCCAATGTATATATTGAATATTAATTGAATTGAATATTTCCAAAAGTTCCCATCTTAACTTCCCATGGAATATAACCCTATTTGCAGGTCAATTGAAAATGAATTGGACTACAGTATATGCCTGTATGCAGATGACATACTGGTGGAGAGATGTAAGCATGTTGGGCTGCCCTGAATAAATATTCTCCCAGCTGACTGGTTGACACATGTTTATGTTAATGGTTTAGTGATTTAAATATATATTTAGCTTCAGAGAGACCATGCTACTTGGCTAACATTAGGCTAACATCACAGTCCTGTTGCAGATGCTAACAGTGGTTTCCTGCAGACTTTGCATGATCACTTTCTTGGAATAATGAAAAAAAAAACATCCATATATCAGCAAAGATATAAGAAATACAAACTACATCCACAGAGTCTATAATGCCACTTTCTGCCCAGCATAGTAACTAACTCTCTAATAACCACAGGGACCTGCCATTTTATGCGACTGAGTGATGATGATTATTGGTCATTTTAAATTAAAAGTACTCGTATTTCATACACAATTAAGCCATGAACAACATTTTAACCTGACTTTAACAAGGCACAGACACCAACCACAAGCATTGCACTGCTTCATGTGAAGATTCATGGCATTGATCAAACTAGAGTCAAACATAGTAGTAGTAGCACTGACCACAATACATATTTTTTTTTCTAAAATTGGGGCAACTGGAGGAAATACCTTGGCCCTCTATTTACTATTTGCTATATCCCATCCAACTGTGCAGCTGTGCTCTATAGAGTCTAATGCAGCCCTCACAGATTTATGTCTTTCAGGCTAGTTACATGGCAACAATTATCAAAAACAACCACACATATTACTCATTTTTAACAGACATTGGTACTAGAAAGCAGAAAAAGCTCAGTCCAAGCTGGAGTCAGCTCTTGGCAGCTCTGGTATCAGCTACACACGCTGCTTTTCCTTTTTAATGGTTTTAACAGGCGTGTTTCCTTTATTTCATTTCCTTCAATTTTGATCTCCAGGTGATATGTTTTCACTTTTATTTTTACACTGTGACCTATGTGAGCTTTTTGGTTCTATCTTTATCTTTTCAACCTGTTTTCGCTCCTGAGTCAGTTCATTATAGTGGATATATCCTTTCAAAATAAGAAGTTAACCTGTCCTCCCCCTTTTAATTTATAAATAATGAATCCTTCTTCTCAGCCCCAAGCAATAATATGAGCACATAGCAAAAACATAAATCTGTAAATTTCTGCATTTTTGTGTTAATATTAACAAAACTTGCCAAAATCAGGTCCACCTGGACATCCCCGTACTAAAATCTCTAAAACTGGTCTGGTTCACCTTGTAATTCTGACATTTTGCACAATTACTTATCAGTCTTTACTTTACTGCTCTATAGATGAATTGGGCTACTAACACATGATTTTCAACCTAAATAGATGAGGTTTTTTAGGTGGAGCAAACTTTTTTCCCTTCTCTGCTTTATTCTATCTGGATGTTCTTCACCACTGTTCATTTTAAATAGATTCTGTCACTGATACAACTATCTCACAGGTGTTAGCTTTATTTAAACCCAAGATCATTCAGTAAACCCTGTAGTTGTAGAGAGTTAAGTCTGGACATGTACTTTTGGAGAGGATGACTGATAAATAGACCTAGAGGGGAACAGGTTAATATTCATTCAGGAATTGATGGGCGGAGCTTAGCAGAGGGCCAATCAGTTCAGCTTTTAAACATCTTTTTACCTGCAAATCACCAAATCCATGGATACTGGGAATGCTCAATTTGAAATGATAATGATCTGCAGTAAGAAAATAACTGCAGCTGCTCAAACAAAACCTGTGTACACAACACTTAACAATAAGCATGGAATTGGACACGGACACTTGGAACAAAGTGGTGCAGCAGCTCTTCGTGGTCTTTGTCCTGTTGTAGTTCAGCTGAGGCCCTCGACCACACAGCAGGTGGTTCCAGTTCCACATTAACCCCCGTGTACGAGGAGGTGAAAGCAAGGCCACGCCGGCGCATGGTCAGTGCAATTAGGCAGATGGAGTTCATTAAAGCAAGCTTTTCACAACTCATTACATCCATCAGCATGAGCAGCGAGTGGTGAACGGCAACGTTTCAGCCATTAATCCACGTAGAGCTTCCAGGAAACTCGATGGGTAGCCGATCATGGTCAGAGGAAAAACTTTCTGCAGCATGACGCCTCTAAAAATATCCTACTAGACCTCCTTCAGTTTAACACAATGTCAGCTTGTTGAATTCCGTACAAGCACGTTTATTACCAGCGTTGATTTCCAAACCCAAACTTTCGTTTCCAGGCATGAAAAGGAGTCAAATTATAGACTTTGGCTTTTCCTCTACTCGCCCGCAAAATTCGACTGATTTGCGTCGGCTGTAATTTCGCATAAACACTTTTCCTGTCGCCACAATGACATTCTGCTGCGAGCTGGAAACTTGATTGAGCAGCTTCTGTTACTGGAAGCAGAGCAGCTCGACTTATTTTGATGGGCAGAGGAAGTGCATGAGGGGAAGTTAACATTCCAGACAGCTCAAAAAGAAAATGACCCCCCTATTTTAGCCACTCTACTGTATATTTCAAACACATTCTGACTGGCATGGCATCCTTTCTGTTTGTTCAGTTTTCTTTTTCCCATATCTCCATCAGTCCAGTCAAAACACCAAATAAATGCATAAACTGGATACTCACCAGTTGAGCAAACATTAGGATTAGTGTCACTTTACCAGATAAAGTTTTAAAGATAAAGCTTTAGTTATCTTCCAGATGGAATGTATCTATGGACGACTGCAAAGGTTAAAATACAGAGTGTTTACATTGAGGCTTGACTGCTGTTTGGACTTCACTTGTACTTGAGATTCCACTTCCCATTATCTTTGGGGGGAAAGGCTTTTTGTAGCCACTCTTTTCAATCAGAAAAGCCACTTGAGAATGAGACAAAAAGAATGTTTTTGAAAATTTAAAGTCAGCGAGTTTACTTTTTCTTTTTTCCCGTCAAGCTTTTACGTAGGAACATAAATAACACAAGGGTTCCTGGTTAGGATGAGTGGCTGCTAATCAGCTCCTCTGCTGCCTTTGTTGTACTGGAGAAAAAAACATTTCTTCAGAGAGCAGTGGACTGAATTACTGCTGCACAACAGCTGGTTTAAAACCTCTTAAATTATGAATCACATCAAAATTATAAGAATATATTTTTGTGGAGTGACTCACATAGATCTCCATGGACACAAGAGATTTATTCAGTTATAGATCTGCAAGAAACCAGATCAACTCTGATAGTTTATTAAAGCTTGATTTATATCGACAGACTGATAAGATCTATGAGATAAATGGTTTAATTAGTATTTCTTTGCATTGTTCAGCTAAGTGCTTTAGTTGCTTCTTTGTGTTTTTGTTTGTTTAAGAATGCAGGTTTATATGCTGTAAATATAATATCTTGTAAACTTATGTGTAAAATAATCAAATTCAACTCATTCATTCATTCATTCAAACCAACGGTATTGAAAGCATGACACTGATAATGAATGATTGCAGACTCAAAGCTACCCTTTAGTCAAGTAATTTTACATTTTTGTTAAAGTCCCATTTCTTTGGTTTTCTCTGCATTTAAAACCAATTTTAAAGACTGTAGACGAGACTGAACAACATTAAATGCAGACTGTAGAAACTCAGACACACGTAATTGAAGCAGAGCAACAATAAATTACTGTGTCATCAGCATAAAAATGATAACATGCATTTGGCAGGCTATGACACAAGTTATTATAAATATAGAACAAAATGGGTCCTAAGAACGAACCCTGTGGCACACCTTTCCTGACCCCAAGAGCAGCAGAAGCAGAGCCAGACATTTGTATTTGATATGTAATGGATAAGTAATGATAAGTAATGGACAAACCAAGCTGCAGCTTGATCTGAAATTACCTATCCCAATCAAGGTTTTAACCAGACGAGTGTGATCTGCAGTGGAGAATGAAATGAATATTTCAATATTTTTTACAATCAAGTGCCTTTAAAGTACAGTACTGTGCTGCTTCCTAAAACCAGACTGTAAATCAGATAAAATACTGTTGGATTCTAAACACCTTCAGTTGTTCACTCACCAGTCTTTCAAAACGTCAGGGTGTATGTGGAGGATGAGGTGACAGGAGCCATTGCAGCATGGTCTGAGAATGAGGACTCAGGGAATAAAACTTGTTTAAACGGTACATCAGTGGGTCATGAGTGTTACAGATGGAAGAAAGAGAAATATCTCATGATTTCCCAGCAGTCCAAACCTATCAAACCACAACAATGTTCTAGGCCAGCGGGGGCCAGTCATAACTAAAAGATTCTTCAAAAAGAAAAGAGTGCAGTGTTGTTGATGGATGATCCAGAACTATGAGATCCTTAACCTGTTCCCCTCTACGTCTGTTTACCAGCCAACCTCTCAAAAATGGCATCACTAGATTTAATGTAGTATATCTCTACAACTACAGGGGTTTTATGAATGATTTTGGATTTAAAATAAAGCTAACACCTGTGAGATAGTTGTGTCAGTGCCAGAATCTATTTAAAATGTACCGCCAGCTAGGAAAAAGCAAAGAATTGAAAATATTAGCTCTGCCCAAACCCCACATCTATTTAGATTGAAACCACCTGAAGATCATGTGTTAGTAGCCCAATTCATCTATAGAGCAGTAAAGTAAAGTCTGATAAGTAATTAGACCAAATGTCAGAATTACAAGGTGAACCAGACCAGTTTTAGAGATGTTTTAATAGAGGTGTGTCCTGATTTTGGTGGATTTTGTAAATATTATCACAAAAATGCAGAAATTTACAGATCTGCTCATATTATTGCTTGGGGTTGAAGCATGTTTTGTTAATCCACTACTGTTTGAGTTTCTTGGTGACATTTTGGTGTGGTACATGTACATACTGGTGCTTGCTGCTTAACAAGGATTAATTAAAGGAAATCCCCCGCTGGTGGGGGATGTAGGGGGGGGACAGGTTCAGATAGGATGGAGGATTTTTAATCTAGTCTTGATTTCACAGGAAGCCAAGGCTTCTAGTACCTGTTAATATACACACAGCAGCATATTCCATCAGCTGGAGAGTCCTTGGAGACTTTCTGACAATGAAGAATTGCAGTAATTCAGCCTGGAAGTAACACATGTGTAGATGAACTTTTCTGCATCTTTTAGGGACAGGAAGTGTTTGCTATGTTGCATATGTGATAGGAGGCGGTCCTAGAAATCTGACTCCACAATCTGAGGAACGCAGTAATAAAGAGTCATAGAACATAGAGTTAAGCTGCCGCTGTGATGTAAATAAAACGCTGGCGTTGAGCACGGCTTTACAAATGGAACCTCTGAACCCACTCCTCTTAATCAGGGCGGGTGGGGTCCAGACAGGAAGTGGCCGCATTGTGTGACCGCCAGCAGAACTCGGGTTATCTCCCTGCAGGGTCAACCAAACATTTTCTCTGAGCAGCTCCAGCTAACCCTGTCTGGGATGTCTGGCTCCGATAGTCTAACTGCAGAGCTGCTGCAGTTTTAAAGGTGAGGAGTTACTGAAAGGAAAGAGAATTGTTGATCGGTGACTGATCGATGATTGATGCGTCATGCATTCACAGTAAAGATTAAAGATTACTTCCTGAAATGACTTCATCCCAGGTAACAGCCTTTACTACCTGCTGAATACACCACGCCAACACTGAGAGGCATTTATGTACAGTTATAAACACTGTGGCAGCACATTATTGGATATCAATGAGTATTGAATAAAAAGCAAGTGATGCTGAGGTGGCATAGAGGATGAAAGTAATGAGCAGCAATAAAAGGTCTGGATGGAAATTCCATTCTTTACTGTGTGCGACAGCTTGACAAAACATTCCACAATATTGTTCTAACACTGTTCTTACAGGAAAGAAAGAGAATGATCAATGAATTATGTCCAACAGGGAGGGCATCACTTCAGCTAAATCAAGTGTATTAAATGAAATATACATAAATAGCTTGTCTCAATCTCACATTAACGGCTGGAAAACCTCCCCAGAATCTAATAAATCTAATCTAAGCTCTGATAAGAAAAGAACAAGTGTAATATACTAACAGCAATATTCAATAAACACATCCTGTTTCCAGTGCTTCATCATCAGAGGAATATATTCATATGAAGCATCGCTGGCTAAAAGGATTCAGCAGGGCATAAATAAAACACCTAAGAGGAATTCCACATGTGGTTCTTCTTCTGATGTTGGACAGTTAGTGGAGATATATGTGGAGGAACCAGACTGGTATGAAGCACAAAGCACAGAGATAAGACTTAAGTAGATGATCCTACCATCCATCTACTAACAGTAAGGGCCATAACAGAGGGGTAGACTGATAAATCAAGCATTGGTACAGAAATGGAAGTGAAGATGATTCAGTGTTTAAAGTGACTAGAAGGAATGTTTAACTGGTTATGAAACCGTTTCATGATGCCTCTAATTACCAGGATCATTTGGATATTTCTACATACTGTTAATGAGTTATTCTAAATGTCTGTCCAATTACTTTACCATCATTTTTCTAAAAAGCGGTGAAATCCATGTTTTTACAGTTAGGTGTGAAAAGGGGGCTTTTATTTTGAAGAACATACAATTCATGAGGTCGCATGACCAGGATATTATGTTTGCTCATGGACATTTGACATGTGAGCATCATTATCTCATAACCAACGGTTGTCATATCAACCAATAAATCATATAACCAACGGATATCAATATACAAATATGGAAAATTCCTAGTGTAACAACCTAATGGAGTCCCATTGACTTATATAACATGAAACTATACTGAGACTATGCTTAATACTTAATATATCTGTTATTTATTATAGTGGCCCTATATTTTAAGCTATAAGAACATTCACAACTTTTTATTATCATGTCTAAGTAATATTTCATGCAATAGAGGGTTAAAGTCTGAACATGCCATCAACATTACCCCATTTTGCCATTTCTGCAGTTTATTTATGGAAAGGCATATTTGGTAACGTGTTTTACCAAAAAGTGTCCCAATTTACCTAATATCACCCTATTGAATGGTTATATTATGTACAGTAGGTCTATTATTTGCATGCTTTCAACATCTAATTATTGTGATGTACAAGAGAAAAGAAGAAACTTACATGTAGGATGGAAAGGCATATTTGGTAACGTGTTTTACCAAAAAATGGCCCAATTTACCTGAAACCACTCATGCAAAAAAAGTGGCTCAGCACATATGTGAAGATGTATAGAGCCTAAAACCAGAAACAGTCATTATTAATCATAAATATGCATGGAAAAGCATATTTGGTATTGTGTTGTACCAAAAAGTGGGAAGTAAAATCACCAATGGAATAAGATAATTCTGCTCTATAATAGACTAACTGTACTGAATAGAAGATATTTGCCTCCATTCAGACACATTTAAATCATTGTATTGCAGTTGACAAAGATGATTTACAAAACTTTCAGGACTGTGTCATCATACAGTTTGCGAGTGAGCAAACAAAACGAGGGAGGAGGAGAGAACCAAGGTAAGAATCTGAGGAGGAGGCGCGACGTGTTGGAGATGAAACGAATAACAACTCGAGAGGATGTTTTTTTTGTTGTGGAGTTCAAAGCAGAGACCTGGTCCTGGATCGTAGGTGGCTACTTCTCAAGACCTTGCAACCGCCTCCTCATTAAGCATCACAGCCAACGAGAGCCGCTCTTTTAATTAATCTCTTCGTTTCTATCAATGCATTAAATGCCAGAAGAGCAGTACGCAACACAGGGATCTCCTGGTCTTTGATGTGATGTCGACGGGCTGCTCCACCCTGCCCGTCTGGCCTGGACCCACAATGGCAGCGCTGCATCAAATCTCATTAGCGGTGACTAATATTCTTTTCATCTTCCACAAAAGGCCTCCATTGTGCCGGCGATAAGTGCATTCCTCAGCTCCCACTTGTCTCCTGTGTCTCTCATAGGGAGGAGGAGGAGGGGACAGTGAAGGAAGAAGATTACTGGAGGTGACTAAGTTCAACTTCCCCTTCGTGTGCGTAGACAGATTACATCAGCTCTGACTGTACGGGTCATTCATTTACAGATAATAAACCTGCGTCCTCAGTGAGTCAGACAAGTGGCAACGCTGGATGCTGCCTCCATCTTGAACAGGTGTTGAAATATAAATAAATAAGTGGAAGTAGCCTTGTTACAGTTACTGTCCAGGTCGAGGACGACTGCCAGATTTCAGGGTCAGAGTTCACCCTGGTCCTCTCACCCATGACATGCTATGTTAATGCTGAACTCAACAGAAGAAACTTTGGTCAGGGTTTGAGGTTATCCTGCAGGCTAGCAGGGACAGAATACAATCTTATTATTGTTAGTCCAAACAAAACCAGACTTTTATAGTCCATGTAGAGTTGACTGAAATCAAACTTGCAAAGTCGGACTAATACACCTCGATAATGTGATTGGAATCAACTACTCCAACTCCATCAAATCCACCCATAAAGATTTGTGCCAAACTGTGTCCTGGAAGCTGAACAGCATGTAAAACATAGACAGAGTAACTCAAACCAGAAGTTGCTGCTAACTTGGTACGTAGAGTGAACAGAAGTAGGGTGATATCAGGTAAAATGGGTCATTTCAGGTTTGTGGATCCCAGGTCTGGAAATTACAGCCAGTGACTACGAAGGATTTAAACTGTGCTTGACAAGAAACAGGTGATTTGATTAGTTTATGGTGGGTGAGACAATACTTCAAATCTAGACTGAACCAGAAATGTGCACAACAAATCTAACTAAACCCATTTTATCTGAAACCACTCATGTAAAAGAAAAAAAAGTGGCACAGAAGATAAATTTATAGGGCCTAAATATGTATATTTTATCACATAATTCCAACACAAAATGATCAGAAACAGTCATTATTTATCATAAGTATACATAGAAAAGGCAGATTTTACCTGATATCACCCTGTGTTGCACATATTTGCAAGATTGTACCAGAACATACTAGTTGACCTCTGATTTACTGGTCTATCGATGTTTCATCACGTATCATAGTGGAGGTGATATTAGACTAATTATATCAAAATCAAGATATTTTCACTTGTTAAGGTTTCATCGTTTGCAGGACATGGTGAAAAATACTGTTTTGGACTGTTGCCAGTATTTTCAGTTTATTAAAGATGTCCAAAATTCACTTTGTAAGAAACTTTCACTCTAATATATCAACAAAATCAAACAATGATGTGGAAATCTGTGTATTTACATGAATGATTCCTCATTTGCATATTTAAATATCCAATTTCAGGAAACTGGTGATACAAAATGTGTGAAATCAAGTGGCAAAGTTTCATATTTGAACCTCTTCATCTGTCTCATCAGGTCAATAAAATGATGGAAATCCAAGACTTCATGAGATATTTTCCTGTAAACCAACATTGTTGAAGAGAGACATGCTGTCACAAACCTCTGAGAAAACCAACCACCAGCACCACAGATATGTGAAGAATGCTCAGCAGTGGCTGATTCCAGTGTGTCGGCAGGACACACACACACACACACACACACACACACACACACACACACACACACACACACACACACACACACACTCACAAACACAGCAGCCGGCTGCACATAATCACACGTTTGGCTGCAGGAATCTGAATCCAACGTCCACCAACGACTGTTGTGTTTCACTACGGGAAACAGTATCATTTGTGATGTTACATCAGGACATGCCTGCTGTGTGTGTGTGTGTGTGTGTGTGTGTGTGTTTAGCTTAGAGTAGTCCACTGGAATCTGTCTTTTCTTCATTCTTGACTAAATTTGCTTTAGGGTGTTCCCTACTGTCTGTGTGTGTGTGTGTGTGTGTGTGTGTGTGTGTGTGTGTGTGTGTGTGTGTGTGTGTGTGAAGGTAACTGAATGACAATTTTGCAAACACACCATAGCTCGAAAACTAACATATATATATATAACACATTTTTACATATTTATTGCAATTTAATCAGTTTAATTCCAATGAATCCATTCTAGATTTATTAGACCCTATATATATATATATATATATATATATATTATATATATATTATATAATATATATATATATATATATATATATTATATATATATTATATAATATATAATTATATAAATATATATATATATATATATATATATATATATATATATATATATATATATATATATATATATATATATATATATATATATATATATATAATATATTTACTGTATACATGACAGCAGAGAGTGTATTAATACTGTCCCATGTTTAAAAACACTTAATCGACAGAGAAACATACACAGCCTGTATTCAGAAACTGTGCCTTAAAACAAGCAGTCATGACTTACGTGAAGTTGTGATGTCACTACTATACAGTCACCACCAACACCCCCCACAGCCATTTAAAGAGGAGGAGGAGAGGCTTAGACAGAAGCTGGAGAAAAGAAGTGAAAACTATACTGAGATGATCTTTGCTGCTTCAAATCTGGTTAGGGATGAAACATTCACTATAAAAACAGTAAAGTGTAGAATATGAGACATTTAAATGGTACAAAAATAATCAGTTAACTACCAAACGATACTAAAAAGACATATATCAATTTTCAGGAGTCAAGTAATAGTTAACAACTTAGACATCCAGCTTTTCTGCAGTAATGGACTTAAATAAAGTGTAAAGTTGCTCCAACCAAGTTTCTCTGGTTAATTAACCCCCGTCTGTATATCAGCATGGATGAAGCCTGATGTCTGGGTCTTTTCTAGGACTAGAGCTCTAGAGCTAAGCAGAACCCCATGATCTAGACCTAGTTAGTCAGGAGTTCATCCTACAGCAACAGAATCCACATCAGACCATCATCATCTGTCACATGACATGTTAAACTAGGACCATTTAGAGAAAAACTCAACAAATCAACATGTTCTAAAACTTCTGACCGCTTTAAAAAATTAAAAACACTTGCTATCAACAATTGTTTTAGATTCTAGGTGGATTAAATATTTAAAATTCAAACATTTTACAGTTACACCATTTGACATTTTGTGCTAAAATAATCATGATTTTTGTAAAAAAAATGACACAAATGGATTTTTTAATGACAAGAAACCAGAGACCTGATGTTTTTACTGTATTTTAAAAACTTTTTGACATTTTCAACTTTTCAAACATTATTTGTCACTGATCCACATTCCACATCGCAAAAAATTAAATGTTAATTAATGAAATTATCTTGTTTTTGGTACAATATTGAGTAGAATTATCTCACTCCATTGACAGATAATTTTGCTTATTTAGACTTTTTTATTTCTCCAGTAAATTATAGATCCCCAAAAATAAAAAGTCAGAATTGTGAGATAAAACATCTATAATATGAGACAAAAGACAACATTGAGATGACAAAAAAGTACAATAAATAAACTTGAAAAAAGCTAAATACTCTGCAAATGATCGAAGATGTTTTTATTACTACATTAAATTATAAATACCCAAAAATAAAAGCCAGAAATTATGAAATGAAAAGACAACATTAAGTTAAAAAAGGAAAAGTAAATAAATAATGTAATGACAAAACTACTAAGGCCTAGAAATAAACTTGGAATAAGAAAATTCTACTCAATATGTGACAAATACAAGACATTTTGACTAGTTCAGAGTTTTTGAACCTCTTTAGTGACTGGATGAACATATGGAACATTACAGATTTCTGAGCTATAGTAGCTTCACTTAGAAATCTTCTTATTTTTGAAAGAAAACACAATTTCTTCCAATGAAGATAACTTTAATCTAATGATAAATCCACTCTATACATCACTAATGTGGTAAATGACTATTGTAGCTGCTAATGTCTGGTTGTTGCTGCATCAATATCTACATAGGTGTATAGAGGCCCATTTCCAGCAACTATCACTCCAGTGTTCTAATGGATCAATGTGTTTGATCATTGATCAGAAGGTTAATGGATGATTAGAAAACCCTTGATGCTAACATGTTAGCACAGCTGGAAACAGTTTAGCTGCTTAGAGAAGATAGAAACTAGATACTCGAGCAGGTTGAGTATCTGGAGCATCACATTTGTGGGGTCACAAATCATTACTTCTAAACTTGTCTTAACTATATTTTCTATTAATTTTACAACTAATGGTGGTAAATAAAAGTGTGATTTTTTCATCCCAAACCTTAGAACAGTAGTGTATATATAAAGGGCGGATGCATAAATGATTTTCCTCTTTTATTTATTAATGCCCCCACCGACCACCAGGTGGCAGCAGTGAGTATCTCACTCTGGGAACATTTCGTACATAAAATGCTTTGCAGCCTGGTTAAGCAAATTTTTCCAAATGGCACACCAGCTGTGTTTTGGTGTTGTGGTGTGCTGCTAATGTAACCCAGGTTATTTCCAGTGATCTAAACGTCCAAACATCCTCTAAATCCTCTAGAATTTACAGATGTTCCCTAAAGGCATCACAGTAACGCATAACTCTGACAGGTGTTAGCAGAAAAAACACTGAGATAAGACGTAAATGTGATGAATGAACGCCATTGGTGGAACCCAAGAGAGAAGAAACTACTAAGAGAACTCCTGCAGGCTTTTTTTACGAGCTAACCGTTAGCTAACTGATTATATTATTTTGGTATTCCGGTTAGCCACATGATGTTAGCTGCTTAGCATTAACTTTTCCTAGTTGTTAAAATTACTCAATGTGCTGAATCAGATTGAAATAAAGAAATAAAACAGTGGGACTATGAAGTCATCTATATCCATTCCTCCATCACTTTATGATTCTGGGTTCTGTTCATTTTGTTTCCACAAATTACAGATTTAAACTGGAATTTTTCATTCGTCGAGATCCAATATGATAATTGTTGAATAAGTGTTCCTTAAATTTCTTGAGCAGTGGATAAACTAAGTTTTTACATGTACCAGGACTATACCTTTTTTGCGAGTATTGCAGCTTTCCTAAAGCTTACCTGTGAAAACCTCATTAACCATTAGTCTCTTCAAGCATCAAGCATTCTGGTGGTATTTAAATTTAAGTTCTCTTAATATCTGCTCAAAAAGGGGAAAAAATCGACAGTCACAGAAAAGAAAATCAAACTGCAGACTTCAGCTAGTTAAATAAATGTCTTTATTTAACTACTTTGCACTTCATTCCAACCAAAGAAACATTAGATTTACCTTGACAATAGAAATACTGCTTACGTGTCCATGTGAATGTGTATTAAAGTCACATAAAGCACAGTTTTGAGTGAAAGACTTTTTTTATTTACTGGAGTAGTTTTCATTGTGGTATTGCTGTGTTTACTGAACTCAATGATCAGATCCACCACTGATTATACACAGGTGCATCTCAAATAATGCAGGTGCAGCATTAAAACATCCCCTTGGAACAGAGACGGGTGTTTTGCATCTAGGAAAACTAAAATCAATTGTAATCAGATTCCCTGCAGGCGGCCCAAAGTGCATTGGGATCAGGTGATGTAACTATAGAGCGATAGAGTCCATGTAGGGAGGCAGACGGAGCTGATGGATGCATTAATAAAACCCTGGATTTTAACAAGAGAAATCCGTTTGTTTGACCACAAGCATCCTCTAACATTAACCACATGGTTGATGTTGTACATCAAAGGCTGCCTAAACTTAATGAGGTACTCACTTTTACCCAAATCTCCACCTTTTTTAAAAAAAAAAAAAAAAACCTTACCAGACTTTAACCACAAAAACAAAACAAATGATGTCATCCTGGTGTTCGGAAAATACTGCATGTTGTTCTGTTTTTTCTGGATCAAATGAGGTATTTTAATGGTTCATGTGGAGGAATTGTGGCAAATTCGTCTGGCTAAGTGGAAATAAAATTACATCGAGAAACAAGATACTTGACACAAGTTGTATTTACTTTATTTTACTTTATTTCAAATAGACTCTAAAGTCTGAAATAAAAAAAACTAAACTTTTTAAAAATCCTTTTAGATCATATATCTGGTCAAATCATTCACTTATGTGAAGCTACAAGATGTAATCTTTTTAAATAAAAGGTCTAACCCAACAAACTGAAGTGCTCGGTTAGCAGCATCAAACTACCTGAGAAAAACAGATTGTTAACATGAAGCTGCTTTTTTTCAGTGTTTTTCCCCTTTAATCTGTCTGTTTGCTTTGGAGAAGATGAGAAAACCACCTGAATGTCTGAGTCTTGAATTATTAAAGGTGGAAGGTAAGCTAATGACATTAGCATTTCCCATGATCCCACCATGCTAGGTCTTGATTTCATTGACTTGCTCTTTGTTATAGCTGCGCTCAAAGGAAATTACTCTACCCTTCAAAAGTTTGGGGTCAATTAGAAATTTCCTTATTTTTGAAAGAAAAGCACTGTTTCTTCCAATGAAGATAACTTTAAACTAATGATAAATCCACTCTATACATCACTAATGTGGTAAATGTCTATTGTAGCTGCTAATGTCTGGTTGTTGCTGCATCAATATCTACATAGGTGTATAGAGGCCCATTTCCAGCAACTATCACTCCAGTGTTCTAATGGATCAATGTGTTTGATCATTGATCAGAAGGTTAATGGATGATTAGAAAACCCTTGATGCTAACATGTTAGCACAGTTTAGCTGCTTAGAGAAAATAGAAAACTGACCTTCCTTTGAGCAGGTTGAGTATCTGGAGCATCACATTCATGGAGTCACAAATTATTATTTCTAACCTTGTCTTGACTTTTTATTTTCTATTCATTTTACAACTCATGGTGGTAATAAGGGAGAACACTAAAGTGTCTGGGTGACCCCAAACTTTAGATGATAGTGTATACATTATGCTAAATTTGCTAAATAAAATGACAGAAAATCAGTTTTTTTTTTTAGAAAAATTCAATCACATTTTCTTCCTTTACCCAAAGCGGTAGTATTGTCCTCTGTAATAGAAGCTGGACGTTAGCCTTATAGGTACACAATGAATCTGTGCCAGTACGTCCACTTTTCAATGGTCGACTCAAATGCAATTAAACTGAGAAAGTCAAGGTGATTACAGAGAGCAGCCCTGCTTATTTAATGCATGTAAACACACCAGAAACAACGTGTGAGAATAACCAGCAGCCTGTAAACACATTCCCAGGCAGAGGTAAATCTATTTTTTTTTCTCCTTTTCCCTCCCGTAATCGGACGTAAACCCTCCAAGCTGAAATGTGCTGACCTGTAAAAAGCCCAGCTGTGGGCCCTGCGGTGCCCAACACAAACTGGGTCTTTCCCATTGAAACTAAACGCCCAGGGTAACATGCCATGTTTTGCTGCAGGAAACCAAAGAATGTTCGACCGCTGAGCCTGGCGTCTGATGGCGTCTGATGGCGTTTGAAGTCCTCCCCTTCCAAGGCCGTGGCCAAAGTAAATAAAAGCAGACCACGCTCCCGACCTCCATCAAACACATCACTCAGGAGCAGCTGTTACCGTTTAGCCTGGAGAACCCACCAGCATTCCTCCTCTCAGAATGTATATAGGACATGTGAGATAGCAATCAACACGCACATTCTTCCAGCTTCGGCTACACTTGAAATCCCTTCCTTTGCCAAGTGTAAACAGCGCTCACCGGGTCGCGGCTATGACCTCAGAATACTGTTCTGTTGTTTCAAACATCTCCGCGCTGTCATTATGTCGTTTGGTTTGTTTTGTTTCCATCCAGGAATTTCTGACATTCTCAGAATGGGCTGCTTACAGTTTTACTCTGGAGATAATGTTTGCTTATCACTATTTACAGTGCAGTCGGTTCTGTTCAGTAAACACAGTACAATGAGGTGTAGATATTTCATAACTGCACGGCTCAACAACTACAGATATTATTCTACTGCATATATGGAAAGATATTCAGAAATGAGCTGCAGTACATCTGTGGTTCATAGGCTGCATTTGTGTGTATATGTAGGCTTGAAATATATGTTTTTATTCCACTCATTGTCCCCTGAGGACGATTCATACTGACTCTGGTGATTCCATAAACTTTCCTCCAGTGCCACTATGACAATTTACAGTCTACACTCACATGTGTTGGTAGTTAGTCATAACTCTGTGGTAACTCTGGCTCTGTGATGACTGGCTTGGTTATAAACCTGGTTCTGTGATGAACCTCACTTTGTGATAACCCTGGCTCTATGGTAACCCTGACTGTAATAACCCTGACTGTAATAACCCTGGCTCTGTAATAAACCTGGCTCTGTAATAAACCTCATTCTGTAATAATCCAGGCTCTATGTTAACTCTGGCTTTGCTGAATCTGTGATGACCCTGATTCCTTGATAACCCTTTATCTATGATAACCCTAACTAATGTGACATCTCTGGTTCTGTGTTAACACTAGCTCTGTTATAACCCTGGTTTTATATCTATCTAATAGAAGCAGGAGCTACCTGAGTGCAAATACAAAATATGAAGAAAAGAATTACATAATGTGAATCTCACACCATTCACTCACACCTACAGGCAATTTAGAGTCTCCAATTAACCTCAGCATGTTTTTGGACTGTGGGAGGAAGCTGGAGTACCTGGTGAAAACCCACACAGACACAGGGAGAACATGCATACTCCACACAGAAAGGTCCCAGACCCAGGACCAAGGAGGTCTTGAACCTGTGACTTTCTTGCTGTGAGGTAACAGCACTAACCCCTGTTCCACCGTGTCACTCCATAATGTGAATGTGAAATCAAAAATCATCGACCACCCACTCGAATAAAGAAAACAAAACCTTCCTTCTTGCCAAAATGGAGAAATTTCAACCTCCTGCTTAGTCAACAGACTCCATGCTGCTGCTATGACCACAGTGGTCAGGACCACTCACACAACCATTTCTACAGTGAAGCTGCTGAGGATCTGTTTCTTAAACTGTTATTTACATTTGTTCATGGGGCCCTATTTTGCCAGTTTAATATTTTCCATTTCCCTGGTCTATTTATACAAATTACCATGTTTTTATTGTCCAAAAACACCCAGTTAGACCTGTAGCATCAATACAGGCCACCTTCTCAGATTCAGAGTCAAGTGCAAGTGCTCTCAGTACTTTCACTCCTGTTGTGACATCACAACAGGAGTGAACAGGGTGGTCTTATTTCACAGTTTGTGTATTAGCAGTAATAGCAGATATATTTTATATTATACTTTATAATACAAATTTAAAGCTATATTTGATTTATTAAAGATATTTAAATTTATTAAGATTTTATTTAGATTTATTAAATATATCTATATAAATTTAGTGTTTTAGCAACAATGATTAGGTCATCAGACCTAAACATTTACACACAAGCACTATTTTTATTCTTTTTTTTTAAATTATTTTTGGGATTTTTGTTGAAAGTATAAAGCAGATCATGACAGAATGTAAATTGCCAATTTAACCACTTTTAGGGTCTTAATAATCAGTCTTCCATAGAATTTCAATGACGTAAGTGTGTATGGGGGACTCTCTGAGGACATGTCTGCCCTGTGTAGTCTTTTTTTTGGCAATTACTGATTTTTAAATAAAACACAGAAAAGGAAGTGGCCCCTTAAGTTCCCTGTTTCCTATTCTTCTCCAACTTGCCCATTCAGATGTCAGACTGATCTCAGCCTCCTCTATCAGGATATTGGTCTTCAGGATCTATTGTATGCGCATTTGCTGAACACAAGGGTAGGAAGAGTCTGAAGAAGGATCCGCTCAAGAGTATGACAGAGCTGAATCCTCACTAATGCAACTTTAATAAGCAGTGCTACAGGAGGGGGAGGGGATGTGGTCCAGTCAGCTGATGACTGGCTCGCCAAGATGCTGCTGTTGTGGTTTGGTTAAAAGTAGGGTTGCAAAATTCTGTGAATTTTAATGTTGGAAACTTTCCATTACAATTAACAGGAATATGTGGGAATATATCCAGAATTCACACAACTGAAGGTTGGCCCTTTACAGAAAGCCTAAATATACAGTATATAGCATAAATATATTGTAGCATAATATTGGCTCAGGAATAATCTTGGCTAAAACCACCAGATTTAAAGGGATAGCACTTTACAGCTAAGCTACAGCTACGTGGCTAATGGTATTTTTTGGTTTTCCTTCTTCAAACTCAGCAAATATTCGTACAATAGCTAGCTAGCTTGTAATTTGGGTGATAAATGTTGAATATTTCCCAAATTCCCTATCTTAACGTCCCATGGAATGTTTCTGGAAATTTACCAGAAATTTAACCGAAACTTACAGGTACCTTGCAAAATGAAGGGGGATAGAAAACCATGGATTTTACAGAAGTGAGTGCAATTCAAAGAGTTTTAACTGAGAATTTTGAAAAGTGTTGTCTATTAATTTACTGCTGTTAATGTACAGTTAGTAAGATTGCATTTAGCAGAACAGACCTAGAAGAAATGGAATATAATAATTCAAAAGTTTTTTAATTGGTAAATAATTCAATGAAATGTGTGAATATTTATGACTCTGGTGTTTCTGCTAACACATAAACTGTAAATATTCACTCATTCTGTTGTGGTGTGACTTTCTCTGTAGCATTGTTGAAACCTGGCTGAACACAAGCTGTTTGGTAATGGCTCTTGTTGTGATGTCACAACAGGAATAGAAGTTAACACAAACCGCCCATGAATCCATGTCGCTGCCTCCTCTTTCTTGCTTATACTCGACTTCTCTGAGGGACATATCAGGACTTTTCAGAGTGAATATGTGAGAAATCAGACTACATTGCTGCTACAGGTCTAACTATGTGCTTTTGGACCATAAAAACATGCACATTTTTAGATATCTTGAAAATTTTAAACTGGAAAATGGCCAAAATTGGGCTCCTTTAAAGCTGTTTTTACCTACATGGAAGTGGGGCACCCAAAATGTTGCACCACCATATTTCTACAGTAGCCCAGAATGGACAAACCAAACAGTCTCTCACAAATGGCCTTTTGCTTTTTTGTGGTTCTCTTAAATGCTTGGATGCAATATGCAACCTCACCAGTAGAGGATGCCAGAGACTATGCACTGCACCTTTAAACCAAACTTTTATTTAATAGACAGTAATTAATTTGCTACCTTGCCTGAACCTTAACTTTCATGACATCTTAACAAATGAATGTTCAACCCATAACCTCCGTCCTTTCAAATGGATCAATGACCCGACACAGTGGCCAGCGCCGCTTATAAAGACATCTACACTTATTTGATGGAGTTACTAGGTAGCATCAGGCTAAACGCTGTCATATTTATGTTGCTCCTTGTTTTTTCCCCCTAAAACAAGATAACCACACCCTGTCTGTTCTGTACTTTCACTGCAATCTTCAATCACTGCACGATTTCAGAGTGGTGTGTATTTGCAAAGATTTCATCATTATCAGAAAAAAAACAGCAGAGGAACGAACATCTTGCCTTTCATACGCAACATCAAACATCTGAGAAAGCCTTCACATGCAAACATGGTGCAGTTTCCTAATAATCACTGTGTATCCTGGCTCTCGGTTGGATTATTTTTTGGAGTGCAGGAGGAAACACAAATATCTGCGTCTTCCAGAGCTGCTGGAGACTGTTGCTCTGGCTCCACAGAACAATAATCTGTGTGGGAAGGGAGTTTATTTGCATCTTACAATGCTCAGGCCCCGCACTTGCTGTGTTTTACTGACTTCCATGAAAATGTTTTCTAGGAAACGTTTTTCTTTGGTGCCTCCTGTGTCCAAATGGACAATTATGATTTTTTGGGAAAATAAAACAAAAGCAACTTGTAAAATGAAATTCTGAACATTAGAGAGGGCCTGCTAACGGCATTTAGTCTCCGTGAATTCCATCAGGATGGATCCAGGACGACAGGGAACAGCTGAACAAACAGTCTTTCATGTGCTGTAACCAAAACCCCAACTCATCACTCACATCCCTGGATTAAAAAAAAGACCTGTGTGATTTAATGAAGGCTGGATTTCTACCAGAGACCAAACAACCAAAAAGACGTATTAAAAAGGCAACGATATGTGACACTCGTAGGGTGATTCTGGCCGTTCAGCTGATCAATACGTAGGTCCAGTGTTGGGTGGGGTTGTGGACACAGTTGACTGCTTCCTGGCAGGAGGAGAGGGGTGAATGGGCAGTAGATGGTCTGAAACAGCCAAACGGCCCCGTCTGTGACCCAAAACATATCGCCGCCCATGGTCTGCTGGTCAGGTCATTGACTTTTCACTGGGCAGCCATAGATACCGACTGACAGGCTAGATATTTATACAATGCTCTTTATTCTGGATACCAAGGGATGAGGACCTGCCTGGAAACCTACAGGTAGGAGCAGTAAAATATATCCCAATGGAAGTGATTTACATTTCTACAGATATGTTGGACATCAACATTTCATACAGGTCCTGTCAACTATACAATTTCATGGTGTAACCATGCTGTGGTCATAGGTGTTTCTATCCCATGTTAGTGGGTGCTACTGCATCTCTAACTTAAATCCCATCACCCCTAAACTTTCAGATTTATTTATTTTTTCCCTTTTATAACCCTCCTGTTGTGTTACTGGTCAAATTGACCCATTTTAAAGTTTGAGGATCTAAGGAAGATAGGAAAACATGGTATTTAAATAGTATTTTCCCCTTTTAAATATTGTATCTTGATGCTTTTAATGCTTTATATAAAGTACAATTACTTTGTTGTTGAAATGTTCTATCCAAATAAATTTGCCTTGTCTTAATCAACATATGGTATTAAAATGGTTCATTTCACATATATGTTCATTTCTGCCGCCTCAACAGTGTATGGATATGTTAAGTTTCAATGTTATGGAAAACTATTGTGTTTAATATGTTGGTTTTACACAAGTTATCAAGTGATGAAACATTAAGAAAACTTTTTTTCCTTTTTTATTTATGAAAAACTAATTAAACCATGATCTGTTAGAAGTAAGGAACACCACTGACTTAAATATTGATAGAATAGTTATTAATGGAGTTAGTAATGAAACATGAACAATTATTGTTATTTAACTGTCCAAGCCAATACCTGCTTGAAACATAATATTTTAACCTAATTAATAATAATACATTTTATTTGGGGCGACATGGTGGTGCAGGGGTTAGCGCTGTTGCCTCACAGCAAGAAGGTCACAGGTTCAAGACCTCCTTGGTCCTGGGTCTGGGACCTTTCTGTGTGGAGGTTCATGTTCTCCCTGTGTCTGCGTGGGTTTTCACCGGGTACTCCGGCTTCCTCCCACAGTCCAAAAACATGCTGAGGTTAATTGGAGACTCTAAATTGCCCATAGGTGTGAGTGAATGGTGTGTGTGCCCCATGATTGGCTGGCGACCATCTGGGGTGTATCCCTGCCTCTCGCCGTAATGCGCTGGGATTGGCTCCAGCAGACCATGTGACCCTAATGAGGAATAAGCAGGTATAGAAAATGACTGACTGACATTTTATTTGTATAGCACTTTTCTGGGCACCTGAATCCACTTAACCTACACGTTAAATGAGACAAAACTCAGTCATTTTCAGTCAAGGAGCCAATCCCAGCACATTATCATGGAGCACACACACCATTCACACTCACACCTATGCCTATGGGCAATTTAGAGTCTCCTATTAACCTCAGCATGTTTTTACACTGTGACAGGAAGCTGGAGAACCTGGAGAAAACCCAGGGAGAAACAGGGAGAACATAATACTCCACACAGAAAGGTCACAGGATAAGGTCTTGAACCTTTGACCTTCTTGCTGTGAGGCAACAGAACTAACCACCGCATTTTAATAAATTATAACTGAATAAAACAAAGAAAACAAGGAAAAGGGACAATAAAACAAGGCAAATGTATTCAATTTCAAGAGGGTTAGGGTGGATGATTGACATATGTGGATAGGATTGTGTTCCAGCAACAAAATAAAGACCTGTCACCTCAGGTCTGGAGCTTGGTCCCTGGGATTTCCTCCTGAAATGAGGTGAGAAGTATATAGAAGTCTATCTGGTATTTAATTAGGAGACCAGTGTAGATTATGAAAAATGAAGGTGAGCATCTACATACGTTTCTTTTATGATTCCAGTCCATTCATGGTCTGTTGTGGCTCAGCATTTAACCCTTTATTGCATAAGATAATTATTAGACATGGTAATATTTTGAATGTTTTTATTACTTAAAATGGCCTAAATAATACATGTATTAAAATATATATGTAGGAAGAGTCAATAGGACTCCATTAGGTTGTATTTTCCAAATGTGTATACATACACATATGGACACACGTCCTTTTTGCAGCATAATCGAAAAACAAACTATAACATCAACATTTAATTAAATGTAAAAACAAAAATAAAGTATATTTACTGTAGATAGTGAGTTCACTTTTTTATTTGGTGAAAATCTTCCAAAATTGTGAATAAAAGCCAACCTTTGTTTGTGAGACAATAATTCTCACATGTCAAATGTCCAGGAGCAAACAGGATATCTTGGTCATGTGACCTCATAAATGGTATGTCCTTCAAAATAAAAGCCTGCTATTCACAACTAACTGTAAAAAAATAAATTTTATATCACAGCTTTTTAGAAAAACTAAGATGAAATAATTGGAATAGAGGGTTAAATAACTTTCATCAGATTTGATGGTGTTTTTGGTACAAACCAGTGGAATTTTCTTATTCTCTGATTGGTCAACACCCTAAACCTCTGATCCTAGAACTGATCCTAGAACCACTCCTGGCTGTGGTTAAGTTGTGGTTTTGTTTAGTCACAAAAACACCTGGTTACAGTCAGGAAAAGATCAGGTTTGGGCTCAAACAATCAATGGCAATAAAATGTCAGGTTGTACAGTGAAACCTAGTGAGGATACATGACATGAGAGAAAGTCAACAGAATTCAGTCGATTCTATAGCGAGTATCTGACAGATGGAACTTGTCCACTTCTATAAATCAATAAACCACACACACACTCAGAGGACTATTACACCATCTTTGTTATCCTATGTTTCTGACCTGCTACTGTCCTGCAGCAGAGCTTTTTCTTCACTTCCCTCAGGCAAGTGTCAAGTGTAAATGAAGCAGAGAAGACGTCTCTATTTTAGAGCTTCTCGTTTATTGGGACCAATGGGAAGGATTCCCCCAGACGTGACCGTATTCTACTCTCAGTCTTATTACTGAGTTCTAGTTAAACACCACAAGCACCAATGTCTTTTGAAGGAGGGGGAATAATGGCCTGATGATGCCATACTGATGTAATCTGTGTTATCTTTACATTATAAACAGAAAGCTGATGTATAGCATCCAGTATTGTTGGAGACTCTTGGTTCATTATTTTCACAGCTGCAAAGAGCCCAATTAAAGAAGGTGTTATATTTTTTAAATCTACTTATCCTAATTTAATCAATTAATTAAATTTCACACCTTCAAATGACTATTAAAGGATTAAAATACATGAATGTTCTATCTATTAACTGGCTAATCAGCTTCATTTCCTTTGTTCTCCATTATTATATTGTTGTAGTAGTTTTCCACTTTGGAGAAGGATAAAAAGAACACTGTTAAAATAGTCATTTTCTTACTAAATGTCTCTTTTTTCTTTCTTTATTGGTGTAACGTCCATAAACGTGGACACAGGTGGAATCATAATTTGAGAAGATATGATGAAAACTAGAAAACACTCATCAAACCCCTAAAATAAAAGCAACAAGTCAGTTTGTGTAGAACCTAAATGTACAAATACAAGACACTGATAAGATTTGTTGATTGCAGTGTACTGGATCTCTATGATTGGCCTTTGTTTTAGAATGATATTTGGTAATATCTAACTTTATTTTAATTAAACTTCTGCATTCGTATTGTCATGAATAAAATTTGTCAGGGAATTCAAGTCCAGATGGAATGGAATTTGATTTGAATATTGAAAAGTGGGCGTGTCTAATGAATTGTTGCTCTTTGCCAGTAAAAGATGAAGATTGATTGATGGATATCATGACATTACTGGTTACAATTGGGTGGTTCAAGAAAAGAAAGTATAAAGAAAAAAGGATGGGATTGTGATATATAACACAAAGTAGAGGATTTATTAATAGGTGCACAATATGACTGAGTATGTGATCTAAAAAGGATTAAAGACAATTTACATTTGACTTATCTCGAGTACATCAAATGAGTCCATGTCAAAAGTTGAAGGTTCAAGTGAAGTCTGAGGTGTTTTAAGATGAACACTGAGATTTTGGACTTTCCCAGGTGAAGTACAGTACAATCTGCAGACATCAAACACGATGTCAGACCCAAGTTTATTAGATCCATGTCACACAGTGTGGCTGCAATGAAAAGATTAAACCTCTCAGTCCACAGGAGGTTTAGGTCCAAGTAGAATTCAAATCTCTATTTCGTCTGAGTCATAAATGACATTAATCATGTAGTGATTTCATTTCATTTCCCCCCAGATTTGCTGACTAAATCCAAAGAACGACTTCTGGATGCAACTGAAATGCAACCAGTCCACTTCCTGAGGGATGTTTACAACAAACTCAAACAGCTAATTAAACCTCAGAAGGTTGGTTCTGAATCTAACTACTACCCAGGCTCTTGATACTTTCACCTCAGGGAGACAAAAAGATGAGAAAACCCACAGGAATCAGAGGAAGCTGAATCCCTGAAATCACACACAGACTCACACGGGATGAAGGTTATTAGATGACATCTGTGCCTGGTGAAGCTTAGAACTTGGAATAGTTTGTTAAATAGGTGCACAATATGACTGGGTATGTGATCTAAAAAGGGTTGAAGACATTTTTTCATTTCATCTCGACTTATCTCAAGTAAATCAAATGATTCCATGTAAAAGGTTTAAGGTTCAAGTGAAATCTGAGGCGTTTTAAGGCGACTACAAACAGACAAGTCAGATTTGGGAATTTCCCAGGTGAAAGTTGACTAAATCCAACTAATGACTTCTGGATGCAACTGAAATACAACCACTCTACTTTTCATTGAACTCAAACACATAATTAAACCTCAGAAGGTTGGTTCTAAATCTAACTACAGCCCAGGGTCTCAATACTTTTACCTTGGGGAGATAAAAAGATGAGAATCCCTGAAATTACACATAGGTGAATGTTACTGACTGACATCTGTACCTGGTGAAGTTCAGTGGGTGGTTTTACAAACATTCTTCACAGGTGATGTCATCTGGGACCTCATCACTTCCACATGTAATCCACCTGGAATCAGGTTCTCATTTAGCATCCATCATATGATAATCAGTTTGTATGAAGAGGCATACCAGGCTGCTCTGTAGCTGCACACAGGGTTCATCGCCGGGTGATTCTAAATCCCGGCTGTGGCTGGATGATTTTATGCTATGATGAGACTATCTCATGGTAATGCAACCCTGGCACTGGGGCTTCAGATAGGAATCCGAGGGGGGATCTGTTTACAGCTAATATGAATCAACGACACATCAGACAGCAGGGCCGCCGACATCTGACCATAAAATAATTCTGTGAGCATCATCAAACACGCTCCGTTCACCCCCAGCTTGCTCTGTCTTGCACTGCTGTGTTGGGAATGTTGGATTTCCTCATGCCGCTGGGCCACAATAACAGGGATTTCTGCCTCGGAGCGATTACAGCTCCGGGCCCGAACACAGGCCCTGAGGCATCCCGGACACGGAGCAGCTGTACGGACATGTGGAGCGGCTGCTGCCAGACGGAGGTGATGGCAAATCCAAGAAAAGCATGTCCTCATTGACATCTGTTTCACCTCCGGAAGAATTATTCATTAGAGTTGACAAAAAATGAATAAGAAAGTGAACAATGAAGGCAAAAACGTTTCACTGGTGGAACGAAACAAGCAAAACTTTATCTCCAACATGAGGTGAACAAAATTACACTCCAAACAAATGTGAAAATGCCTTGTATTTAGTAGTTATAGTAGTAGTAATTAGTCCAATATTAAGTAGAATTATTATTTTAAGTTTATTTTTTTATTTAGTCCATTAAATATTTATTATTTTTATTGTTATTTCCCTGTATGTGTGTTTGCTATTTTTACTACAACAAAATTGGCTCCCAAATTAAATAAGGTGGTCTAGGACATCCTGGCTGTAGATACAGCAGGATATAGATTATAGTATTTTTGTGTAGTAGTTGATGATTGAATGTTGTTAATGTTAAATCTACACAGTTTCCTGTCTAAAACTTCACAAGTTGTAAAGTAAAGAGACATTCGATGTAGAATTCATAAGATATTCCTGAAATATTTACAAAGGCTGGAGATATTCCATTAATGGTGTCCACGTTATAGAAATATAACTCAGCTGAATGCAGGCTAGTTTACCTCCGGCAATACTGGGCTTTTATTTTGAAAAGTTGTGGTTCTGTCTTCCACTTTCATGAAAGGTTTGGTATGAATGTTGAGTCTCATGAAACAGTCTTAAATGCTTTATGACAGCTGCTATGAATGTGTAATGAACTCACCCGACAAGTAAAGTGTTTCCATATTTTGCTTTATTCAGTCATGTCAACTGGCATTATGTGAAAAACACACTTTCATATGGGAACTGTATTGGAATTTATATAAGAATTCTACTATAATCTATGTATCCATGATGATAAATGGAACCAAGGTGAAGATTCTTAATTAATCCATTTAGTCGCTAAGTCTAGAACTATTATTTTATACTTAACTCATGTAAGACCAGATTTTTTTTTTTTTATTTTCATGTATATAATTACATCAGATAACATTTTAATGGTTGTTATAGTTGCTGCTTGCACACCATAAACTAAATTCTATTCATCCCATGTACAAAATTCTCTTCTGGATGATTATTCTATAGACTTAAATGATTAAATAGATATATACATGTCAGGGTTGAAAATCATAATAATCTAAATAAAATGACTCTTTCTGGGAGGGTTTGTCTTCTCCATGTTCTCAGGAGGAAATCCATGATGTATATGAGAGGATTTAGTAGAAACTACTAAATCATTTTGTCTAAGTGGTCTCCTATCATGTCATTTTAATGGAACATTTTGATATTTGATTTAAAGTATAAAATAACAGTCATAGACTTAAGGGCTCATAGGTTTTAATGGGTTAAACCAACAGGATCTGTGAAACTAGCGCTGAGGTTTCACATCATTTAAAAGGTAAGAAGAACAGTATCATATCAACACTTGTGACACATTCTCATGCAGCTGTATGGGTGAAGTCCACAGGAACACACACCTACACACACTTAAAAGCCTCTGAGGTGTATGATTATATCCTTCCGGTGGATTCTCTGCTGTCTGGCGCCTGCCACCTCCCCCGCAACAAATAATCAGCAACACATGTTTAGGATTTCTCCTCCAAAGGCCTCACATTCCAATGACCTTTAACTACACCATGACCTTCATCTGGAGGAGAGGAGAGCATCCCTGACCCAAACACATGGTCGCTTTACTGGCTCCTGATTGGACGCTGGGTCTCTGCACTGAGGTAAGAACATTCTGCAATAATGAGGAAACCTAATGAAACATAAACCGAGCAAAAAGACAATTTATCAGCTTAGAATCAATAATGTGATTGGCTTCTTTATGATGCCAATATAACGATAAAGCACAAATCAATGATATTAAAGTTAACTGAGGTCAATGGGATGCAGCTGAGGGCAACAATTCATTTAAAACATGAAATAAATAAATAACACTCATCACTGACTCATGTTTTTATAATTGGAAAATATTTAAATACTTAAAAACATCCTTCAGAGTGACTCACTCTGGTAAACAGAAAAAAACACATTTGTTTGTATTACAGGTTCTCTAAATTATTAAATTCACATATGCAAATGAGGGAAATACTTATTAAATAGGGAATAATTTGCATATTCTGCTGAATCATTTTTCAACAAAATCCACCTTAGAAAACATTGTGTTTGGTTTTGATAAAAAAAAAAACACATTTATCAGAATTTTATGGTCAAAATGGATTGAATGGATTAAATGGATGTTGTTTTATTGAATTATGTCAAAATTATGTGCATATTTTACACACGATTAATGTTTAAATGTCACATAAAATATAAAATACTCAATTATATGCAACAAAAGCCTGTATAAATATCTGGTTATAAGCCTATAAACCATTATGTGAAATTCTGTGGATGTATCTCGATGTATTGATTATTGATTATTATGAGAAAAATGAAAATGTCAAAATGTCATTTAGAGAAAATAGTCTTTAAAACATGAAATGTATGCTATAGCTGTAGTTGAATAGAATGGGCTAAAGTGATGTAATAAAGGTATTTCTAACAATAGTTTGCTGTTTATTTGTACATTTTATAATGATTGATGCAAAATTGACAATGTTTTGCAAAAATGTCAAATCTGGAATGGTGTCTGGCCTTAAATTAATCTGGAATATATTAAATATATTAAATTAATATATTTGCTGTATATGCAGACAGTTGTAGTCAGCACACAGCTGCAATAGTTCTGTTTATTCTACTTGTTGAAATGACATTGTGCAAAGAAACGTTTCCTGATTCATGTCAGTTTGGTCTTGAATATAAGACCTTCTTAAAAAACATTATAAACTGACTAAAATCAAGAAGAAGAACCTTGAAATAAGGACTAAGGTAATTCTACTTGAACTAATGTTACCAAAAAGCAGGATATTTCACCTGGTAAGATTTCAGTTTTTGAAGTGCATGAAACCCTGAAGGCGTAATGTTATTAGAATAGTAACTGATTTCATACTAAATCTGTTTAAAGATGATGTGAAAATGGTTGTAGTTGGTTGAAAATGAACATGGACAACAAATAATCTGAGACAAAGAAGAATTAGACCTAATCTCTACTGTAGGCTAGCAGCAGTAAAAGTGGTATAGGCTGCCTATACCACTTTTTGTTGTACCATCACGAAAGTAGAATCTATTAAAACGTGCTCAGAGGGTTTTGAACAGCCACATTCTTTGGGCCAATGGGTTCACCAATATGGATTCACCATGATCAGGTGTTCAGTGTCAGCTGAGCATCGACTGTTGTCATGGTTACAATTGTGCTTTCTTATGACATCATTGCAAAACAACATCAAATGGAAACAGACATTGAACCACATTTCCTTTTTGTGCATTTCACAAATTCCACTTTAAAATTTCAATACATTTGGATGGAAATTCTGGGTCTGGCTTTTTGATGAGTTTGGACCTTAAATTAGACATAAATTTACTACTTCTAATTTGAAATTCTATTCTAGAGGGCACACTGTCCATTAAAACACATCAGACAGGAAACATAACCCTTTCACAATAAAAGGCTGTGATGACAGCATGTTTTAATAGGTTCTATTTTTGTGATAGTACCATGAAAAGTCATGAGACAATAGCCTATACACTGCAAAACATTAAATCTTAGCAAGTTAAAAAAATCTAACTATTGAGTAAAATTATCTTCAAATATCGTAATTATAAAGTGTTTGTGTTTTAAATTTAAAGTGTTTTTTTCTTAATTTTCATCAATTTAATCTTATATTTTCTAAAATAAGATTTAGTTGTTTGACATTTTATCTTAATGTGGAATTTGGACTTTTTTATCCCATATGTTTTAAAAAAAGCAATGTAATACAATAATTCCACTCAATATTGGCCTAATTCTACCACGTCTTATTTTTGGTAAAATTATCATCAATATAATATTTCTTTGGCTTCTTCTACTCAATATTGGACTAAGACGTCTCCCTGATTATTAGTTTCATTTTAATCAGACTAAATCCAGGATGAATCCAGCTAGAGGTGAATTATTCAGTTTAGAGGCCGTTCATGAACAGATAATTTGACCTTTGAACCATATTTAATCTTACTTCCAGCCTCTATGGGCTGATGCTTGAACCAGGAAACGTTCTTCACCTTGAGCCGCTATCAAACGACCTTTTTCCGTCCAATTTTTCAGGCTCCTGCTGAGTGTCCTCACCAGGCACTGGAAGGTGTTTTTTCTGTTCTACTGTGTAATTTCGCTGAGACTGGTGTGGGCTTTGTGAAAGCTTGACGGGATGTAGTGGGAGGAGGCTGAAGGGCCATGAATAAACCCCCCGGACGCCCAGAGAGACCCTTTGTGTGCTTGTCTCCAAGGACACCTGACTTATATCTGGCGAATAAATAGCCATCTTGCCCCAATAATGGGAAATAAATTAAGTTCCCAGGGATGAGAGAACAAGATTCCACTTATGGGGACACAGAGATACAGGGAGCTGGGAAATGAATGGCAGCTTTGTGTTGTGCTGAGGACACGTTGAAGCCCTCGGCTTCTCAGAGTCAGTCACTCCTTGAAGGAAGTGACAGTAAATGCTAAATTACTTGAATTTCTACAAAGGGTAATCTGGTGTTTCTATTGTTGTCTGGCAGGTCATTTGTGTCCTTATCACTCACGTTTCATACGTTTAATTTAATTTAACTGAAGAATACAGAAGCAGCACGATGCTATGGTGGGACAGGGGTTAGTGCTGTTGCCTCACAGCAAGAAGGTCGCAGGTTCAAGACCTCCTTGGTCCTGGGTCTGGGACCTTTCTGTGTGGAGTTTGCATGTTCTCCCCGTGTCTGTGTGGGTTTTCACCGGGTTCTCCAGCTTCCTCCCACAGTCCAAAAACTCTAAAGACTCTAAAGACTCTAAAGACTCTAGAGACTCTAAATTGCCCGTAGGTGTGAGTGTGTGAGTGAATGGTGTGTGTGCCCCACGATTGGCTGGAGACCATCTGGGGTGTATTCCTGCCTCTCACCGTAACACACTGGGATTGGCTCCAGCAGACCATGTGACCCTAATGAGGAATAAGCAGGTATAGGAGATGAGATATGTGACCTTTGTGATTATTTCCACCTCTGGTTCTAACTCTACAGAAGAACATTCACACTCTGACTGAACCCAGAGAAGTGAAACTCCAACAAAGTCTATCTCTGAACTGGTTTTCCCTCTCGGTCATACATTATTTTTCATGAGTCATTTTCAAATCCCTCTTTGATGTTGGAATTCTTTTGAAAACCGTCACCAGGGGACAACAAGACAAACCCTGTGTTGCTGCTATCAGAACTCATACAAGAACACAAAGGTAACAGAAGTTTCCATAGTATTAACGTATCAGGTCCTTTAAAGTTCACGATAAACCAGTTAGAAGTGAAAGCAGCCTGGGAGGGAGGGGAACCACAGGAATGTAGAGGATGGAGAGGAGAATGACACCACTGATGAAACTATACACCACCTCAGGTGAACAGGGAAAAACTAAAAACTTCTCTGTCACTGGATGATCACAGATCACCTGAGTTGGCAGGTTACTACAAAACTGTAACGTGTTATTCATTATTTATTTAGTTATTTATTAGTTGTTACTGTCACTTCAAAGTCATTTATTATGTTACAAAATTACTGTATTTAAAACGTAAGGCATTACACTGTTTCATTACTTTTAATCCTTCTGTTGTCTTCAGGTTTAGGGAGGGAGGAAGGAAGGAAGGAAGGAAGGGAACATATGAGGAAGGAGTGAAAGAAGGAAGGAAGGATGTGAGGAAGGAAGGAAGGAAGAAAGGGAATAAATGAGTGAGGAAGGAACATTGAGGTGAATGTGACTGTGGAGGAAACATGAAGGTTAAGTTGCTGTCAGTAAAATCCCAGTAAATATGGATTCATCAACTAAATCTATCTGTAGACCTTTGTCATTATTGCTGCTAGTTTTCATTCAGCTGCTGATTCCACTGTTAAAGTGTTTCTCATGTCTTCAACAACAAGTCTCCAAACCTCTGGATGCTGAAGAATCTCAGAGCAGCAGAAGGTTCATTTAGTCTGTTTAGTGCTTTTATCTCCACTCTCATGTTAACTTCATGTTACTATGGCTCCTCTGGAAATGTTCAATTCCTGCTGCTGTTTCAGGAAGTGGACACTTCTTTAGGTGGAATTTAACTGCGATGTTCTTCACATCCTGATGTTTCACTAACATAAAGTAATGAGTGTGTGAATGTGGAGCATGTGATATCTGATGTTTCACTATCTGCTGCAGCTGCTTAATTATGGAAAAAATCATTATCACAATTATTTTGGTCAATATTCAAATTATTACATTTTAGTTATCAATACATTTATTCAGCATGAGCGGTGGAGATGTTAAACAGAGTTGTTGTGTTGCCACGTAGATATCATCTCATGATGTTCATATTTAGAGTACGTACAATGCTATGGTCCAGACATTGTTTGACATCCAAATCAAAATTGCAATTAAAATTCAATTCATTTCTATCAAACGTTTTCTGCAGCTTCGCTCCTCTCCATCTTCTGTCTGATGAGCCAAAGGAAATGCATGTGGACATTTCACTGCTGCTGATCTTGTGCTGATTTTAGTGAATATGTGTGAAGAAAAACACCAAAAATAAAAATACTCCATAAATCCAGGTTAAAAACTCAATATAATGCATGTTACTGACATTTGTACCAAGTAAAATATTCCCATTCTTTTGCTGTAATGCCTGACATTACTGTGTTACAGCAACAATCGATGCATTACAGTAATCTATTACTTTTATAACAGGTTCCTCTCTACACTGCAGACCACCCACACTGGTCAACACTAGCTGGTCTGTTGCTGACGGGGTCAAAGGAACAAAGGAGGAGCAGCAAAGCCAATGTAAACACTCTGTCCTACGATAATCACATTAATTTGGTCTCTCCCAAGTTAGAGCCCAGCTTGAAACAATGGGAACGGCTGCCTGATTATCACACACACACACACACACACACACACACACACACACACACACACACACACACACACACACACACACACACACACACACACACACACACACACACACACACACACACACACACACACACACACACACACTTTGAGTGTGAGGCCCATGCTAATGTGCTGCTCTGTTGGAGAAGGGGAACGACCATTTTCACAGTTTCCATGAGGCTCTTTTCTTACCAGACCAGGAGGTTATGGGTGGATGGATCGGTGCTTTATTTCATGCACCTGGAGTCATGGAGCATGCTGCTGCTTTTATGTATAATCATCTTTGATAACTACAGAAATTTAAATCTTTACCAGTCAAAATGTCATGTATTTGGTACAATTAGTCCAATATTGAGTAAAATTATCTTATTCCATCAACAGATAATTTAGCTTTTTTTTCTTTTTCTTTTTTTCCTCAAGATTACATTGTTATTATGATTATTACTTTTTTTATCTTAATATTGTACTTTTATCTTATATTATGGACTTTTTATCCAACAATTCTGGCTTTTTTATTTTTTGTTATCTATACTTTACTGGAGTAATACAAAAATTGAAATAAGCTAAATTGTCTGCCAATGGAGTGACATATTCGATTCTATTCAATATTCTACCAAAATCAAGATATTTTCACTAATTAAGACTTAATCTTTTGCACTGTGGAAGATGTGTCAGTGACAAATAATCAAAACGGTTTAAAATACAGTTTTAAGAAGAATTCATCAGGTCTCTGAAAATGTACATTTAGTGTTCATGTTGGTTTATTGTTATTTAAAAGTCCATTTATATCATATTTTTACAAAAATGCTATTTTTTGACCTGAAATGTCAAATGTTGTAACCGAAAAAGAATGATAAATTTAAAATATATAATCCTCCGAGACATAAAACATGTTGATCATGTGTTTTTAATGTTCTAAAACCTCTGGTACCAATTTTTTAGGATTACACCACATCACATTTTTGCCACAAACCCAAATACAGAAACAGATGTAGCTGTGGAGAATTGTGCTTGGAAAGCTGACATTTTATTTCAACCAGTGAGTAAAAAAAACTAAAATATGTGACAGACGTGTTGTCTGGCAGAGCGTGACACCACGGAGCTCACGCTGCTGAGTTGAAGGTGTGAAAAAATACAAAAAAATACAACCGTGGTGTGAGACTCGTCTCGTTTTCGCTGTTTTGAACAAATTTTCAATTAAACAGCAGAGCGAGGTGTGACCCAGTGGGAGCAGAGACAGAAACTAGAGAACACATTAGTACGTTGAAGCATCAACTCAACCTTTGTACTCGGGTTAATGTGGAAAAATACTGGTGTTTAAACACAAAAGTACAAATAATTTTTAAAAAATCAGTCAAAATATATGAGCCATGATCATTTTTTGACAGAGATATTGCAGTTTGTGTTGTATTGTCCCTTAAAAGGAAGTCAAACGGGTAATACTGGGTGACTATTAAATCACAAACACAAACAACATTTAAATCTCAATATATGAGCCGTCATTACTTTTTGCCAAGAGGAAAAAAGCATTTCATGGTTTATATTGTTCTATTGAGGGGATTTTGGCACAGAAATGGGCTGGATTGGTTAATATTTAGGACAAATAATGCAGTTTCTGGCAGTTATTGAGTAGGAAAAAATAAAAACCAAAAAAAGAGAGAAAAAGTAGAAAATGAGCACATCTCTGGTAAAATAAGTAGAATAAGCCGAACACAGCTGATAACGATAAAGTGAGATTATCATGTTATCAATCATGTTAATAAAACATCATCGGAATTAAAAAAGGGGTAATGAGGATATTTCTAATATTTAAGGAGTAAAAAGTGCAGATAGTTGTGTGAAAGTCAAAGGTTTGCTGAAAACTAAGTAAAGATACACATGATTTCTACTCAACCCTCTATTGCATGAAATATTACTTAGGAAAACATGTATTAATATTTGAATGTATTTTATTACTTAAAATGGCCTAAATAATAGATATATAAGAAAAAGTTGTAAACAGTCTCAGGATAGTTTCATGCTATGTAAGTAAACACAAAAACATATAAAAATTGAATTAAAGGTAAAAAAAAAAATGAATAAAGTTTACTTCCCACACATTGTGGGTTCAATTTTCCAAAATTCTCAATATAAAAAGACAACCTTCAGTAGTGAGACAATGATGCTCACATGTCCATCAGCAATAGGGATATCCTGGTCATGTGACCTTATCAATTGTATGGCCTTCAAAATAAAAGCACCTTTTTCACACTTATCTATAAAGACATAGATTTTATGTCACAGCTTTTTAGAAAAATGAAGATAAAGTAATTGTTGCCATATGGAAACTCTATTTAATAAAGGGTAAATAAAATACTTTTATTGTGATAAGCTTCCCTTTATCTGTGCAGCATCTTCATCTCACAGCTGCTGAATAACATCCAACCCTGAACAAATTACATTATATAGCAGTTAATTATGCATGAGAAGAGTCAATAAGCTCAGAAGCAAATGAAATGACTCCTGACACACTCTTTTAATCCTTAATGAGGATTGTAAGGAGGTTTACTATGTGCTGCTAATGTTGTTAGAACAAATAATCAGATTCAAATGGAAAAAAATAAAAACACAGTGGGATATTAGATTGAAATATTTGGTGGAATTGTCATGTCTGCCATATCCCGCCTGTGGCCAGACTAAGGCAGCAGTGGTCCACTTAACTGTCTGCTTTAGTGCACACACAGCTGGACTGCAGACCACTCTGCATTCATGTGGGTGCACACACACACACACACACACACACACACACACACGCACACACACACACACACACACACACACACACACACACACACACACACACACACACAGGCCGTAAAAAAAGCTTCAGTGTCATGTTTTTGATGTTCAGATTCTCCGGTCGTTGAGATAAATCACTGCCACGTTTTCTTTCATGACGTCCGGTGATAATTCCTCTTTAATGTGAGATGTGTCCTTATCATGTTAGGACTATGGCCGCGTCGGCCTCTTCATGGTCCAAACGGCACGGAAATATTCGTTTTAGGCCCCAGATGTATATATATAACATATCTGACGGGTCGTGAATCGGTACATTAGCTGTATATCAAGTCTTTTAACCACAGCTGTGGCAGCTGAGCTCATAAAGCACAGAGAACTGGATGTTACTGACTCCCAGTCGTCTCTGTCTGCACCATGAAACTGGAATTTAGACAAAGAGGATTGGCTGCTATTGAGGCTAAAGGTAAACCTACACCTGGATGATAAAACTGTATCAATATATATTGTTAATATCCACATCTTTAATACAATAAAACAAATGGTAGTTTCACTCACTAAATCACCCAGATGTAGATAAACCAGTGGAAATGCCAGTGTGAAAATACCATTTTAATGTCTGTTAAAGTTGCTGTTTGCACAAATCTGCCCATAAACTAAATCCTATTTATCTCATGTACAACATTATTTTTGGGGGATTATTCTATAGACTTGAATGATTAAATAGATATAAACATGTCAGGGTTAAAATCATAATAATCTAAATAAAATGACTCTTTCTGGGAGGGTTTGTCTTCTCCATGTTCTCAGGAGGAAGTTGATGACGTCATGTGACAGGAAGTAGTTGGAAACTGAAATTATTTGCTTAAAAGCTTCTGTGTAAATTGTCTACTATTATGTCATTAGAAGAAAAATTTACAAATAGCAACTACAGTTGCTCATCATTAAAATGTTATTTTCTACAAAGGAAGAGTACAAAATGGAAAAAATAGATTTATAACATGATTCAGAAAAAATAAATGGACTTAAATGGGTTAATATGAAGGCGTCATGAGTTTTTTAAGAACTTTCCTTTGACTAATTTAGCAGACTTTTCAAATGTACCACATTATATTGGTCCCAGTTATAGCTTTAGTTCCCTTGAGTTGGGACATGGTGATGGAGCTCAGAGTTATTGGTTATCAGATCAACTGAGTCCTCCCAGGACATCGGCTGAAGGATCTTATGAGCTCTATTAAACAGATGGATGTTCCCACAGTTCCCTCATTGTGGCGAGGAGCTTTATGGAAAGTCTATCTGACATCCCAGATGTTGATCCGTGTGAGGCTGATACTGGAGGAGAAGCCTGGAGCCCCGAGGCTGAAGAAGCTGTGTGATATTTCATACTCGCCTCCAAAACCTCGGCCCCTGATTCTGTGCCAGAGATGTGACATCAGACACAGAGCAGATCAAACATTAGACAGACGTTCACTGTACCCAACACAAAACAAGGTTAGATACTCGCACTGAGCCTTTAAGGGACTCAAGGAGTTCAGGAAGAGTTCAGTATCACTGTAAGGAAAGAAAGTACTGTATGAGGATGATGTTTATTAGACTGAAAAACACAAAGTCCAGTGGTGAACTTCAATTAGTACAACTCTAAAACATTATGAGCAAAAACTGAACATTATAACCTTGGTGAAAGTTAAATTCATGCAAAAAGAATTCCCTCACAAGAACATGTTGGTCATGTATTCTTAAAACAAGAATAAATTACCTCAATCTTATATTACAATCTGAAACTAACTAATATGTCAGATAAATGTAGTGGAGTACAAAGTACAACTGGGTGATATCAGCTGAATTGAACCACTTTTTGGTAAATCACATGGGACAATAAGACAATACCAAATATGCCTTTTTATGACTGATCTGATCATTTTGTGTTGGAATTAAGTGATAAGTAATAATTATTGTCTAATTATGTGTCACATGTTTTTGTGTTTCCCTTTTTATAAAATATAGACACTAAGAGAAATCAATATATGCTGGAATTGAAGTAGAAGAACAGTGAAAAATATAAACCTGTCACAACATGTAACAGTACTAACTGTGTTTTCCCTGTTTTATCTAAACTTAAATTTCATGACATATCATGAAATGTCACCTTTGACCTTTGAAACAGCCACTTGGAATCATTTTCACTTCCTCATGAAGCTGGAGGATCCGCATATCCAGTGTCCATGTTAGTTTTTGTTTTCAATTTGTTTGTGGCAGAGTTGCCATGGCGATTACTCACTTGGTTTTGTTTAGCTCCATGATACTGGCTGAATAAACAGTGGTAGGGCATGTTTGGCTTTTGGTTCCATTTGGCCTCGATGCCGTGGCCACGACTCATGCTGATGGTCTCCAGTCAAACAAATGGTGAATTTCTGGAAGCCAAATAACCACTATCACTGAATTTGAGTTAAATCCATTTATGAATCCAGGCTCCAGGGTTCCCCTCAGTTGCCCTGTATATGTTTAACTCTATAGGCACTGAATAAAACAGAAATCGGAAATTATGAATGAAGACAACCTTCGATTGTGAGACAATGATGCTCACTTCTCAAATGTCCAGGAGCAAACAGGATATCCTGGTCATGTGACCTCATAAATAGTATTTCCTTCAAAATAAAAGCCCCCTTTTCACACCTAACTTTAAAAACATAGATGTTATGTCACAGCTTTTTGGAAAATTAAGATAAAGTAATTGTTGCCATATGGAAACACTATGCAGAGGCTGTGATGTCATAATATGCAAGTTACATTAATAAACTTAATCTCTACATAAACTTTGGGTCGTCCTTTATATTTCTCTAATTTACAGAAAGTTTCTATCTCTTATCACTTTTAAGTTATAGCCTTTTGAAATTAAGACGTCAAAATCTAATGTTTTACAAAAAACTCCACTGGCGCCTAAAGGGTTAAACGTGGCCTTGTTGATCCCCTGAAGCGGCGCCTCATTACAGCAGTGGCTGGATATTGGTGGATTAGCTGTGCAGTTTAAGTATCAGCAGGAAAACAAGTTCGTCGATATCAGTCAAAGCCAAAGCTGTCACACTGATCTGTTTAAACCTGGTTAGCAGGAAATGATCCTGAGCTGCAGGGCTGTTAGAGGACGGAGATGCAGCCTTCAACAGTCCTGGCAGCAGGTTGGCCTTGGAGCGGCCATGACTGTACCATTGTGTAAAGGTCACTCATTTTCTGCCTGTTCACTCACTGTATGAACTGCCAAACCCACAACGAGACACGAGATATAAAACATGTCATAATCAGGATTATAGGAAGGCTAAATACAGATTCAACTAGTCCATTCACAGCAGGCCAACACAACCGCCAACTATGAACTTTATTGGATGAAAAGGTGTAGAAATATGTGAATATATGTTAGATGTCAAACATAGATACATGATGCTGCTACAGCACCACCTATTGGCCAAATAGCACCAATTTTGTCATGGCCTCTCAGGCATTATATCTTTACATGTCCAACAAATGTGGTTGCAATAGCACAAAGTTCTTGTTTTTTCTTATTTTTTGTACTGTAAACCCTGCCCCTTGTATGGAATATCAAAAAATCTCAAATAGTATTTTTCCAGCTTGGTTCACAGATGTGATGATGTGATTTGAAGAAAATTATAAAATGGCTGAAAGTCTATGTGATTCATAGTTATATGGATATGGTCTTATGGTCTCTTGGTTCTAAATGTCTAGGCCCAAACGTGAAGCTATTTGTTGCAGAGCCACTATTTGGTCTAATTGCACCAATTTTAACATTGGGCTTACTCAGCAGTAGAACAACAAATTGTGAGCTTGATCAGATCAACGGTTATTGAGATATGCAATGAAAATAGAGATTGTGATTCCATGCATTGATTGATAAATTCCTAGGAACTTTTTAACCTGAAGATCTGTTCTACAACAGACAACATGTATATGACCTGGAGTGGAAATGTCAAAGAAGAAAAGCAATTTCAGTTTAATACAAAAGCAAAAGAAAATAATTTTGATAATCAGAAACATGTTGGTGGTTTAAAGTCGTTTGTCCATTTGAGCAGTCACAAACACATAACAGTAGCTGATAACACCACTGCAAATCCAAGTTGGTACCGTACATTCTTTATGTTGCAGAACTTTCTGTCAGTCAGCCAGACAAAGGTGTTTTCCAACAACTCCACAGTCTCCAAAACCACAGTGCATTTTCTGTATTCAAATTGTCGAAATAAAAAAGAAGACGCTGCAGCCGCTGCAGCCGCTGTACCAAGCTAACGTGTCTTGGACGAGTCTAGACTCAGACGGAAACTTGTGGTTGGAAACAGGAAACAATCAGTGATCTCTTGTGTTAAAATCTGATCTTGTGCTCACTCATCCATCCACCCTGACCTCTTCCCTTCCCGTCCTAATGACTAAAGCTGCTCGAGGCTTCTGTCACTTCAACGTAAATACATGTCGTTTTGTGGCACTTGCATAAACGACGCAGTCAGTTCCAGGACACATTGTTGGTTGGTTGTCAGCACACATGGCCTTAGTGTAGGCCAGATGTGGGTTTGCAGCTGCATCTCAGCCATGGAGGCATTCATATAGTTAGGTCTCATATCTTGTTTGAGTCTGTATTTGTTTAAATTTTGGCAAATCAGCATCATGGAAAGTCACGCCGTCAACAATCGGCTTGGCTACTTTTGATCGTGAAGAAAAAGTATTTCATGAGGATCTGAAATTAAAGGAAAGTTTTTTTTTATTTTAATTTTAGGATTTCAAAGTCGATTTAAGATCATTTAACCCAGATGGATCTCAGAAATACTGAAAAACACCAGGAACAGTGAGTTCAGTGCATGATGTCTATTTTTGCAACATACTGAGGTACAAAACCTCAGTATGAGGCCATTCACCTCTGGTCTGGGTACATCAACCATTAGATGATAATATAAATACATGGATTCAAGTTTTCAGATCCTATACTTAAATAAAAGTACAAGGTAGAGTCCTGCATGACAAATCCTGAAAGTTAAAATGTCCATTTCAGTTTTTAACAACTCCATAGAGTCCGTGTCTGATTCCTGAACATTTAAAGGGTCCTCCTTTTGCTATTATACCAGTTTAACATTTTAACTTTTGTGGCCTATTTATAACAAAAAACATGTTTTTTTGGTCCAAACACACCTAGTTAGGCAGGAAATTCAGACAGACAGCAAGAAGGCCACAGGTTCGAGGCCTTGAACTAGGAACTTTATGGACTACATGTTTTCTCTGGCTTCCTCCCACAGTCCAACATGCTTAGGTTAATTGGAGACTCTAAATTGCCAATAGGTGTGATTGTGTGAGTAAGCAGTTATAGAAAGGTATAGACCTCTGGGAGCTGGGGGTCAGTCAGAAAAACAGAAGCCAAACACAAACAGTAGGTGGTCTTATTCACAGTGTGTGTGTGTTAGCAGGAACAGCAGAGACCGAACGATTAAACATAAGCACTGACATTTTTTTTTTAAATAGGGGCCCTTTAATTCAATGATATCAAAAACAAAGAGAAGATGAGTGATACATGAACGAATCAGCAGACCCAACCAGTGTTTTACTCCAAATATTAGTTCTTTCCCTCAGATAGACAGTATGGCGTCCCCCTACTGATTCAAACTCTTTTGTCTCCCTGTCCATTGAAGCCCTTGACACCACCTAGGTTGGGATGTGGAGATGCCATGGATGTATATTTGTTCATCACAGTATTATTGGATCAGCCTTTTTGACGATGATTCTATCTGTATTTTAATTGGTTCTGTAATACAGATGCTGAAGTCCAAGATAAATTTCCCACTGGGACAATAAGTCTGTCCTTTCCTCCCACTACAGCAAACTGCAGCAGTGAGAGTGAAATGTGGAACACTAAATCTCTGTCATACCAAGCTGTTTTAGTAAACACTCTGATATCCGATTATAATATTGATTTATTCTGCTTTACTGAAACTTGGCCGTGTAATGATGAATATGTTAGACTGAATGAATCCACACCTCCCAGTCGTATTAATACTCAGGACACCAGCCAAGGAGGTCGAGTTGCAGCCATTTTCAGTTCGAGCTGATTGATCAGCCTTTAGGTATAAACACATCATTTGAAAGCCTTTTTCTTAGTTTTCCACATTCAGCTTGGAAAACACTACAGCAAGTCTTATATTACAGTGTACCATCATCCTGGCCTGTACTCAGAGTTTCTGACAGATAAATGACAGATAAAATAATCACAGTAGGCGATTTTAATATTCATGTAGTCATTGATGGTAATTGCCTTGGCTCTGCATTTTTCATATTACTGGACTCAATTGGCTCCTCTGTGATGGTAGATGGGCCCACCCACTGTTTTAACCACACCCTTGAACTTGTTTTGACATACAGCATCTAAGTTGAAGATTTAATGTTCTTACCACAGAATCCTCTCTTATCGGACCATTTTGAATTCCTTCTACTCCCCATTGGACTAAAATATCTTCATTAACTTCAAGGAAGTCAATCCATCAACATTTAATTTATTGCTGTGTCTTATTACAACTGAAGACTTTCTCGCCCATCTGTAATTGATCATCTCATTGAGAGCCCTGCAGGATCGTTGCGAACAACACTCAATACCATTGCTCATCTAAAAGGGAGAGCAATAAAACAAAGTGAGTAGCTCCCTGGTGCAGATCTCTAACTCATACATTAGGACAAACCTTGCAAAAACTTGAAAATATACTGAGTCATTTAAACTGTAAAAATCTCAATAGAAATGGAATGATAGAACCTGTAGGAAGGCCTTCTGTAATGCCAAAGCTGCTGATTACTCATCATTAATGCAAATGAATGTGCAAAACAAAAACAACCTTAGGCAACTTGACCCAACAACTTTCAGTACATTATGGGCTTCTTGAATGACAAATTAAAAACTATTAGACAGAATTCATCACCTTCTGTCCCCATGTGGAACAGATTTACCTTCAAACACAAGAACCTTTGAGATGGTCGAGATGCCTGGTTTTCTCCAATCAATCTCCCTGAACAAGCTTGATAATTACCTCATCGAAAACCTTTCATTGGAACATCCTGGCTGGACATGTATGGACTATATGTCCATTATGTACCACAGCTCTTCAGGTTGTAATTAAACCTTTTCTTAAAAGATCTGCTGTTCATCTCTGTGCTTTACTGAAATATAGACATATATCCAACGTTCCTTTTCTCTCAGAAGGCAGTCTCCATACAGTTGTGTGACTTTCTACACATTGATGGTTTATATGAGGATTTCCAGTTAGGATTCAGACTGGATCCAGGCACAGACAGCATTGCTGAAGGTTTCAAACAACCTTCTCAATGTATCAACAGACTTATCTGTTAGACATTAGTGCTGTATTTGACACCAGTGACCATCAGATCCTGTTACAGAGATTAGAGCATCTTATTGCTATGAAATATATTGCATTAAGCTTGTTTAAGTCCAATTAATTTCAGTTTGTTCATGTTAAAGATGACTCTTTCATTGCACACAAAAGTTAGACATGGAGTTCCACAAGGTTCTGTGCTTGGACCAATATTGTTCAGCTTATATATGCTTGCCTGAGATAAAATTAAATGAGGATACATTGCAGATGATACCCAATTATGTTTATAAATCAAGCCGATGAAGGCAACCAGCTAGCAACTTCAAGCATGTCTCAACAACATTAAGTCCTGGATGACCTGTGGCTACTGAACTAAACACCTCAGAACCACATTATCCATGTAAATGTAATTTGTTGCTGTAGCTGTTTGAGACTGAATCAGTGTTTGAAAATGGAACAATCCTTAAATCCTTTGAGTCTTCAGTTGCACATGTGGCTAATAAAAGTACAAACATGATTTATGTCACTTATAACTCATAGATATCTAGTCAAGCTGTGAGAGAATTCAGCTTTGTAAAGCAGCACAACATCAATGGACCAAATGGAGATCTGTCAGTTACATTACCACAAAAAGGCCAAATGAACGTCACAGTGAATGTGTTTCCAAAGCACTTCTGTGTGTGTAATGTAAAAAGCATCAGATGGGACTCCTGGAACGGTTCTTGAGTCAAGAGTTTACAAATGTGCCTGTGTCATGGTTTTCAGCAGCCACGTCTTCCAGTGACCTGCCAAACTGGAAAACAGCCGGAGCAAAACAGAGCCTCTGAGCGCAGCAGTTTTTGAGACGTTTCTGGAGTGGGAAACAAGAGGAGTTGAACTGCATTTTACCCTTCACATGGGCATCTGAGGACACCGAGGTTTCACGTGACTGAGCCTATACCGGAGAGGAGACTTTTTTTTTTTTTTGACAAACACTACACCTCACAAGGAGCTAGGGGCCTCTGGGGAATGTCTCCAGTGGATGGATCTGACATTCCTGGCGATTATATTGGCATCCGTCCATTATAATTATAGAGAGAGGGTGGGATTGTTAGAAGTGGTAGTCTGGAGAGCTTCAGTACGAAGCAATAAAAACCAACAGTGCAGTAAAATAAATGCTGGTGAGAAGACTAGACTAGAGTGCCTTCATGTGTTTCTTTCCATCACAACGTGTTCATGATGAGGGCGACTCGTGCAGTCGAATGTCCCAAAGAAGATGGCCACAATGGACTCATGTGCCCGACCGAGGTCTGTTTTTATGAATGTTGTTGATGACTGTGTATGCTAAACCTCAGCAGCTGTAAAGCCTGCTGTGAACTGTCTTCAGTTTTGTCTTTGTGGGTTTTTTAAACTCATATTAGCCAGAGAATTGAACCAATATTGAGGAGGGTTTCTGTGCTTGTGGCTGCTAGCAGAGCAGTTTTCCATGGGGCCTGCTGTTGCTATTCAATATCTCAGAGACTGCACAGATACGCCTGAGAGAGCAGCACACACATGCTTTCCATTGGAGGCCAAGCAGAACGCAGAAGTGTTTCTGCAGATCTGTTCTTTTACTTTAACTGCTCCTTAGTAGCTGACCTGTTGTTCTCAAGGAAAACAGCTCAACATGCCAGTTGTACAGTATGTGTTTTCCGAACCACCTTTAGTCCAAAATGACAAAACATTTACTACCTGAATGTGAGTTGTTTTTGTCTAAAAGAACCATTTTAGACCCAGAGATCCAGGAATCCAGAGCTTTGGATGTACCAGTACTGAGAAGCCTTGGCATAATTGAAACACAGTTCTTGTCCAATTATCTAATATCACTTTTCAGAAAATTCCCCCAAACTTTTTGATGTAACCTTGACAATCCAACAAGTACTTTAAGGTTTGGTCCAGTGAGTTTCAACTCAGTTCTTCTTCAAAGACAAAGTCTTGTTCACTTTGGAACAGCTTTCTCACACATGAAAAACAACTAATCTGACAATAGCAATAAACTGGTGCAGGATATGGCACGGCAGCCCATCAGCATGAAGAATATTTCTACTAGCAGATCAGTGTATCATCTAACATTCCAAAATAACATCCCTGCTTCTAAATATCAGCCAGATGGATGTGGCTGGTAAAGTCAAAACATCTTTTTCTCAGCCAAGCTTGACAACAGCCCAGTGGGTGATCGCTCTGCTATTTAAGAAGGTTGGAGGTTTTGAATATGTTGTCACAGTAATATTTCTTCCCACTTTGCTTTTTACTGCTTTTGAACAAAGATTCTCTGAAAGTGTGTGGATTATTGTATCTTATCATAAAATCCAGTCAATTATCGCCTGTGTAGCCAAAGCCTGATTTTTGCCAAAGGATTAAACTGAATTTGTGGCCCTAAAAGATTAATGTCTTTGGTAGAAACCAATGGGGCCTGGAGCCGAATGCAACCGAAACAGGGCAGAGAAGCTATGAGGCTCGTTCACACATAGTTCAGGGTAAATTACTGGAAACTATTGATACTAATACCTACTAGACAGCATAGTGGTTTCATGATTCACACATGCAACTATAGTCAGGAAACTTTTTGTCTGGTGGCCAGAAAAGATGGGGAAATATACATCCATCAAACATCAGGATGACATAACTAACAACCACCTTGAACTCAGAATAAGAAGGAGATCAAGCAAAGATAATAGTAGGTGTTCTTTTGGTGTTGTGAAATATCATTTTTATTTTTTGGAAAGTCTGCGAGAAAAGAAATGTTGCAACAACAGCGGAGCCTTATGATTGCGTTGCTCACTTCATGTGAAAATGCCTTTTGTCAGATGGATGTAACCCTTTATGTATTTGTATTATGATGTTACTGAACTGTACTGGCTTTTCCCTTTGAAATGCTATGAAGTCTTGAGGTGGTAAATTGGTGGTACTCAGGTTTCCTTAAATATCGATCCGTGCTGACTGTAAATGCAGGAAACATTCCTGAACTTTTGCATGTGTGAAAAGGTCTGCAGAGTATTGAACAGTTGTTGTTTTTGTTCTTTTCTGACCAGAACAGCAGATTTATCTTTCACTTTTAGATTTAATAGCCCAACATGTTTGTGCCATGTGCTGTTCTGCTGCAGCTTTCTGCAAAACTCCACTAGTTATTTTTGGGTATGACTGGCTGACTTCATTCATGATTCATCCCCGTCTTTTTGATGAATCATCAAATAAAGCTGGTCATGTGCAGAGGCTTTAACACAGTTTAAAATGTTACAAACTCTAATCCTTGTTGTTATTTACCTATAAAGTCATTCAGTTCTAATTATCTTTTCAGCCAGTGATTGTCATTACAAATTACAACACAACATCCTGCCTTCATTTCTCACACATCTGCTGATGTTTAACCTGCTTTACTTGATGCTTGTGGTTCTAAAAACAGACTATAATAGATTGTTGGACAGTTGAATTCTTTACTCCACTCCTGCTTCTCCAGATGTGATCTGCACACATCCAGTGTTTGTTATCCGCCTGCTATTCATGAGCAGCAGCACACTGACAGCGAGGCTGCTGCAGCACGCTCTGCTACAAACTGATAACCGTTCACAGCATAAGGTAAAGGATGTAAACATGGGTGAGCTGATAAAATAGTCTGTTCAGGTTTGCCACAGTGCCCTGAATTAAAAAGTAATCATTAAATATTAAAGGTCCCATATCATAGAAAGTGAGATTGAATCTTATTGATTATAAGAAGGTGGAGTTGTTTTATAAATATGTCCCATGTTTAAAAAGATTCAATCCACAGAGAAAAGCACCTGGCACATGTTCAGAAACTTAAAACCAGTGTCAGTAGTTATAAAAGTATAATGAGGTGAGGTTTGGTTGTTAAAACCACAGATATGTCCTTTTAATGATATGACAATTTCACAGTTAACTGAGGGAAAGTGTAAAATATGACACCTTTTTTAGGATTATTGATCATACATTGTACAGACGGCCGAATTTTCGTACAAATACAATAATTATCATCCACCTGGCAACACTGATATATTCTGTTTTCAGTCTGTCTGGGTGTCTCTGACTCACAAGTTGGTTTTACCCTCTTTAACCTGTACTTCCAGTCATCTAAACCAGTCTTTCAGGATTGCAGTATAAGCGTCTTGAGCACAAGAGTAACACTTGTGGTGTAAATGTTGAAGGTGAATGGGGTCCAGTAGATCCATGCAGCTTAGGCACAATATGCACCTCAGGCTATTTTCTATAATGGCTAAAGGTAAAGAAGGATGGAAATTGAATGTCCTGAGCCACCTGGCTGAAAGAGATAAGAGCTGCTGGACTGTAATCTGCCTCCCCAGCACTGGTCATACACACTAATGTTGAGACTAATAAAGCTTTGATTGTCCAGGAAGCATTTGTTCCCTTCAGCTATGGTGAAAACAACCTGCCAGAACATCAATATATAGGAGATGTATGTGTGGAGGCTATACTGAGGAGGTGACATCTGCTGCTACAAACCTTCCATTTTTTTTTACTTCACTGCAGTTTCACTACCTTTTTATTTGGTTTATTTTGGCAGCTATGAAACTAAACTAATTTGACTTTTGACCTTTGTAAAGCGTTGGTGTATGAACTGAACTGAACTGGTCACAGAAACAGAAAAGATAAATATAGGCTTGCATATAGCTAATGTTTTAAACCTCTTTATTTCTAGTTTGCACTCATTTCACACCAACAAGCTGCTGTAAGATGACTAATAAAACCCCCCCAAAAAAAAAGTTTTACTTTCTAAAAAGCACTGGACATTCTTGGCATCGTTATCGGTGTTGCATTAAGATGCTTGTTGAATGTACTCGAGTTACAACGATCGGTCCAAGATATGCAAACACTAAAGGTTCATAATGGTTCATTTTGTGCAATTTGGGGAAGGAATCTGGGTGAAAGCTGCAAAGTAGCTTCCAGTTTTCCTTCACACGACATCAAGCAGCTGCTTTAGCACCACGGTGGATTTGATTGTGATTAAACAGGGTTTGTTTGGTGTTTTCTCTCTTCCTCATATGAATGTGTGTTTCATGAGTCTGAATACCTGGTCCTGGTTCACCTGCACACCTGTATTTCCAAGTTTTCCACCAATATCTGCCAGTTCAATGGTTAACTACTTTTGACAAATCTTACAGTTTTCTACTGTTTCTCAGTGCTTTGTCTGAATCCTGATTCTATGTGCAGGTCTCCAGTCCCATATCACCAACCTGATCATCTTCATATGTGTCACAAGTATAGATACTTTTGTAGAAATTGAAGGATCAACTCAAAAAGTTCTGGTTTTAAATCTACTGATACTAAAAAGGTAAAGGTAATGACAAAAAATCTGCCCATCAGTCAAAATATATGAGCTGTAATCACATTTTGACAGATAATGCAGTTCATGTGTTGTATTGTACCTTAAAGAGTATATGAACAGGTAATAGTAAGAGTAGTGAGATGAAATATTGATTGATTTGATTTTTAGGCAGTTATTTTGCAGTGAAAATGGGTTGGATTGTTTATACTTTAGGCCACAGAGCAATTTCTGGCAGAAAATCACAGTCACTTCGACTGTTGTCATGAAAACAAGCTGTAATGAAATAGAAGTAACAAGGATATTTTTAAAATGCAAAGATCTTCACACTGCATCATCACATCTTGGTTTGTTTCCAAGTACAAACAAGTGAAACTCACTCCAGTGTTTCCTAATCATACCAACAACACCAAAAATCAGTCTCCAGCAAACATGAGGGCAAATGTAAAACAATATGTCAAGCTTGTCATGTAGGTATTCATAATATCAGGGTTTACACTGTAACTAGAAACATGAGCTCCAAACATAGTGTAGACTGCAACCATATTTTCATTTTTACTACACCCCCTCAATGCTAAATACCAACAAAATCTCAAATAGGCACAGAGAAGACTTACTGTAGCTGTTAGCAGAGCTAATGGAGCTAGCTGGTAGACATCCACTACAGGTCACATATAAAATCAATAGTAATATAATAGGTTTTTATATTGATTTTGCAGATGCTCAAAGACACTATCTGACTTAACGCCTAGAAAGTTGTTGCAGTCCACAGTTGTAGAAAAACATGGAGATTTGGATGTAAAGCTACCTCCAGCTAGCTAGATGAGACAGGAATTATGTGCACCTACTGGTAAATTGTTTGCCATGTAGCAATAAAACATATAATAAAACCCTAATTAATCTAGGATTGCTGTTGTTTTGGACACTACTGTATGTCCATTACTGCAGAAAAGCTGTAAGTTGTGTAAGTATTAATACAGTTTCACATATATAGGGGTCTATTGAATTCTATAAGGTATTCATTGGGCTTAAACTACTTATGTTTCAATAAAAATGGAAAAATGTGTGTTCTAAAACATTTAAACAGTATTGTATGTGCTAAACATAAGCTTGTTAGAATTGTCAATGTGATCATGTTAGCATGCTGACTGGCTTTAGCATTTAGCGTAAGTACTATAAAGACCAAGTGTTGGAAAGTCTTCTGTCTCCATCATGTTTTCCTGCTCCTGTAATTAAAGCACCTGGGATCAATCAACCAATCAGCCACATCTCTCCTCACTGCAATAAAAGCCTGGTTCAGATCTCCACTCATCACCAGTTTGTCTTTCTGGTAATAGTTCTTGGTCAGCTTTGTCTAGTTTTGTGCTTTGTCTCAGGAATCACCCTGTTCTTTTCTTCCTACCTGCCCCCTCCATCACCATTACCCAGTTATTTCCTTGTGGATTACTTTTGGACTTTTTTATGCAATAGATTCTTCAAAGTCTTCATAGTTCCTGAGGGATAATTTGGTATGCAACAGTAGCCAACATCATAAAATACAGATAAATATGACATATCACAAGTGTCATAATCATGAGATAAAAAACCCTGATGGGAAGATGTCAGGTGTTTAAGAGGCAAGAAGGTACTGGAGGTCGGCCAGGATGACCTTTATTCTCTGAATAATTCTGACTTAAATATGACAGTCTTTTGTCAAAGTTTCCACTGGTGCCAAACCAACAGATCATAGCAAATAGTAGACGAGTGGTTTATCCATGAAGGAATTTAAAGGCTCCTATCAGACACATCCTCTCTGGTCATCAGGATGTAGAATAACTCACACGTTGGCACCGCTCATTAACCTGTCACTAGGATCTCAGTGTTGTTAGTAATGATAGAGACAGGACATGAAGTCTGTCTTCACACACACACACACACACACACACACACACACACACACACTCATAGACACTCTCGAAAAGCCTGTAATTCACTCACCCGTTTATTTGGTGGTATGTGATTTTCAGAGTTCGCAGTAGATCTGGCAGCACATGGCCTGACGTGCTGCTTGACCGCTGAACTAAACCAATAATCATGGAAGTGCCGGTTCATTCATCACCATATGAACATAAATGAGGCCTGAACTGCTGCAGGAAACATTTCTCACACATCTGCTGCCACGCTAATATAATGGAATTGAGATTAGAGCGCCAACTATTTTGATAGTGGATTAATCTGCTGATTATTGAAATGGTACGGTATCTAATATCGTGATATAGGCCCACATTTCAGGATGGACCAAGATGCAGTTGGAAAAGAATTTCAACACAACACTAGAGCTGCATTAATTAACTCTAAGCACCACTGATGACTTCAGTCGATAAGACAAAACAGCAGATTTTGTTAAATAGGGTTAGATTTTTTCTATATTTGCATATTATTTTCACATGGCAACAAATCTTATTTTAGCATGTTAGAAAAAAAATTAATTAAATTCAAGTTAAATTTTTTATTTACAGAATATTTTCCAAATCCTGAATAAATGACATTGGATTGTGAGACAATGATGTTCACATGTCAAATGTCCATAAGGAAACAGGATATCCTGGTCATGTGACCTCATATATTGTATGTCCTTCAAAATAAAAGCCCCCTTTTCGCAGCTAACATTAAAAACATATTTTATATCACATCTTTTTGGGAAAATAAAGATGAAGTCATTGTTTCCATATGCAACACTATGCAACATGGGTAAATTTAATCCCTTCATAAACTTTGGGTCATCACTTTTTAGTTACAGCCTTTTGAAATTAATACGTCAAAATCAAACATTTTAGAAAAAAGTCCTTTGGTGCCTAAAGGGTTAATCTATCAGTTATTGAAAGGATTAATCAATTAATTGTTTGGTTCATGAAATAGTCGACAATGTTGACTGTTTACCCCAAAACTGGAGATTCTAACGAAAATATCTTTCTTTTTCCAGACCAATGGTCCACAATCCAGACATCATCAGTTTACTATTATAGAAGACTAAAGAAACCAGAAAATAATCAGAATTTTGACATTTTCTTCTCAAAAATGACTCAAATCAATTAATTTATTGACTAATTGTTGCAGCTCTAGTTTAGATGGATTCCATTGATGTTTCTCAAAGTATCTATTCCAGTCTTTTAAAGATCGAACAGCAACTTTTCAGGTTAATCCACAAACTTCCCTGTAGACATTTGCATTCTTTAGGTGTTTTCCACTGAAGAAGTAGTTGAATGTATTTGTATAGTTGGGTAGTGATGGGTCTCCTGAGGACGGCGGTCTCAGCCAGTCGGCCCACCACGATGGACGGCCATGAAATCTGGTACAGACATCCAGGGTCCCCAAAGGGACGGATCCTGTTGACGGTGGTGACCCCCGACCTTTCCTCTACTGACCTGAACAAGGGTTGACTTTGTGGTTCAGAGTGAATTCACTCTACACAGATGGAGACGACAGCTTTGACTTTGGACTTGTAGAGACAGAGGATGAATCCTACCTCGATATATCAACTATTGGATGGATTGTTCTGAAATCTGGTGAAGACATCCATGTTCCCTGCTGGATGATGCTGATGTTTATGACTAATGACTTTCCCATCAGCCCCGGTCCTGCTGTGCATGTTCACATGCTAACATGGTAAACAAAGATCACAAACATGGTGCTATAGAATATACAGCATAGTAAATTAACTACTTGGTGTGCTATAATTAGTGGACTGTACACAAGGTATTAAAATACATATGAACCAGAATGCAACTAAAAGAGGAGAAGACAAATCTTTGTCTTCTGCAGAAACAGAAACAAGATGGCAACTATTATTCAATTCATTGATTAGTTCCCAATAATTACATGTAATTAATTCCAATTAATGTATAATTACATTAATTGGAAGCTGTTTTGATAATCGATTAATTGACTTGAATAATTTTTAAGAAGAAAATGTCCAAATCCTCTGATTCCAGCTTCTCAAATCTGATTATTTTCTGGTTTATTTATTCTTCTATAAGAGTAAACAGATCATCTTTGGGGTTTGGACTCTTGTATAGCATGAATGGAATCCATCCCAACTAGAGCTGCAATAATTAGTCAATAAATTTATTCCTTGATTTGAGTCATTTTTCATTAGAAAATGTCTAAATTCTCTGGTTCCAGCTTCTCTTCTCTGATAATTTTCTGGTTTCTTTAGTCTCTATAATAAAAAACTGATGATCTTTGGGTTGTGGACTGTTGGTCTGAACAAAAATAGACATTTTAGGTTGAATCTTAATTATTTCAATAATTAGTAAATGTCTGTTTAAACTCACTTAATGAACTCAGATTATCATTATGCTGCTGTGTATGAAAGTGGTCAGTTTGTCCTTCTACTCTGTCAAAGAAGATTCATTCTCATTTTACATGTTTTATATGTCTATGTTTGTAATTTAGATGAACTGAACCTTTAAATTCATGTTAGTAAATGTTGACTTTACCCACATGAAGAACATGATGTTTGTTCAAATTCAATTGACAGTTGTGTTTTATTTTGTATTTAGTCATCTTTACTTTGAGTAACTATTCATTCTTTGTATTTTTTGTCCATTTGTATAGCCACTATAATAGAACAGCTCCCTCTTAGAGTCGTCATGGAGACAATGTGACTGTTTGATGAGTTGTGATCAGGTTGTTCACTTCTTATTTCTAAGAGAAGCACCATGACTCTGCCCCAGTGTCAACGCTCACATTGTTTTGTATGGAGATTCTTTGCAGGGAGTAATAAGTTGCACATGTTTCACAAAGTAAACTGCACACTTCTAGTCATCTATTCATTTTTTGGAAGGACAATTTGTACAACTAAAGGTCTTTAAATGTAATATTTAACACTATGCACAGATGGAATGAGCTGTGTAAATAAAAAAGTGGAGAAAAGTTCATTAAAGGACTTTTAAACATCTTTGAAATCCAAGAAAATCCCACAGACTCCAGGCTTTTCTTGGCGGTTACAAAGATAAAAATTCCTTCCAGTAGCTTTATGGCAAAAACAGCTTTGTGCAAATGTCCTTTCAGTTCTCCATTACTCCGAAGGTCTCAAAGCACCGACTCCTGCAAATGTAAAAGTCTCTTTTCCTGCAACGTCGCTGCCAAAAACCTGCATCACTTGTTCCTAGTGCGGCCAGGTGAGATGCTGAATGATGACAGAGCGATGGAGGAATCCAGGCTCTGCAGCGGGATGTTTCCACCACCTCATCTCTGCCAGAAAGAAACCAATCAACATATTATCCCTCTATATGGAAAACATTAGAGGGCCCTAATGGTGGAATTTGACTCGGAGCCACTGTAATGTGCGATTAATTAGAGAAATATTCTTTTCTCTGGGTCTCGACTTGACACGCATTCCTGCAGGGTTTGCGGCCGTGTGGCAAGAGTTCATCCAACGCTCATATTCTGTTTCACCCGAGTTCAAGAAAAGTTTACATTGAGCAACTGAATTTATGCACAAATGTATTTGGAGGATCCCGGGGGCTGCTACTGAAACAACAAACCCTCCGCTGTTTTGATTTTAGGGGTAAAATGAGTTTGCAGGAATATGGAAGAAAGCTAAGATGAAGAAGATCAGAGCTGATGATGATGATGTGCATGGGAAACAAGGGAAAGGAAAGTTTAGTACAAATGGGATTTAATTCTCATTAATTTAGATCTCACTAACATTCCTAAATATGGGGTGGTATCAGGTAAATGGGGCAAACTTTTAATAAATCTCTTGGGATTATAACACAATACCAAATATGTCTTTTCCATGTGTATTTATGATTAATAATGACTGTTTCTGATCATTTGGTGTTGGAATTAAGTGATAAAATATCATTTTTAGGCCCTACAAGTCTTGAAATATGTGTCAATTTGTTTTTGCATCTCACCAGGTAAAATGGGCCGTCTCATCAGGTAAAATGGGCCATCTCATCAGGTAAAATGGGCCATCTCATCAGGTAAAATGGGCCATCTCATCAGGTAAAATGGGCCAGTCAAATGACAAAGTCCAATTCAATTTCAAAGCTAATTCATCATCAGTTTTAATGTTAAAACACAACTGCTTAGAACCACATAACTATTAAAATGCATTAAACAAACTCATATTGCTGCTATTAAAACAAGAACAGATCAGTTATGTTCTACACACACACACACACTAACACGCCTATGTATACAAGCTAAGCTAACGCTACATAAAAGCTAGCAGCCAGTCATATGTAACAAGCTAAGTTACACAAACAGTAAAAGTAGTGACGACTTTGAGTTGAACTAATTTCACATGACAATCAACATACTGTCCATGTTTTAGTTGAACCAAATGTCATACACGTGTGTTTGTGGCCCATTTTAGCTAAAACCATGTGGCCCATTTTATCTTAGGGACTTAAGGTAAATTGTTCCACCAAGATAAACATCACTTTTCCAAAACATATGTTAATATATCAAACTAACAGCATTATTTCTGATGGATGTTATCAAGACAGATATCATGCATAGTTATGTATGATATATATTTGTTTTTTTAATATATTTATCATCCTTATAATAGTTTAGTTAGATTTGTCATACCAGGTACTTATCATGTATGTTACTGGTTCAGTCTAGATTAAAAAGTATTGTTTCATCACCATAGAAACCATAAACTAATCAAATCACCATGGAAACCATAAACTAATCATATCACCTGTTACTAGTCAACCACAGGTATGTCTACAGTTTAAATCTTTTGTTTCATTGGCTCTAATGTCCAGCACCTTAAATGGTCCATTTTACTTGATATCACCCTGAGTCATGCAATTTTACATAATTTCTGACTGTTGCTTTTATAACAGTAGAATAATAATAATAATTATTATTATTATTATTATATAATGATTGTTATTGCCACTTGGAGGCAGCAGAAGAAGCTTTAAAGATAACTTTGACATATTAACATCATATCATTTTTATTGCCTTCAGCATTTATTTATGTGTTTCTGGCCATCTGGAATATGTGAGTTCAATATTTTACATGTGTTAGAATATGTTGGATTTTCCACAAACTCATGCAATGATCTCTGCTGGGGACTTTTGGAAAATGTAATAACTGAAAGAAATGATGAGTTAAACACAAAGCAGTTTTTTTTCTTCTTCAAATAATGTCCTGTATGACAGCTCCACTTTTACATATTAAAGTGTCTGTGCTGTTTCTGGCCTAATTCTGCCTGTGTAGTTTGTCACGTCTGCACAGAGGAACTAGGTTCATGACGTTCTCACAAAAAACCAAAACCAAATGTCAACTTCTCATTCCACAGGAAAAATTACAGTGAAATTAACACGTTGTCTTCCTAAAGAAAACAAAGGAAAAAGTCCCCTTTATATTGATTTTATATCTGAATTTCTTTTTATTTTGTTCTTTCAGGTCAGCCAGGAAAATCCCCAGGCTCAGGGATTTTTCTTTTTTTTTCAGTTTGTTTCATTTCTCTTTTCCAGAGAGCACCCGGGTCCGTTTTAGTGGGTAGAAAGTTGAAAAGTGGGCAGAGCCTTGGCAAGCGGATCACTTTCGGTTGAAGAGCAAAAAAACAGGAACCCAATTCAGCGCTGTCACACCATCCCCATTCACTGGAGCATGAGAGAAAGCCCTGATCCACAGGAAGTGAGCTGGACTCAGCTGGGCCAGGGCATTGACATTCTGATGGGATGCAGTCATCGTGTCATCCTGAGCTCTGTCTCAGCCATGTCATCCCACTGTTCAACAATGATGCCATACATGTTAGGAGGGAAAGTGATGGGAGGCCCCTCGGGTGTAAAGAGATAGCGCTCGTAAAGCGATGCCAAAAAACTGCGACCTTTAGAGGATCCTCCAGAGATGATAAGTAGAGTCAAAATAATTCCTCTGAGACAGGATGGTGATTTGTGCACCGGAAAATCCAGCAGATGAGTTTTGCACACTTCCTGCAGCGAGCCAAGATACGAGTTGAGACGCCGTCTATCAGCTCCAGACAGGTAACGAATGGGTGTTCCCAATCTGACAGACAGTCAAACTTCCTGCAGGTACCAGCACAAGCTGTGAAGGAATGTCTGCAACTATGATCAATGGTTAAAATGCACATAATAACCAGGTTATGGCCAATTACCACAAGATGGAATGAATCAATCTATTAGTATTTGGGTCAGTGACAAAATGTGATGTCAAAGTTGCCCCCCCCCCAAATAAAGGCTTTGTAAACACAAATAAATCATTTTGAATTTATTCCATTTATTCCTCAAAGTGGTTTGGTCCAAATGCTGTTTTCCAACGGGGCTAACAGCTAATTTTGACAGTCAGGTAGTAGCTAGCTACATTTACTAGCTACAATTAAACTAATATGTAGAAGTCATTTGAATTGCTCCAAAATCAGCCTCTTTTTACCAGTCTGCTGGTTAAGATCAGACCTAATGATCGTTAACGAGCTCTAACGATGTAAGTTACCATAGCAACAGCGATGAGGAGGAAACAGGAAGTAGAGAGAGGAGGACGTGGATTTTCATATTTTTTCTCTCATTGATTCATCATTTCATTTGCCTTATGTATAAATGTAAATAAATATGGAACATTGCTATAACTATTTTTATTACTTAATAACATTGTTTAAAACATTTGAAGATGATGAGGTTCAACCTGTAAGAGAGAGAAGAAAATAGGGCCAGGTTATTATGGTAGTATAGTATTTTATTTAGTGCTGTCAGTAGATTAAAAAAAATTAATCAAATCAAATAGGCACTTAAGCTCAATATAGCAATTGCTGATAACGTGACCACGTGTCCATCGACCAACCAGAAATGCATTTGTTCAGCTCGGCTCGCGTTGCATAGCAACCAGAGACGCGCTCAGACTTGTCGCTCAGTACCAAACGGCACAAACAGACACTGAAACAGCGTAATTACACTGAAACGAGCCACTGGAATTGATGCAGCATTAATGTAACTAATGTGACTTTAGTTCATCGTTTTCTTTATTTAACATGGATGTTGACAGGAAGCTTCTTCTCCTTTTTAACGGCACGCCGTGCCGGTCGTGAATCTTTAACGGAACATGAACACACAATGTAGATTTATCAAAATGAGCTAATCTTAGTCCCAGTAAGATAACATTACTATTACAATACTGTACCCATAAATGTTAAAAAGGGGCTATTATTTTGAAGGACATCCAGGTTGTCTTTTATTCCGAATTATAGAAAATACTTACCAAATAAAAATTTAAACTCACTTTTGCCTTATGTCAACAATATGTAAATATGTAAACAACCTAATGGAGTCCCATTGACTTACATAACATGAAACTATCCTATATTTACATCTTTTTTGTTTTTAATACATTTATTATTTAGGCCAATTTAAGTAATTCAAAACTTTTCTTACCATATCTAAGTAATATATGTTGGAATAGAGGGTTAAAGTCATCACATCATCAATGCATGTGTTTGTGGACAAAAGCAAATCTAGTTAGACCTGTAGAAGCAATACAGTCGTCCTTCTCATACACTCACTCTGAAAACCATGTTTCTCCATCCACTTTCTATTGAAACTCTGTTGTGATTGGCCTGAGGTGTGAGAAATGTTAAAAAATAGAAGTCAAGCACAAGCAGTCAAGAAGGTGGAGGCATGGATCCAGGGGAGGTTTCTATTAACTTCCATTCTTATTGTGACATCACAACTGGAGCCATTTCTAAACGTCTTGTGTTCAGTGACACCCCAGAGGAAGCTCCGACCACAACGGCATGACTGGGTGGTCTTATTTGACAGTTTTTGTGTCAGAGGGAACACCAGAGACCTAAATATTTACACCCAAGCTCTGAAAAAGTGTTTTTTTTCCCATAACAGACCCTTTAATGTCAGAAATGCCGCAGTGGTTTACCCATGTGGTTGTCTTTGTGTGAGCACTGCAATAAAACGCAGCTTTAAGCTGTTCTTTATACAGAACAACAGGCACAAACAAAAACCAACAGATCATATTACTATGATCTGATGATGAGAAGTGGTTTGTTTAGTCCAGAATTTCCTCTGCTAATACAGATTTTCTAAAGGCTTTTATTAAGTTTGGATAGTTTGTTGCATGTGTGTTATGTGTATGTGACACATATGTTTGTAGACGACACAATTATATTATCGTTTAATATTCTCAGATTTTTTTTGTGAAAACTCAAAATAAATAGATAAATACAAAGAAAGCCTATATACTCTTGTCTACAAAATGTCATTTGAAAATCAGAGAGAGGATTTTAAGTTTTTTAAGACACATATTTAACTGAAAAAGTAACTATTCTATGTCACAGAATGAGTTGTATGCTAGCTGCTGTTGTAACCGTCTCAGTGGGAGTAGCTAGCTTATCAGTCTTATTGAGTCAATGTGTTCACAGTAGTTTTGGATTGTGTTGATTTATCATTAACATGGTCAATTCTTGCGTCTGTAGTCCTCATCCACGGTCACTCTTTAAACCCTAACACCTGGCTGTGTTTTGACCAGCTGAAGAGACGGGACTTCACTTCTGAATGCAGTCATGTGTTGTGCTAACGTTAGGACAGAGGATCTGATGGAGTTTAACATGTGATGCTGCTGCAAGGACCAGCTGGGACCTCACATTCTGTGCTATACCTTGACATTTCCATCTATTTTTTTAACATTTGCTAGGTGTATCAGAACAGCGTTTATGTCGCTTTTCTCTGTCATGGATGGTGACAGTGAGGCGCTAACGTTTCCACGTATAATGGATGAACATTTACGAGTATGAAACAGGAAGTAAATAGCTCTTAAGTAGGACTAATAATTGGATGAATGATACCAGTTTTTCTTGCCTGATACATGATAGTAATCCATACTATATAGAGATGATAGTATGATAGTAGTAGTTTCATATCATAGCTAATGCTGTAACACCAGTCTCTCTCCTCTGGTCATTAATTCTTCCTCTTGTTGTTAGCATAGCTAGCTCGTAATAGTACCGCTGTGGAATTTTACACATGTACAGTTTCCTCTGGGTCAGAAAATGCACCAGCATCCATTGTCTTCCTGTTATTAAGCTTCACCTTCTTCCCTATGCCTGTCACTCAAATACACAAGTAAAAATTTATCAAAAATGGCTTCAAAAATGTTAATATTGAACCTATAAATATAATTTTATTATTATTTTACATTATTTTATGGCATTGGTTTTAACCTGAAATATGCTCTTTAATCAATTCTGTAAACCATGTGGGACATCTTTAGCATCAGTCAGGTGTATAAATGTATGTGCTGCAATAATAGGACTAAGACAAAGACAGATATCACAAAATCATATAAAGCAAACGAGTTTGAATGTGGTACAAACTATGATTGTATTCTTGGTGTGTGTGGAGTTGTGATGTGCAAGTGTCGCCACCTTGTTTCATGGCACTCGGGATCCTTCCGGTCGCCTGAACTCTGACGGAGCCTCACAGGGGGAACTGGGAGCAGGACATCCTGCCATTCAGAGCTGCTGTCACAGTTGGGAAGGTGGTACAGCTGCAAAGAGCTTCCTGAGCCACTGGGGTCACATCTGGGGAACGGGAAGAAGCATGTTTTCTACCTCCCCTCCCCCCCACACCAGCTTTGTCTTTGTGTGACATCATGTTTGTCTGAGAGACCGAAAGGAAAGTGAAGATAAGTGATTTGGGATGTGGAATGAAGGAAAGACAATTTGACTTGAAATAATTATTACTGGTGCGATACATATGTAATATTGTTTGAGGTTGAAATTGTGTGATATCAGGTAAAATGGGCTGTTTCAGGTTTGGTTAAAAACATATACACATAAAAACTATTTTTTTATGTGGCTTCCATCAGATATAATGCTGTTAGTGATGTTTATCATGATGGCCCAATTTACCTTAACCCCCTAAGATAAAATGGGCCACATAGTTTCAGCTAAAATGGGCCTAATAGCAGCAATATGAGTTTGTTTAATGCATTTTAAAAGCTATATGGTTCAAACCAATTGTGTTTTAACATTAGAATTAGTGATGAATTAATTTTGAATTTGAATTCGTCATTTGACTGGCCCCAATAAGATGGACCATTTTACCTGAAACTGCTCCTGCAAAATGAAATTGATCCTATTGTCTGTAATTATGAGTAATCCAACATTTATTAAGACTAAGATAATCACTTGTGTGCAATGTAAACCTACTGACGTTTCCTATCCTGGCAAACAGGAAGAGATATGTTTTATATTCCTGAGAACACACAGATGAAAACTTGATGGATTTACACACAGTTTGGAGCAAATTTTGGTCATTTAAAAGAACATAGACCATTAAAATATACTGTTGGTGGTGAGCAAGCTTCCTGTTACAAGATGGCCGCCAGCGTGGGTGTTCAACTCCATTGGCGTCAGTGTGGATGAGACATCTAGCCTTCATTATATATATCTATGACTATACCTGCCCCTTTTGCAGTTTAGCGAACGCAGCTAACGTTAGTCATAAGTATGCAGTGTTTCCAGTAAGCTAGCGTTAGCTTTCATCTAAGGTTCCTTGTCTGGAAACTCCTGTGTTTAAATGAAACCATGACCAGACTGGAATCTGTGACTATGGGCTTTAAACTGGCTCTGATTTATACCCAACTCATGATATCACTCCTTGTCATGTCTGTTTTGCACTTTTGCAGAAGAGGCTGCAGATATAATCAATTTATGCAAAAGTTAAATTTGCTTAAAACATTTGAATTGTCTATGCCTAAATTGATTGCCAACAGCTAATTGAAGAATTAGGATGAATTTCTGCCAGATTGAGTGTGGTCACTTTTAACTAGATGCAAATGTTAAAAAGGCTGAACCAAAATGGGGTAAATAGAAGAATTTGAGGCAGATGAACCACAGAAGAAATGAGTCTGAGCTGTGGGACAAACCCACATGATTCAAGCTACTGTGACTGAACAACTGTTCAAAATCAGCAGTTTCAAAATAAAGTACAAAAACACTGAGCTGACTTAACATCAGATGACTTCTCTGCCTTTTGTCCATTATTGTAGTTTTCATCTCAACTGTCTGCTCATGTAAAGTAACACAACAATAAATGAACTAAGTAAAAGCACGGCCTTTATCTGACCACAAGATATCTGAGTCTTTAATTTAAAAGGAATTCCTTATTAAAACAATAAAATAAAGCAGGTACAGATCCAAAAGCAGGCAGTTATATAGGTGGGTCCAAAAAGACAGTGATGATATGGAAACACACACATATACACATGCAGGTGATCAGACAATGACTGAAGTCAAAACAGGAATTAAATAGAAATACAACAGGAACTGACACTAACAACAGACAGATGAGGACAGATAGTTTACTATCATGCATCTGAGAAGCTAAAATAAGCTAAATACTTAAAAGTTGCTAAAATTATCTTTAATTATTAAAAACCTTTCTGATTAATGTTCTGCTGGTCGACTTATTGATGAATTGTCTAAATGCAGCTCCAGAAAAACTTGTTTTTTTCATAACTTTTTAAGGCCATGCAGCAGAACCAATTTTACATTCAAAATGCTTTTCTCCTCCTGTATTCTGTCCCATCCTATAATCTCACGACCCCTTTAATTAATCCAGTGACCCCTTGTAGGGGTCCCGACCCCCAGGTTTGTCTAAATGATGCCACACCTACAGACACAGGTGTACTATGTAAACACAAAAATAATTGTTCATATTAAGAAATGTTAAATAAATGCACAACACAAAGTGTTTCTTAATTAATAAAAAATTCTGCCCCCCCCTCCTTATTCCTCAAAGTGGTTTGGTCCAGATGCTGTTTTCCAGTGGGCGGGGCCAGTGGCTAACGGCTAACGGCTAGTAGCTAGCTTTGTGGTGGAAGAAACCAATCAAACTAACACGTCGAAGCCAGTAAGTCATTTATCGCACCACATGTTCAACATTAGTCCAGAATCAGCCTCTTTTTACCAGTCTGCTGGTTCAGATCAGGCCTAATGATTGTTAACGAGCTCTAACGATGTACGTTACCATAGCAACAGCAACTAGGGGGAGGGAGGAGGGACCTTGGTTCTCCATTAAAGAATTTACTAGTTTTTCCCTCAATGATTCATGATCTTTCATGAACATTGCTATAACTACTGTTGTTATTATGTTTAATTCCATTGTTTAAAACATTTGAGGATTCTGTCGACTCAAACCTGGAAGGCAAGAGATTATGTTTTTTATATTTCTTTTCCATGGCCCCTCCAGAAATTATTCACTGAAAATGTACTGTTTATTGTCCCCTTATCAATAAAATTTTCACTGCTGCCTACAGACATAAAAGCTTATTACACAAACTACAAAAACTACAATAAAAGTACAACTTTATTTCATCAGCTAAGTATAAAAACATTGTATTTTCAAGTCTTTGCAAACTTCTGAAGCGCCAACACCAAATGTTGCGTTTGGACTGCTCCACATCAAACGTCATCATCATTAGAAGCCAATGAATAACAGAGATAAGTCGATGTAATCAGACACTGTATCTCACTGCTCCAGCTGCTGTGTGGAACTGCAGGTATTTATGTTCCTGTGAGTGAAGGTAGCTCTGCCTTTCATAAAAATGGAGAAAGAGACGTGAGATCCTGAGATTGTGGCGCCGCGGTCTGCCTGGTTGTCATGGCGATAACGAGGCCCTGAAGTGATTTGCTCTCATGAGTCCAGGCCTCACTCTGTTTGATGAGATGAGCAACAGCGACGTTGTCCTGTACTTCTGAGAGTGAGATGCTAAGTGGGTTTAAAAGGACACACACACACACACACACACACACAGACACAGGGATAATGGGATCGGCTTGTAGAGCTCGGGAAATAAGACAGGAGAGAATTTATAAAGCCAACAAGAGAAATGATGAATCTGTGGTAGAACGCAGCAGTGAGTATTACGAACATTAGTATTATGTTGTTTTAAAATGAATTTGATCTTGTTTGAGGTCTGAAAACATTGGATCTTTTTTGTTATTTTGACCATTTGTCATTTTCTATAAAAATGCCCTAAAAGATGATATTTTTATTTGGAATTTGGGGGAAATGTCAGTGGTTCATAGACTCAAACTAAAATGTTCCAAAAATGTAGTAACATATTCTGACTGTCGTCAACTCATGTTATAAAGTTCTTGTGATTCCAGGTTTAAGTCAATAACATTCACTGTAGAGATATTCCATATTTATTATCATTTATAGCAGGAAAACTGAAGAATAAGCCTGGGGCTTAAATGATTAAACAATAGGATCCAGTAGTATGATGTCTGGTATTTATTATGAAGTTATATTTTGAAATGCTTTTTATTACTACTTTTTATTTAGAGGTTACTTAACATATTACATCTGTCGCCTTAATTTAAATTTATATTGGATCAGAAAAAAAATCAGTCATATCACACATCAATAGAATTTATTATTATTAATAATACATACGTACATATTAATCTAAAATAATTTGATAAAGTATATGTATATTATAAATATTAAATTTTATATTGTATATAAATATTAATAAAATATTAAATGTAAAACTTGTGGTACTGAGTTGGAATGAAGTTGATCCCAAAAGTGTAAAAAAAATGAACACAACAAGGTCAGTTTTGACCTGAGAGGATAAAGGTGTGTGTGTGTGTGTGTGTGTGTGTGTGTGTGTGTGTAATGAGTTAACAGTGTACGCCCAGTTTGGTGAAATATCCCTTTGCAGGAATTTAACACATAAAACCTCTTGTCACTGTGTTTTTGTTGGCAAGGAAGACCACAGTGGTGTGACGCACACACACACACACACACACACACACACACACACACACACACACACACACACACACACACAGACCTGACTTTGATGCATATATCTGAGGGGGTTGTTATTATTCCAGCTTCCTGTTTGCTGCTGTCATATCTGAAGCTAATAACAAAGCCAACAATGCAGCAGCGACGCTACGATCGACTCTAACTCTGAGTCTATTAACGTCCGATGTCTTCCTGTCATGTCACGAGTGGTGGAACAACACATATCAGCTGTCATCAGGGTTAGCGGCACCGTGCTAATTTGCGCGCTAGCATTGCAAACATTCCAGATGTTACTCTTTACCCTCCTGCCGACTGTCCATGAAACTCTCCTGCTTTTTCAGGGAGGATGTTCAAAGTTGACCTGATTTTGTTTTGGCTCCACAAAGCAACACCTGCAGACTGAAAGAGATCATTTATCTCTACGTCTGGCACTGTCTTGATATCCGTGTGTGCCGTCATTGTGTTTCCGTGTGTGCCATCGTCCCCGATGGGTACGAACCAGATACATCTGGCCCCGATCCTTAATGAGAGCCACAGAAAATCAAACAAAGCCCCGAGTCACTTGCCAGGAATCCAGATGGTACAAGTCTATACATCACATCATAATGCTCTTTCATTGTACAGGGCCTTGTTGTGTGGCTCTTTTGTGGAGGGCCCGTCACAAGAGTACATTCACTGAGCCCAAAACCTCTGACTCTCCCGCAGACACCGCTGCCTGTGTCCCATCTTTAAAACCGGAGGACATAACAGTGTCATTGTCCTTTTGGTGGAGCATGGGGGGACACTGGCTGTTAAAAAGGCATTTCATTAACTTTGCACCCTCCTCGTTTCGCGGTACAAATAGTTCTGTAATGACATGTCTGACCCAGAGGCAGCGCGTTTGCACAAAGAACAAAAGGCTCATAACTGATAAGGGGTTAGCAGTGGCGGAGAGGCCTCCTCTTAGGATTCTCGTGGTGCATATGATGACACGCACTGCTAATTCAGGCATTTCCTTTCATGTTTTTAAAAATGACAGGAATGTGATTGTTCATTCATGTTGAGAAAAAAAAAAAGAATCACAGTGGCATGAGAGCCCGAATCCAGCTATTTTCTGACAGTTATCCGGACCACAAGTGCAGCGGTTCTTATCCATGGGCGAAAGAAGGCATCCAGGAAGGAGGCTACAAACAAAACAACTTGTTGTTTTACTGTATTGCTCAAATCGCCTCGATTTAGATTGCCTATTTTGGCATTTGATGACAAAATGGTACCGCCCAGCCAGCATTTCCATATGGGCCCAAACACAGGCCATATGGGTGTTTCTACACATACAGTGGATATGAAAAGTCTACACACCCCTGTTAAAATGTTTTTATGATGTAAAAAAATGACACCAAAATAAATATTTTCACAACTTTTACCACCTGTATATATATATATATATATATATATATATATATATATATATATATATATATATATATATATTGCACTCTGTCTTTTTGGGCAGGAGTGTCAGATTTGCCCATGGTTCTTTGCAAAACTGCTTCAAATTTGATGGATTCTTCAGATCACCCAAAGATGTTTGATCAGATTCAGATTTAGTTGCTTTGGATGTGTGTTTTGGGTCATTATTGTGCTGATGAAGTTCCTAAAATGAAGTTCCTCTTCATTTTCTGCTTTCTAACAAAAGTCTTCACTATGGTGTTCCTTTGGTGATGAGCGGTGTATACCTTTTTGGAATTATGGCCAAAAAGTTCCCCTTTGGTTTAATTAGACCATAGAAGATTGCAACATGAAGCCTAACTTAGATATTTTTCTTTAAATGATAAGGACTTGTGTTGCCACTCTACCCCATGACCAGGTAGATCCTGCCACCTGACCAGTGGTTGCAGGAACTGCTTGACCTGGTTGTCAGTTTCAAGAAGACACAACCCATCTGATAGGTTGAAGCATATTCACACTGTTATCACTTGCTTTAAACTAATGATTGATGTGAAGCAGTCTGTCTGCTTCCCTCCATCCAGGAAATAAACCTTGTCTATATGAGGGATACTGAGGCTCCTTCATGGAACCAGGGTGGGGAGGGGAACCTCCACCTGGGTGTCACACCTGTATAGATGAGGCCCTGTTGGGTTCAGCCCAAAGTTTGAATAGAAAAAAGCACCTTGACACAGCTGTTGTTTGTTCACGTGCCATTATTAATACTGTCTGAAATCACACACAGCAGGAAGAAGAAGAAGTTTGCTGCCAGGACAAGTCTTTCAAGAGGAGAAGCCAAATTCAGAAACATTTCGTTTGAGGTCAAGAAATTGAATGTCTAATTCCTGGATATTTATCGTGAGCACTGTAAATGTCTCTACAGGAGCACAGTTCCAACAAAACACAAGGAGAAATCACTACTCACAGCTCTTCTCGTTTTTTTTTTTAGCCTGATGTCTTTACTCCACCGATAATGGAGTTTCCATTGCAAACTTTGAAATGGCTCCAGATATTGTTGTCATCCTTTGGCCCGAAGAAATGAGCAGATCGTCTTTCCAAACATGTGTGATATAAACTCACAGAGAGGCGTAAACAGACAATGAGAGCAGAGGAAGATAGTGGAACTTCAACAGTTTAATATACAGAGAACAGGAGCTTTAAAGTGATTCAGAGTAACACATCTGAGATACACCTGAGGGCAAAAAAAGAAGTTTAAGCTGCAAATACATTGAAAGAAAAGTTGATTTTGTTGTCCAATGTCAAGTCATCATTTGATCAGATGAGACAAAACGATCACAACTCAGCTAACTTACTGTTTGCAGCAAAATCTGAACATGAAGCTTGAAGCTACATATAATCTGCATTAAGGTTGAACTTCTTGGACATTGTTCTTTTCAAATATGTGAGTATGAGCTTTATGAATGGATCTGTTGTATCTGATGCACTGCTCTGCCCCTTTTTATCATTTCAGAGTCAAGTCGCCACCAATTGATTGTTCCACTGTGTCAGTATTTTTCAGATGTGACATCACAGCAGTAACCTTCACTAAAACATTAAAATACAAGTAACGTGGGGAAATGTATACATTACATACATTGTTGGTCTCGTTATAATTAAGATGATTTCAACTAAACTGTCAACGAGTGACATTCAGGTGTCTATGCCAAACACACAGCGTACCCTTCATGTCATAAATGCAGCCTGTGTTTTTATATGTAGGATATATGGAGGAAATAAAGATGTTTGTTGTGCAGTAAAATCCTCATTTGATGGGGTTTATGCAGACTGAGTGGAACATTAGAACATTAGCCCAACAAAATAATAACTAGCATATGCTGCACACCTTATACCACTGGTGAGCAGTAAGAGAAACGTCTCCATGTTCAAATGTGTTTGTTACAGTCATAAATATCCTTCAATACTTGGTGGCTGTTTGATTATCTGATGTCTGACTCTGGTTTGATGGAGCTGTTGGCGTCTATGGTTGAAAATCACACAATATGACATCAGATACTCTTGGCTGCCACTCGTGTTGCCCTCAGGATCTGAACCATATCAAGTGAGCAGAACATTAGAAACATACACCACTTGTCAAAAGTTGTAGAACACCTTGATTTTTTAGTTTTTATTGAAATTGTCAGAGTTTAACGTGTCATGTGACAGATGATGATGTGACAGCCCAGAGGTCTGATGTGGATTATGTTGCTGTAGGATGAACTCCTGACTAACTAGGTCTAGATCATGGGGTTCTGCTTAGCTCTAGAGCTCTAGTCCTAGAAAAGACCCAGACATCAGGCTTCATCCATGCTGATATACAGACGGGGGTTAATTAACCAGAGAAACTTGGTTGGAGCAACTTTACACTTTATTTAAGTCCATTACTGCAGAAAAGCTGGATGATTGATATCTGTCTTTTTAGGGTCGTTGGGTAGTTAACTGATTATTTTTGTACCATTTCCAGCTTCTTTCTAAGCCTCTCTTCCTCCTCTTTAAATGGCTGTGGGGGGTGTTGGTGGTGACTGTATAGTAGTGACATCACAACTTCCACAACTTCACGTAAGTCATGACTGCTTGTTTTAAGGCACAGTTTCTGAATACAGGCTGTGTATGTTTCTCTGTCGATTAAGTGTTTTTCAAACATGGGACAGTATTAATACACTCTGCTGTCACATATACAGTAATATATATAGGGCTCTAATAAATCTAGAAGGTATTCTAGGCTTTCTAACTGTAGTCTATACATAACGTGTTAGTAGTTTTCTGTGGATGGATTTTAACATTAAGGGGGATCTATGGGGACCTGGGCTCCTGTAACCATTCCAGGTTCTTCATATAGTTATTGTGACAATAGTAAAGAGCGGTTTAGGTCCCAGAATTCTGCAGGCAGCAATATTTCAAAAGAGAAACTGCTGCGTGTGTTTACAGTGAAGCCAAACGGACACATTATTTTGATAAAGAAGCCAGTCAATAATAATTGGAACTGATTTCATGCTGGGAAACATTTGAGTGGTTTCTACAAAACAGCAGGACACAGTAAACAGAGCTGGTCATCTGCTGAGGAACTGGAGGTGTAGAGCTCTTCAGATGGAGAAACAGCTCAGTGTGACTCCCTTCTTCTTCTTCTTCTTCTTCTTCTTCTTCTTCTTGAACAGCATGAGGCGAGGTATCAATCAGATAAAACTACAAAACATTAAACAGTAAATATCTGCATCATTTCCTTGAATCCCATGCAGGAACAGCAGGCTGACCTACTAACAATGAAAACTACTACTCTGAGAGGTAATTCCACAATGTCTTTAGTCGTGATTGTAAACTGATGATCTTTGGGTTGTGGATTGTGGACAAAAAAAAGACATTTTAAGTTTCATCTCTGGCTTTGAGAACCAGAGATCAAAATATGACACCATTTTATGACAAAACAACTAATCCAATGATTATTATAAATAAAATATACGTTGGTAGTGGCACTAATGGGTATTGTTAGAAAAATGTCTCCCAGAAACCAGGATTCATTGTATGAAAACTGAATGATTCTTACTTTGATATATATATATATATATATATATATATATATTTTAAATCTCAACTCTGGACCTGTACACACCTGGTATTAACATGCGTCTCCATGATCAGATCTCACTTTCCCTTGCAAATTAACACATCATTTCCATTTGGCCGTTTGGATTAGACCTTTGCATCTAGAATAAAGTTCTAAAAAGGTTCTAAAAGCACTCACCCACAGGAAAACCTACCAATCACAGCCCCCAATTAGGCTGTGATCGACAAAACCAACCAATCACAAAACCCAACCATGAATAGCTAATGCAAATCCCACATGAATATGCAATGAGATTATAAATGGTCTTTACGAGATGGTGACCAAGGAAACTTTAAATAGCAGAGATAGAAATGTATAACTAAATTATTACAGCAATAAATATTATAGGAGTTATAGGTTATAGAAAGGGAGCCAAATTAAAGTCAGGAAGATTATGGTCATGTAGGAATAATTAAAATGTAATTTAATGGAGTTATAGTAGTGTGCAAAATAACAGCAGTGCAATGAGACTAACCACATTCATCCAGGTTTTTATTATATTATTTACTGCTACTTGGCAAATAATTTACCAGCAGGTGCAGTAGATTCTCAGAAAACCAACCCAGCAACCCAAGACCCAGCATTCATGATAACACTCTACTACAAACTTCATGAATGCTGGTTCTTGTTGGATTTCTGAGAATTTACTGCACCTACTATTAAAATGTTTGCCATGCAGCAATAAAGAATACATTAAAAACTGGATTAATCTAGTTAGTCACATTGGACTGCTGTTATTTTGAACAATATTTTATGAGTGATAGACATGATAAGTGAAGTTTGCTAGTTGCTAGACTGTTAATGAGTGTTGCCAGCTGATAACCAGTTAATTAACACAGCAGCTGTTAGCAGTCTGCAGCTCACCTCTTCCAATTTACAGTTTCCGCTGTCTGAATGTGTCTGAATGTGTATCAGCAGGTGTTGGGATGTGGGTAGGGAATTGCACGAGATGCTTTGGTTTAATTTTAACTGTTTGCATGGAAAACCTGCAAAACAACACTGCATTGTGATGGAGTAGTCCATCACTGGTATTAGCATGTGGTCACAAGTGGCCCAGACCACCTCCGACTGTGATATTTTCCCATAATCATAGTAATGTTAATCATATCATTAATATATCATATATCATTTCTTTGGCATCATTCTTGTATATTCGGGTTTAATTCTTATCAGAAGGTGTGATATTATCTATTGTAGCTCAAACAATCATGTAAATTCTGGAAAAAATGTACTTGTGACTCTACATCAGAAGAACTTTTCCTGGCGGTGCTGTAGTTTGTCCATTGAACATCCAGGTTCTAAGAACGGCCAAGATGGCTGCAGTAGTATGTCAGAAATGTGCCTTCTACTGACTAACTTCCCATATAGAAGCTACTACTGTGGCTAGTAACTAATGGGTAGTAGGCAGCGTTGCTAACTAGTAACAGCTACTGCTTAGTAGGCAGTGATGCTAACTAGTAGTAGCTACTGGTTAGTAAGCAGCGATGCTAACTAGTAGTAGCTACTGGTTAATAGGCAGCTATGCTAACTAGTAGTTACTGATTAGTAGGCAGTAATGCTAACTAGTAGCAGCTACTGTTTATTTGGTAGTGATACAAATGTTTTGGATGCACTGTCTGCCAGAATATAAACAGGTGTTGGTATATGCGTAGGGAATTGTGGAGATGATTTGGTTTAGTTTGTACTTCAATGTGGAAACATAGACAGACTAGACCAGGTGTAGTCCATCACTGGTATTAGAATGTGGTCACAAGTGGCCCAGACCACCTCCGACTGTGGTTTGAGTGCTGGGATCTCATTTTGTCCTGAGGGCGTATTAAAAGCTGTCCACCTGTGGTCAGATCACTCAGGATGGATGTTAATACCAGGTGTGTAGAGGACCTGTTGTGGAGGACTTTATTCTCAGCAGATTTTATTGAAATGAAATGGGGCAGTACCAAGCTAATATCTCCAACACTGTGTTCCCTGAAAGGTCAAGTTCACCAAAGTTAAACAAGATTTACCACAGATTGATGTTCCTTTTATTAATTCCTCTGAAATGTGGGGTTTTACTGCAGAATGTCCCTGTAAAAACGTCTTACATGTCGACTGTGTCATTCAAACGTTTACTGTAATATTTTATCCTCTGTCAGACAGAGAGAGACATTAAGGGAGAGAAGGGATCTCAGACTCAATGGAAATATGTGGCCATCCATGATTTATTCATTGCTCTGGAGATTTCTATTGTGGGTGTGACCACAAATGTTTATAGCAACCACATTTCAAATAATTCAAAAAACCCTGTTTTGCTTATATAGAATTAGTTTGATTCCCCAGAGCACATTCATCTCATAAAACTGCATCTGATATGATCAAGGCCTCAAACTGCATGTAAATATCGGGTGAAATAACTCTCAGGCATTAAATGCTGGTGTGTGTTTTCTTGACGTCTTAATGTGATCATAAAAGAAAAAAAAAACATTTTGACTCAATTAACATTGCAACAATCCAGAAAAACAGCTTTCTGTCACGATATGGCAACCAATAAAGAAAACATGGTTGCAGTATGTCTCCCTGAAGTCGTGTTTACAAATTTTATTCCATGAGAAAAATGTGGTTCAGTTTAACAGAATAACTCTTCTGCAACACCCAACATCAGGATTATTGTCTCCATCTTCTCACTATTTGTGCCAAACACTTAACTTATAAAGGCTTTAATCATGGAACCTGCAGAGATGTTGAATGTCTCAACAGAACAAAGCAGAAATATAACACACGTTCTGTAAAATAGCAGAATGACATGTTTGCATGTTTAAAATACTAGTGTTAGTAGAATATTCATCAATATTTGCAGCTGCAGCAATGACTGACCAACAGGTCTATGGATTATCCACAACATTATAGGAAATAGCTGTTTCTGTGTTTTAAATGTCATCAAGAGTTTCCTAAATCTGATTATTTTCTGGTTTCTTTAGTCTTTTATAATAGTAAACTGATGATCTTTGGGTTGTGCACTCTCAAGGGTTTCTCAAATCGGATCAAGTGAAAACTTTTCACTTTCATTTTTTACAGTGTTCCAGTGTTGTTTTTGTCTCTACTTTTCCCCGTTAATGAGCATAATCTAGTTAAAACTTAGCTATTACAGTTCCCTTGATGCTTCTATGGATTCTTCACTCATTCTCTGAGGATTTTTAGTATAAATGTATTTGGGATAGTGACAAATAATGTTTGGTAAGATGATTTTTAAAATACAGTTTTAAGAAGCATTCACCAGGTGTATATGTATATTTACTGTTCATGTTGGTTTCTTGGTATTTAACAGTCCATTTGTACCATTTTGTCTTTAAGAAAATCAAGATCTTGTGTGATTTTTGACACAAAATCACAAATAGTGTAACTGAAAAATGATACATTTTAAATATATAATCCACCTAGAATATAAAACTAGTTGATAGCATGTGTTTAATAGAGTTAAACTATCTGGTACATCACATTTTTGTCATTGACCCATTACTTTTGTACTAATTAACTAAACCATTTGCCAGAATTAGCATCAACAAGTGATAACACCATCATTTAAACTTGTGCATTGTACATACACAGTGAGTATAAGTACTATATGTAGAGGACAGTGGGAGGAATTTGAGGATTTTTCTGCACATTTCAGAGGGATGAATGAATCCGTGTGGGGCAGAAAGACACACAAAGATCACAATGAAGCCTCCTCATCCCATAATAACCACCTCCATTTTCCTGGACAACATACAGTAGCATGTATTGTACATGTGGGGACAAAGTGTGTCCACATTTCACTTGTGTGTTCTTTTACTGTAGTGACACCATGTTGACATGTTTTATTGTCAGCTTGTCGTAGGAGACAAATATGTGGACTTGTTGTTGTTAATTCAATAGAACAAAGAACATTTTCACATTTTCACATGCTTCTAAAACAAGTGGTTCCTAATCTGAGGGTCAGGAACTCCCACAACGGCTTGATGGATTAATCAAAAGCAGTTTCCAGGATAAGATGCAGGATAGTTTTTTTTTTTTCTAATTTCTCCATCTCCATGTTTTGTGTATTTCTTTTGCATTTTACCTCCTCGGGCCTTTAAAACGTTATTAAAATAAAGAAAAGTATTTCTGGAGATGCAGTTAGACAATTCATCAATAAGGCGATAATCTACTGAATATGTTGGGTTTTGGACTGTTGGACATTTGAAGATGTGCGTTTGGACTGATGATAACTTTAACAGATATGTTTCACTAAAAAATGATTATGATGAATCAGTTATCATTTATTTACATCTGAGGGGTCTCAAGTAAACTTTGCTTTATTTTAGGGATCAGTGGCTGAAAAGGTTGGGAACCATTGCTCTAAACACTCATACTCACACTAGTGTTTAGTAATATGATGAGATCTTTTATAAGAGGATAAACAGAATCAGAGTTTGGTGTTTAACTTAAAATGTTTACCTGTAGAAGTCGTGCAGCTGATTCTCCTGCACCCATCAGCTCTATATCTTATTTCCCCTGAGAAAATAAGTAAAAATGACAAGAAATGCTGTTCTGATAAAGTTAACATGTCCTAAAAAACATGAAAAATGAATCCCCTGAGTTAACACCCACTCAGTCCTTGGGAAGGTTCTTTATCTTACAAACCAGTTCATGTCTCACTCATTCATCACTCGCTCTGTATTTGACAGAAACTTTGAACATCCACTTACATGTAAGTGGTTTTCTCAACAGAGGTCACAGCTCAATAATCTAAAAACTCCTTTAGAACAGATTCATAACACTGATCATCATCTCTTATGAGAACATATTGAAACTGACTAATGGACACAACATCCAACTAATACTAACAACGTTTGCTGTTTCCAGTCAGAGGAAAATAGCAAACATTTACCTTAATGCAGCACTTAAAGAACCTTCATACAAAAAAGGGTTCATCCTATGAGGAGAATGAATGAGCTCAGCAGGTTTGATGTTGTGTCTTTATGAATAAAGTTGTTCTAGGGGAAAATAACTAGCCTTTACATTCATTAATGAACTGGTTGTTGCACCTGCAGAAAGGAAACTATAAGACTCATCATCATCTGGGGACCATGAATATCTACACCAAATGTCATTCATGTTTTGCCTGTAGAGTAGTAGATGTCTTTCCCTGGAACAGATCAGCAGCGTTAACCCTCTATTGCATGCAAACAGATTTTATATCACAGCTTTTTTAGAAAATGAAGATAAAGTAATCGTTGCCATATGGAAACTATCCAACAGTGTTAAAGGAATAGCTTGACATTTTGAAAATATACAAGCTTGCTGAAAAATGGATGCGGACTAATAGATGCAAAGCATGACTGCACACAGTTGGTGCCAACATCCTTTTTTTTAAACCTGTGCAGAAATGTTGCACTAAAGTAGGACACTACATCACAGATGGGTGTGATCACAAGACTAACAGACCACACCTGTCTGTGAGGTCAAAGGATCAAGATCCCACAGAGGAAAGAGTAGTTGTGTTTTTCCTCCAACCACAATTTAGCGTGAATCCCTCTTTAAGTGCCTCACACCTTAGTTATCTTACAGTAAAAGGATGAGTTGATCTATGGAGCAAAAGTGATAATCAAACCTTCTGATACAAAACAGGAAGGCAGCATTAGATAAAATCATTACATGTAATGTGCAAGTTTACCTAGAAAAATATAGTGTAGTTGTTTTTGTGTGGGTAGCCATTCATCTCCAATATGGCGCTAATGCATGACTGACATAAGAAAATCTTCTGAGAAGGACTTCAGAATTTAAGAATTGCCTCATAGGTTCAGAACATTCAAATCAAAACCAGAGGTTCTGGGTTAACGTTAGCTTTAGAGGCTCTGGGTTAACGTTAGCTTTAGAGGCTCCAGGTTATCATTAGCTTCAGTGGCACTGAGTTAGTGTTAGCCTAAAGAGGCTGTGTGTTAACCTTAGATTCAGTGGTTCTTTGTTAATATTAGCCTCAGCATCTCTGGAATTAGCGGCCCAGGGTTAACGTTAGCCTCAGAGTCTCCAGGTTAATGTTATCTTCAGCAGCTCACTGTTATTACTAGCTTTAGTGGCACTGAGTTAACCTTAGATTCAGTGGCTCTGTGTTAACGTTCACCTCAGTGGTGTAGGTTAACATAAGCGTAGCAGCTCTGAGTTAACATTAGCTTAGCAACTCTGGTTTAACATTAGCCTCAGAGGCTCTGTGTTAACTTTAGATTCAGCAGCTCTGGGTAGCTTGTAGTGGGAATATGTGACTTTTTGGTTTGTAGTTTTTCTAATCACAACTATCGCGTGACTTTCTTGACTTGCAAAATCGTATCTTTTTAATTGATGAATGTCACGTTTGTACTTCATGGCATAACTCAAAGAGCATCAAAAATGACTTCCATGTGTATTTTTCAGCAATAAGGTCCCATGTGGTCCACCAGAAAGGTAAATAAAGATGGAGGTGGTTTGAATGAGCCTATTTAGCTGTTTAATATTTCTGACTTTAGACTTTTGGAAACTGAAAGTGATTCTACTGGCTGAGGGACCATGGGGTCCAATTTATTTATTTACATATTCCATTCTCTCTTTAAAACTTTATCTATTTATAATATTTTATGATTTAATTATCCTCTGCAATCTCTATGCATTTATATATTTTGTATAGATTTTATATACAGACGAGTGTTGAGCTGAAATCATGCTTTATGGCGCCTATTAAAGTGTGTTTACAGGCTAATAAACATACACATACAGAACCCCTGCCCTTCCAAGTGTGGCTAATAGGTAAATTGTTAGTTTATAGCTGCTCAATTACTGAAAGGACCATAGACAACTTACAACACATCACTTTAATTATCACCTCCACCATGTTAGATGACTGGAAGTCCTGCTTTTGTTTTATTTATTTATTATTTTTTTATTTTTAATAGTGCATCTTCACATAGAAAGGAGCATTAATTCTGTGCTCAAATTTGGAAAAGGACGACGCTCCAGACAGAGCAGCCAGATGTCTGGAGCACATGGTTTCCTAAGTCTGTCCTGGATTAATCTGGTGGAAACAATCCCTCACCCTGCAGGGAATGAAGCCCCAGGTGCACCTACACACACACACACACACACACACACCCCTCAGGGTGCACAGCTCCCCATCCTCTCAACAGTATCTGGAGTGACTGGCAGCAGCGATGGGGGAAAAACACGGATCTGGAAGGTGGTGAGGTTAAGGATTGGGAGCTGGATTGGGGTCATTTTGCTGAGTGGATACGAGACCATTCACACTTCTAATAGTTTCCAGGAAATGTCAAGTGGGTTTTAATCTACTCTGCCGTTGTAAAGTTCCAGAGGTAACCGCAGGATTTAGATTTAATTCCAGCTGCTATTTCCCCCCAAACGAGCATCGGTGGTTAATCAGTGGTCGGGATCTGATTGCTCTTCAGTGTCTTCACCTTCGGTTCCGCTTACATATTTACAAACACTGGGAAAACTCAGTGGAAGAGCTTCTGACGTTTTGTGATTGTGTAGTGGAGCCAAGTCAAACCGTCTTTACATGTGGTTTGAACGTTTGAGCCAGTGGAGACGTTGGTGCCAATGGTGTCGTCACCTACTACTTTTCTAGGGGTTCACTGCTCTGTTTAAGGATGATACAGCACACGCATCGAAAGCTACCGATTGATATTAAGGTGATATGAGAATTGACTAGTTTTGCCAGTAAATGAGTAAAAATGTATATTTGGGTGTTAACCCATTGAAGCCTATGAGACTTGAGACTATGAGACAGTCACTTTATACTTGAAATAAAAAAATCTTTTAAGTTTCCAACTACTTCCTGTCACATGACGTCTTCAACTTCCTCCTGAGAACATGGAGAAGACAAACCCTCCCAGAAAGAGTCATTTTATTTAGATTATTATGATTTTAACCCTGACATGTTTATATCTATTTAATCATTCAAGTCTCTAGAATAATCCCCCTAAAAAGAATGTTGTACATGAGATAAATAGGTTTTTGTTTATGGGCAGATTTGTACAAGTGGTGACTATAACAGCCATTAACAGCAAAAAAGAAAATAGTACCATATGGGAATAAAATAGATATATAACATGATTGTTAGTGACTCAACAGATATAATTATATGCATGAAATCTCTGCTTCAATGGGTTAAAGAACCTAAACATTAAATCTTTTTAGGGATCAGTGAAAAATAATGTTTGACAAGATGAGAAAGTAAAAAAAAACAGTTTTAAGAAGCATTCATCAGGTCTCTCAAAATGTACATTTAGTGTATATGTTGTTTTCTTGTTCTTGTTTCTATGGTGTTTTCTTGTTTGTTGGTTTTAAATATATAATCCACCTAGAGTATAACACTTACTATTTTTAATTTTTAACCCTTTTAAGACGGTTAAACTATTTGGTACCAAGTTTTTTAGGGTTACACCACATCACATTTTTCTCACTGACCCATTGACCAATTTAATGATGCTCACATTTAGTGAGATATGAAAAGGTGCATGAATCAATATTTTCTACATAAATAATTGATTAAATAACCAGATTTAATGTTGAAGGAGTCACTTGTAGGTATGCACCTGTATGCAACTTGATTTGATCACATATATACAAATAAACACTGACATGGCTCAGTTTCTGCTGGATGTGAATGGCTGTTTATTACTAGCTAGCTTGCTCGCTTAGCATTTATTGTTTGTTAAACTGCCTGCAAGTGGCATAAACCCATTGGGATGGCTTTATTGCTAAAACGGACAGCAGTAGCTAAATGAAAAAATGCATCCAAACTGACTCTTAACATTGGCTGCTCCACATGTCACAGATTTTTAACGTTAGCGTAGCAACGGAACAGGCTAGGAGATTTAGTGCAACTAACCCTAAGCATGAGTTTTCTTTTACAGACAAATACCAGCCTGTAGTACATGAATACCAGAGAACAGACAACATTTTAATTGTCGTTTGGCAGAAATTGGCAAAAATGAAGCTGATAAAATATATCACTGAGAAGGCTGCTTAGAACATTATGGAACTGTTATGAATGATAAATGTGCTGAGGTCACGATGACATTTTATGTTTTAAGATGGTGGATGGTAAATCTATGTGCTTACCAAGATGGATATTAATACCAGACACCCACTTTAATTAGCATTCGAGGCACACACAGTATAAATACCAGGTGTAAAGGGCACCTTTGTTTATTTCTAATTGCATCTCCTCTGCTACAATACAGCCCGATGTGGGCCAGCAGCCTGTTTACTGCCGGTAATCGCTTCTTCACTTCCCACAAACCCCTGCTGCTCTCCCAGGAATACACACGGCATATTAGGAGTGATGAAGCCGTGGCAGATGGGCACGCTCGCTCTCCGTGCCCACTCGCCTTATTTCGCGTCGCGGGCTGCTGAAGCAGAGCGTCATTATCGGCTAAGTGGCCAGGTCTCTTTTCTGAGAGGGAGATGGAGAGACTGGAGTAAGTGATGGAAAGGGAAGGAAGCGAGGGAGCATGTCTTGTGCCGTCGGTTCAGGTAATCAGTGGGAGTGCAGCCGTTAGCCCTGCTGAGCCCTGGGGGGGATGTTGTCTTTAGCCTGTCATGCTTCACAAAGCTACTATCCATTTACTGTGGCACTGAATTAAAGGCCTGTGATTTATTTGAAGGGGTCCATCTTACACGCTGAGAGGCTTAAACGCAGTCATTAATTTCCTGGGAATCAATTACGTGAAATGGCTAATTAATACATATCTAAATTAATCAGAGGCAGAGGGAATCTACACATATGAGCGCCGTAATGGGTTGGTTCATCATGGAGTCCAACGGTGAAATGGCGACTATTATCGCTGATGGCAGCACTGCCCACGCTAATGGTCGTGTCGCTTATCAGGACCACGGGTGTGTAATTGTTCAGGAGGGATTCCGCTAACAGTGAAAGGCAAAAACCCATTTAAAAAAAAACAAAAACGCTGTTGCAGAACAAATAGCATCAGACAATGTGTTGTGTATTCGCCACATGGAGTATCTTTCCAGGAAATTCAGAAAAAAAAAAACAAAAAAAACAAAGCATAGAGCAACTAAGGAAACAATACAGAACACACAACAACCTTGATAAAAATATATCATATTCTGAGGAAGGCTGTAGCCAGGCAACAACACAGAATCACACATGAGGCTATATTGATTCTATTAGACTCGTGCAGTGCTGCTTGGAAATACTGGTTACAGCATCTTCAGGAACTGCTCATGCAATCGACTTCACACTCAATACTTCACTTCCTCTGGTCCTCAGAAATACACCTGCCTGGTGTAAAGATGATCAGCTGAATATGTGTCATACATGTTATATACCTGTTTTTAACTGGTTCAACTCTCATCTCTCTGATCCACATTTCTTTGTAAGTATGGATCCTCCAGAATTCATGAAATCAAATGTGGGGTTCCCCAGGGGTCATTTTTAGGTCCATTACTTTTTCAGCTTAGTTAATGGGCCACATATGGTGCAATCTGATGTCAAGTGGGTAAAAATAGACATAAATAACACCTAGAAATTCCTCTACCCTTTTTTATGTAAAATAATTCATTATAGATATTTACACCATTATCTTCCATCATCATAATATTCAACCTACAAAACAGGAAAGGCAACATAAGAAAAAAGAGTGCAATTTCAACTATATTTTCTCAAATACTCCATATTCAATGAGTCTATTGTTGCATGGGCTCCAACTAACAACAATTCCAATAGTCAATTCATTGATCAATTATTGACCAACAACCCAAAGATCATCAGTTTACTATTATAGAGACTAAAGAAACCAGAAAATAATTAGAGAAGAGAAGCTGGAACCAGAGAATTTGGACATTTTCTTCTTTAAAAATGACTCAAATCGAAATAGTTGGCGATTAATAGTTGGCATTCCAATTGCATTTCAATTCAAAATATTTAATCACTTAATATTTAGTATTTTCAGCAGCAGGTGCAGTTATCTCCTGCCTTTCAAACCTTTTACAAATCCAAACTGTAAATATTGAAATATTCTCACTGACTTCACATTTCTGAATGAAACAGGAAGTGGTTCGTCTTATCGTCCAGTCATCCATTGGACCGCATTGGAAACTTTAGCAGGCCAGTTCTGGCCCCTGGGCCTCATGTTTGACTGATACTGTATAAACCTACTTGAACATGTCCAGTCTTTAAATATTTTCATAATCAACTATTGTGCAATTCAACTTAAATAAAAGGGGCCATACTTCAACCTGGGAAGGGCAACATCAAGTGTTTGTGGTAAATAGACTGTGGAAGTCTCAAAGTGCATCTGCTGCTTTAGTTCAGTTATGCAACAGGGAAGGTGGATATAGATCAGTGGATGTAGTAGTTATTAAATCCTCTCAGACACTCACAGCTCTGAAACAGATGAGTGTGTTATACATGACGACAGCTCAACAAACACAACGCTTCTTCTTCTGAATGGAAAATGGGAGCCTTGAACACAGATCACCACAAATCCTGCAGACAAACACAGATGGAGGAGTTATTTTCTCCAGTTGGTTACTATAGCAATGCTATAATAAAATGTGCTTGTTAAAGCCATTTACATGATTCTATATCAGACTGACGCTATTTCAGAAACAATTCCAATACATGTGATGTAATATGTCCCAGAGTTATAGTTAACTATTCCATTCATCAATAACTATTTTGATAATCGATTCGAGCCATTCTCATGTTGTGTTACCAGTCAAATCTGACCCTTTCAAAGTGTTGGTCTCTGAAAACGGGATTAATTTAATCAGATTCACTTAAGAATCCTTTGACTTTGTACATAAAGTTTTGTGGTTTTTATTCAACATTTTTATAATCTTGGTGCTCTTGGACAAAAGTGACCAATCATCATCATTTTAAATAGTTTAAAACAAATGTCCTTGGTAACTTTGACCCAAAGTATTCTGTGATAAACAGTAGATTATGTTTCATCTGATTATTTATTATAGTCAAAATAATCCAGAAATTTAGTTTTTTTAGAACTCAAATTCCAGACGTATAAGTTCAGATCAATGAGACAAACAGGCCATAAATAACAAATAAAAGTTCAAAACTTGTAATGTTCACAAAAGTTATGTTGATGAAATAAAATCTAACACAACAAGAGGGGATAATATATGTATTATTACAGTTTTTATGATGAGTCTTAATGGAACGGATAAATTTGACCAGGAACATCACATTAGTTAAAATGAATAACAAAATGTGTTCTGGTTCCAGCTTCTGTATTTTATATATTACACTCTTCTATAATAGTAAACTGATGATCTTTATGGACTGTTGTTCTGGACAAAAAAACACATTTTAGGTTGCATCTTCAACTTTGGACTTTGGCTGGATGGAAACAGCCATTTTATAAACCAAACAACTAATCAATTCAATAATCAATAGATTAATGGATCAAAGTAGTAATGTGTGCATGGTCTCATATTTATTACGTAATGACACAATGCAACTCATTTTGGTACCATAGATATGTACATACACACATTCTTTCCTTTCTAGTCAGATGATGCTGCTACAGCGCCACCTATTGGCCACATGGCACCAAATTTGTCGTGTTCACTCAGATGTCACATTCTCAAGATATTACTTTTTTTGTAATATAAGCCCCACACACAGCAATTGAGAAAACTTAAAATCAGCTACAAATAATTTTCTATTTGGATGCAAATGGGCTGATATGGATAGGTTTGTCTGGAAAAAACGGTTCAGTTACAGTTCAAAAGATCTTTTTTGTCGTTTTGTCTGAGAAGATCACATCAAATTCACCACTGAACTTCCTTGAGTCCACAGCAATACACTCAACATGTGTGAGCATGACCACGATGAACTGTTCTTGAGATATGCAAGGAAAATTCAGTCAGACAGACAGAGATTGCGTGCAGTATAGATATATACCTACCACAGGGGTATCTCAGCAGGTATCTGGTCCTAATGCACTGCTGCACTACAAGGAGCCACATAAAGCTCCAGATTGATGGAACAGTTTGTAGACAGAATGACTCATATCAGCTGTCATAGAGAGAAAACGCACACAAGCCTTCTGGCAGACCAATAACTCGATAATAGGTTTATATGACTTCACAGCATGATACCTTCTACGTGTGAAATTTCTGCATAAAACTCATACAATTTTGAGCTTATGTGCCGAGATTCCTTCCCTCATATTACTGATAGCTGTTCTGTGTAGCATTAAGGTGGAATCATAAAAGTCAAAGATGTTTGGCTGCGGTGAAAATCCCCCCACTGAGACAGGCCTGTTATAAACAGGAGATTGTAAGCAACTTTGGCAGAAAATGAAACATAAATTCAAATGATTATGAAATTCACTGCACACATCCTGTCTCAGGAAAGTATGTAAAGCCCATCCTTTGGGAAGGGAATCTGCCTTTTTTGACATGGTTCACACAGTACACATGGAAAAAACCCTTGAACACAAAATAAAAAGGTGAAAATGTAATAAAACTGATAACATGGTGTTAGATACTCAAGTATCATACAAGTACTTAAGTATTTAAGTAAATGTAATCAGCTATATTCCACTACTGCCAACTCAGGCAATGAGTACTAATTAGTACAGGGTGGGAGATGACCTCACCATGTAGGATTTTTATTGTTATTATGAAAATGCTAAACCTAGCATGCTAACAAGTTTACAATGACTAATATGTGGATGTATAAATGCTATGTTTTTGAGGCACTCATTTTGCTTATTTGCATTTGCAACATTAAGATGTTCACCACGTTAGCTTAGTCTGTTAGCATGATAAAAATCTGCTAATTAGCACTAAAACAGCTAAGGATGATGGGAATGTCACAAATGGCCAGAAACAGAAGTGTTATGATAAATTACACTTTTGATGTGGCTGGTGGAAAAGTTATGGGTTTACCAATGTTGTAAAACCCCAAAATGGTGCGAGGGTGAAAGTTGGAGGGTCTTTACATTTAAGCCACTAGCAATTCTAAACAAAATAACTAGTTTTAGTTTAAGGAGGACATGTTGGAATAATTAACGCATGAATGTTTGTTGGAAATGGTTGATGTATTTCCTCTCGTCTTAATGCTAAACTAGACTAAACACATTCAAAATTGGAGCGAGATTATTAGGCTGTTGAAGTACATGATGGAGTAGAATGTAATGACATCCACAAACACAACGTAAATACGTCTCAAAATCAGTCTCACATCTGCAGCAGCAAATATTCACGTAGGCCTACACAAATAGAAATGGCAGCCATGCAGATTAGAACTGACAGAGACTGAAACAGAGCGGGACAGGGCCACGCTGCATTTACTGTAACCACGGCAACAGTTGATCATCTCTTTTTAATCTATTCAACATTTGTTAGATGTGCGATAACAGACGCACGCATGCAACAAGAGCAGGAAATGTTCTCCCTGCTTTGAATAAAACCCTTGTATTCACTTCACTGAATCTCGTTTCACGTCCCTTCACTGGCCTTATTGTTGTCTTATCCCACTTGTGAATTCGCTTGGATAGAGAGAATATGTGCACTTCATTTCTCTGTGACTTATATTGTGATGATTGACAACCTTTTCCAGCTTCCAAACCAAAAACTTTGCTTGTAACTGGAGCCTACATGAGCAAATCTGGCAAGGGAGACGGTTTCACTGGACCAAAACCCCCCTAAAAATGACCTGAGGGATGGAAGGAATGTTGGCATCTCCTGTTGTATGTGATCTACAGTTGTTTCTGTCTTTCTCCCCCATTCTGCCTTTGCTGCCTGTGAAGATTTACTCTCTCTGATGCACGTCTGTCAGATCAACAGTTCATTGAAGGCGGTGGAGGGATTTATCTGGAATTTACTCTTGGAATCTTATTTTTTTTTTTGACTGCATAAATTACTGAAGAATCTAGCCAGTGGGGAGGAATTGTTTCACATTTTTATGTGCATATTAAAGGATTTGAGTTTCATCTTATTCTATCTAGGACACTGTCAATACACCTTCAGGTTCTTTACACAGGTAAAACAAAAACAACATCATTATCATTCCTTATTTTGTTATAATCCGCTGGTCCAGACTTGAGATAAAGAATTCTGTTGATGTCTTCAACTACAGTGAAAACAAAATGCCCAAGGTGCATTTCACACAGTTTGCACCAATCACATCAAATCTCTCATGGTGTTTATTCATATTTTTGCATCGTAGTTACGTCATGCAAAAAAGTGTGTCTTTTGGTTTGAACACAATATTAGACTATATATTTTAAACATAAAAACAACATTGCTACTTTGCGTTAAAGGTACCGTGCATAGTTCCTGGTGCCACCTAGTGGGTAAGGTACAAATTGCGACAAATTGAACCTCCTGTGTTACTACTTTGCAAGTTTAGACCCATAATCAATTCATGGTTTGTCATGCTTCATCTAAGAATGAATAGAAAACCTCCTGCACACTGTCTACACTTGTTAAAAAGAAGAAGATTTAACCTGTTTCCCCCCCAGGTCCCCGATGGGGGATTTCATTTATAAATATTTAATCCTTCTTAATAAGTGGAGTAGCAGCACCAATATGTTCATGTAACACACCAAAATGTAGACAAGAAACTCAGCTACAAGACTATATCAAACATTATTAGCTTAAAAAAACATCATTTCAACCCTAAGCAGTAATATGAGCACATAGAGAAAGCGTATATCGATATTTCTGCATTTTTGTGGTTAGGTCCACCTGGACATACCTGTACTAAAACATCTCTAAAACCTTTTAAGGATGGAATTTTGTGCAATTACTTATAAGACTTTACTGCTCTATAGATGGATTGGGCTACTAACCCATGATTTTCAGGTGGTTTTCAATGTAAATAGATTTGTTTGGGGGTGAACAATTTTCACTTCTCTGCTTTATTCTAGCTGGATGTACATCAACACTACATTTTAAATAGATTCTGTCACTGATACAACTATCTCACAGGTGTTAGCTTTATTTAAACCCCAGATCATTCAGTAAACCCTGTAGTTGTAGAGATAAACTACATTAAGTCTGGACATTTTCCAGGCTGATAAATAGACCTAGAGGGGAACAGGTTAATATGAGTTTCAATGCACAGACCTTCATTAAGTTATGTAAAATGGTAGAAACATATGGCACCTGATGGCCATCTACTGTATATTCAGTCATGTCAAAGATTTTTGTATTTTAGGCTTTACTCTCTTTATCGTTCTGCATCATCAGTGCAAAACCAATTTTTGGCATACTTCTTTTGTTATACCATGCTGTTCTTACATAACACTGAAACAGAAAGTCTCCCACCAGCAGAGGTTTAAGTGGCTTAACCTCAGGAGTTGTGTTTTGAGTTGAGAGGTTAAGTGGCTGAAATTGGAGCTCAGAAGATAATCTGTGTAAAACTTGTTCCTGAGCAGAGACTCGTAAGGCAGACAGAGTTGTCTTAACCACGATCTCAGACCCGGTCGGCCGCGATGCCTCGTCTGCTGCGACGCAACAGATGTGAAAGGCATAAAAACCGGATTTACAGACTGTAGCTGGAAGTGGAGTCTGAGTTAACAATATTGTTCCCATTCCATCATTTTTAATGGTGCCTTTGTGTCCTTGAGACAGAGACAAAAGCTGACAGCGAAAACAAGATCAAATAAACCATTTCAATTATGAGGAAATGGAAACGATGGGGGAATCATTTCACAAAGTGAGCCTCTTCCATATGGGCATCAGGGAACAATAACATGGCGCTGTCACCAGGGAATTCCAGCTCATCTAAAATTCCCCCTTAAATGCCTCCATTAGGCCCGGAGGTATCAGAGCTGTAATCTTGGCTTTATTGCAATTCCTTTATGGCGAGAGGTCAACCAGCAAAGGGCAGCGACCTCGCCGCAATCCCGTCCGCAAACGTCACTCTCGGATGCAGAAGGGCCGAGACGGGGTAGTGACAGCGGCGGCACGCCCCCAGCATTCACCCGCCAACTTCATTAGCTTAATATCTGTGGACATCTGTTTAATGGGCGGCCTGTTACTACATCTTACCTAATCAGAGGACTCCGCTGGGAAATCATCCTGAGGAGTTAGAGACGCCACCGTGCAGCAGCATCACTGCCATTCACACGGCCGCTCTATCATCGCTGTAATGAGCATCTCTGCAGAAAGAAAACAAAGATCCACTTCCTGACAGCTTTCTTCCTAGTTTCTTTTATGTGAGGGAGGGGGATACCATTATAATGCTCCCTTGCAAGATCCCAAGATGAGCGTGCAGGACAGATTTGTATTCAAGTGTTAAAACCAAAAGGGCAAACAAAAGCTCCTGCAGTCCCTTTAGGGCCTTGCAGAATTTGACAGAAAATGTTGTTGTTATGTAACTATAAATGGAATCTCTCTGTCTGAATGCTGGGTTTTTCCTCTGCATATCTTTAGAAGGGTTCATCCGATCCATGTTAAACTTGGCGGGTGTGTTCCCGGGGAAGTGATGAAGTTGATGAAATATTGAATTTGGTGCAATTTGGCCAAAGGGTGGCGCTATAAGAACGAAGGTTGTTCCTTTAACTTCTTATAGGTAGATACGTTTTTTTCACCACTTCTCTTCTCTCTCCACAATCGTAGTAATATTTTTGATATTACATATACAGCTCTTTAAAAAACATGAGACTTTTCTGAAATCGGCATCTCTACATGTATTCCAGCCATTTCATTCAAGCATCTGTTGAATTCCAACACATGAACACCTCATTCTGCTAAAAGAGAAACCAGGAGTGGAATAAAGTCACCAAGAACAATATTAAAGACTGTGGAGAACATGATAAGATACATTAAAGCTGAGATTAAATATAATGGTTATTGCACCAAATATCGATTTCTGAACTCTTCTTAAGTGTAAACATTAGTATTATGTTGTTTTAAAATTAATTTAATCTTATTTCTTTGCATTGTTTGAGGTCTGTAAACATTGCATTTTATTTGGAACTTGGGGGAAATGTTGTCAGTAGTTTATAGACTCAAACAAAAATGCTCATTTTGCCCAAACACATACACATAAATAGTCAAATAAAAAAAAATGATCATTTTTCAGGGATTATTTATTTCCAGAGCTGTAGTTTTGCTATAGCTGGCTCTCATGGTTTGCACAAATGCTGTGGGCAGAACTTATTTTCTAAATGTCACATCTCTTAAATGCTTTACACTACTGTAACCTCACCTGGTGGACATGTGTAGATGTGATGTCTCAGCGCCCATTATAGGTGGCCAAATACCATTGGCTATTGTGTCAACTGTCTACAAAAAGGAAGGACTATGGTCTATATGTATGTAATTTATATGTATGACTATGCATATCTCAGGAACCGGAGTGCAGGGCCGAGTGTGAAATCAATCAGATGAGCAGTTCTTGAGAATGTTGCAAACAGCCACTAGTTGGTTTACACTGAGTTAAGGAATAGGTTCACAATTTCCCAGTCTGTCTTAACACAACAGTTCAGTATCCGTATGAACACTGAAAGAGGTTTTCTTTACTGTAATCATTCCTCCTGCTCATACTGGCCATTAAAAGATCCTTAACATGTGTTTTCAATGGAAGTGATGGGGAACAAAATCCACACAGTCACACACGTAGATGTGAAGCTTATATGAGGCTTCAGCAGTCAGTCAGTCATACCAAGTGGTTATTTGGCATAATGTTTCTAGCATTAAATTCAATATTTGCGTTTCAGACAGTGTTTCCCCACTGAGCTGCAGTGGAATTAGAGTAACAAAGAGGGGGACGTTGAGACTGAAAAGAATGTCATGTTGAAAGATATCCACTCGATTTGACCGATTTAGCTTCAGATACATGTTGAAATACACTACTGTTCAAGAGTTTGGGATTTCCATGAAAAGTTGTATTCACCACCATGAGTTGGAAAATAAATAGAAATTATAGTCAAGACTTTAATAATGTTAGAAAATAATTATTGGTATTTGAAATATTCATTTTTTCCTTCAAACATTACTTTCGTCAACAGATGGTCAGTTTTCTATCTTCTCTAAGCAGCTAAACTGTTTCCAGCTGTGCTAACATGTTAGCATCAAGGGTTTTCTAATCAACCATTAACCTTCTGATCAATGATCAAACACATTGATCCATTAGAACACTGGAGTGTTAGTTGTTGGAAATGTGCCTCTATACACCATTTACCACATTAGTGATGTATAGAGTGGATTTATGATTAGTTTAAAGTTATATTCATTGAAAAAAACAGTGGTTTTCTCTCAAAAATAAGACAATTTCATATTTTTTGAATGGTAGTCTACATGGTCGCACAGAAGGAGGACTGTGAATTTTGTCCCCTATGGCTTGTAATTCACATGGTAAGTGCATTACAAAGAGAACTTGTAAAGGTCAGTATTAACAGGAGGAATGATTACAGCAAGACAAAAATGTTAATTTGTGTTTCTGGCTGTTGAAAAACTGTGAATCTGTCCTTTAATGACTGTATTTGCCTGGAACGTTCCTTCCATTGTGCCAGTTTCTTTCCATCAAAATAGAGACTAGAGAGTTGAATAAAACACAGTCAAAGGAAGGAGGCTGTGATTCTTTGGTGAACAGCAACAAAAAAAAGAAGAATCATGATGGAATTCCAGTTCATGACAATTCCAGGTGCCTTTAAATCTCCACAGGCAGATTTGCAGTGATAAATCCATTAGCTGTCCATGTAGCGCCGGACACAAAACACAAACATATGCGGCCAGGCCTTTTTTATTCAGCATGTCCTCGGGTTTGTTTGGGCTGTTGGCAGCGAGACAGCACGGTCCGATGAGTTCACCATGTCAATGTTTAAGTTTGGAATGTGAATCACACGCGTTGTTCATCCTCTGCCTCATGTTCACCATCATTAAAATAAAAACGGAAATTCACATAATTCATTGTCATTCTTTTCCCGGTGTTTACAGGACACGTCAGTTTTTGGGAACTTGATGATGGTTGCATTGAATGCAAATTTCATGATGCCACTTCCCCAGTTTAATATTTCAATTGTTATGGTCTATTTAGAAAAAAATGTGTCCAAAACTATGGAGATAGACCTGTAGCAGCAATACAGTCAGCCTTCTCACACACTTAGCCTGAAAAAAAAGGCTTTTCCACGGACAACAAAATGAGTGGGTGGTTTTATTTCACAGTTTGTGTGTTAGCAGGAACACAAAAGACCTAAATATTTACAGAAAGACACATTTTTTTAAAATAATATGCCCCGTTTAATTCCAGACTACTGCAGCTCTAGAGCATCAATAACAAGGCTGATATCCAAGAAAAACCCTTTCAGCACATGTGATCTCCATCAGCTCTTGTGAACACGTTAAGCCTCGTTTATACTTCTACATACGTAGCTACGAAGTCAACGTAGTCCCCTACGCTGTAGGCTGACTTCACCTCCAAAAAATCCTGACTACTTGAGGCGTCAACGCGGACCTCCAGGGCTGTGATTGGTCAGTTCAGCTCCTCCAGGGCTGTGATTGGTCAGTTCAGCTCCTCCAGGGCTGTGATTGGTCAGTTCAGATGTGGTGGTCTCCAGTCGCCTCCACAAACAGCTTCTCTGCTGCTTCCGCTTCAACATTTGCAATAAAATCATTTTCTCTTTGATATCAATGAGCTACAAACACATACGCTGTATCCTGGTTGTCTGAAGGAGGATTAGGACCAAGCAAGAAAAAAAAAACAGGGAAAAAAGTCTGGTACAAATCTGAAATATACAACAGGAGAACAAAAAAAGTTCCCCGGAATTAAGGGGAAATGAGTGTTTTGGATGTTTTGGAATAAAAGCATTTTCTCTTTGATATCGATGAGCTCCAAACACACACTGTGTACACTGTACTGTAAGAAAACAGCAAAAGAAAAAAAAGCCTGGTACATACAGTCGGGAATATGTGTTATTTAGGTATTTTTGGCCTGTTTTTATGTTTTGTGCTGAAATTTAGTTTTTTACCTGCCGTTCGGTTCCCACTGTGAAGAGGAAGCATTGATTCATCCGACCAACACGTTCCCTCTACACAGAACTACGAATCCACAGGGTCTGCATCCTGTCCCATCTTTGTTTGGTGATTGGACTGATTCCCTGCTGTTCAACTAAACAGACCCCAAGGAATTAACTAATTATTCAGTCAATTGACAAAAACAAGGGAATTAACAATTCTGATAATCAATTTTAATCAATGTGAGTGATTTTTAATATCCAGCCAGGGACAACTAAAGCTGGAAATATTATGGCACCAAACAAATGGCTTGATTATTAATAAGTACTAAAATATTTGTTATTCGGTACCAAAGGAGTTAAACTCCAATTGTCAGTGTCACAATAGCAAAAGCAGAACATAACAGTAAAATATTGAACTGTAATATATAAATTAACCAAAATATCTGCAAAAAAATAGTCAGCTGGTCTTTATATGGTAGATGTACGTGATGTAGAAGTGTCTTTCTCCAGAATAGTGGACTCGACCTTCATTGTCTTCTCCTCTACCAATGTTGACATTATTCAAAACAACCATAAACAAATTCAGACCATGAACATAATAAACCGAGAGGTAAAAGATTAGTGTCACCACTGAATGTTCATCATAGAGACAACCAGCAGATCCAAAGCAATCAGAGGAAATGAATGATTTTCAGACTTTAATTATTCCAGAAGTAAATTTATAATAGAGTTGGATAATTACAGCTGCCCAATTAAAACTTGTTGATGCATCCATCACTCCTCAATTTCCCAAATGGTAGAAACAAGGATGCGAGAGGTTCTTTTTTTTTTAAAATCTTGTTTGTTTTATTTTTTTGTTTTCGCACAGTGACAGAGGAGCCCAGTCCACTGCAATACAGGAAGTGAGTGTTTTTCTGTGGGGAGCGATGGAATGCCAGAAAAAAAAAGGCCTGAGCTGAAAAAAAAGCACCAAGACAACCCGAGAAAGAATCCAGAGAGCAGCAACTCTTCCAGGAGGAGGGTGAGAAGAAGGGCTAATCTTTTGGGCAACACTACCCCCTGCTCAGCTGGAAAGGAATGCGCCTTTTCACAAGTTGAATTGAGGGCATGCCTGGCATGGAAATAACGCGGGTGGAGGGGGGAGAAGTCACAATTTCCCAGATTCTAAGGGTGGTGGTGTTGGTGGTGGGGGTAGCTTAATCTGGAGCAGCTCAAGTCTTTCCAATGAGTGAAGACAGCTGTGTTCCTCATACACATTATACAATGATTTATTAGAAATGTTCCACGGTTTAGCTCTTTTTGGACCATTATCAATACTGAAATGTTGCATTCATATGGAAGCTCAATGTTAATATTGAACTATTAAAAGTAACCTACCTTTAAACTACCTTTGAATTCAGTAAAAAGCAGACGGTGGAGCTTTAGTAGTTACTAGTCCAAGAAACTAGTCCAAGTCTCTTAAACTGTCTTATCAATAATACAAAAAAATCATGAATACATAATCATAAAGGACTCAAATTCTGGTAATGTCAACACTTAACGCTGCAAACGATCAGTGTCCCTGAACGCATCATTTCATTCACACATCAAGCAGCTCAGCCAGTTTTATTGTAAAATACTAACCACAAAAACAATCAAACATGGGGAAAATGGCTGTTTTCCATCTGCAATGACTTGTGTGAAATCCTAATGTACACTGCAAAAGATTAAATCTTATCATGAGAAATCATTTATCATAAATAGTCCATTATTGAGTCAATTTATCTTGAATTATCTTATTCTGTTTGTAGGCAATTTTACTTATTTCAAGCTTTTTAAAGAATTTGAGTTTAAAAAAAAGCAGAATTGTGACATAAAATGCCTTTAATATGAGGTAAAAATACAACACTAAGAAAAATAAAGTCAAACTGATTAATTCTTAACAGTGCCAAAAACAAGATATCAATCAACCAATTGACAATTTGAGCATGTTTTTTTTTTTGATTTTTTAAAACTTTTCTGCATCATTTGTGTGTTTTCTGCTTCAAATTTCAGTGTCATATCATATCATGTCATATCATATCAAGGAAAACACAAAAATTCTGGCACCAGGTGAAAATTATATCGTGATTCATGTCAATAAATCATGAGGGTGTTGGCGTTTTTACATTGTATTTTTTAGCGGATATCTTACAACAAGGTTGAGTTCACAAGGCAGTTGTGTGGTATTCATTGAGTTTTGGACAGTATTAGCCTGGTTGGCCGCTGACTCCACAGGCTGATTCTCAGACATGGAGTGGATTGTGTAAAGGAACTAGAACTGTAGCCACACTTTAATTCACATCATACTGTAATGTAATGCAGAAGGTTCTGAGGCATCCAGGGTTGCTTTCACAAAGTCAACACACACAATTTAATCTTCGGTTCCGTTTTGTGTCTGCAGTTGGAATTGAATGAATTTACAAACTCTAGAAAGTCAGAACATATCACACCCTCAAACAAACAAATGAATCTTTTGGAACAAGTAAATGACGTGTTAGTCCTGAATGCTCTGATTTGAATGTTTTACACAGAAAAAATCTTAACAAGTGAAAATATATTGATTTTTGGTACAATTTGTCCAAGACTGAGTGGAATTACCTTGAATGATTTAGTCCATTGGTAGAAAATTCAACTTATTTAAACTTTCTTTTCTTGATTTTGGTAATTTTAGTCTTGTTTTCCTAAAATCAGATTAAATTGTTTGACTTTGTCTTTTGCCAAACTAAAGTTGCCAAACTGAGACAGAACAGTGATTCACGTCTATTTAAGGGTTAGATTATTATTTGCTTTAGAGTAATTATATTGATTGGATTATTTGATTTGTAGGCTGAAGAAATACTTGGTCCAGACTATAAAAAAACCTGGATGGTGGTTTGAAGGCAGATTTCCAACATGAACATGAGAAATGTTTCTTCCTGAAGTACCTGTAAATGAAATCAAAAGTTATTCAAGCTAATTACAATATATAAAATGCCTAATAGCTCAGCGGTAAAACCCAGCAACCCAGCAGTCCCACGCTGACACAAGAGGGCCAGCACTAGAAAAATAAAAAGCTGTTGTGTTCCTCGTCCTTTACTCTGGAACCGTAATTACATCCCTGCATCCTGATGCGAAGCAGATATGCACCAGGAGCTTTTAATAGGCTGTGTAAAGAGCCGGAGGAACAGCTGAGTGTGCAGGAAAAGTCCACCGCAGCACTTAGTTGCACCTCATGTTGCCGTTTCCCCCGATTCGAGGCGAGTTTTTGAGCTTGGTGCCGCTCCCTGTGGCGTCAAATGACAATACGAGTGTTCAGGTTGAACAAGTGGACACAACCAGGACTTTATTCACTTCAGTAACGTCTGTGAGTGAAGTTACAGCAACTGTTTGATTCATCTTTGTGTATTTTCCACCTCTTTAATTTGCTTAAATCTAAATGAATCTAAAGAACTTAACTTGTGTGATGTAATAGTATACGTTTGGGTCGAATAGGTAACCTACAAAGTAATGTTTGTTCCTGTCTTGTAAAATGAGAGGCCATGTGAATGTAAATCTTAAATCAATCTTGAAAGGCCAAGGTCAGAGGTCAAAGTCATATGTTGTACTTTCTTTAAATTGTCTCAAGGCAGCTGATCATCAGGAATAGGAACAAATGTTGATCGAGAGAGGTTTGACCAGGTATGGACACTTTAAGTTTGGAGGAGTTGACCTAAGAAGAGTATTTAAAGAAGACGTTTAGGATGAAGATGCTCTTGTATTCATCATGTTTTTGACATGTGTCAGGTGGTGACTTCTTTCTTCAGCACATCAAGAAACAATATTGTCTTTTTTTTTTCTTTTTTTTACAATTTTTTTTTTCCAGAAACGGCTGCTTTTTATTGACCAGTCAGAGATGCTTTATTATAAAAAACAACACTTTTTCACTTCTCATTTTAATTTACCCCCAAACTGAAATGCAACTATTTGCTGAGTCGCAGATGGAGAATGTGTGCCAGCTGTGTATGTGGCACAAAACTCACCAAATAAAGTGGTTGGAAAAGAGGATGTGATTTTATGATTAGGCCGACTTTTTTGTCTATTTGCGGAGGAAAATCTCCTTGGTAATTACAGAGGTAATATTGAAGTTTCCTCCCACGTGTTGCCTCAGGATTCAAGCTTCTTTGAGTCAGGCTATGAATAGAAAGCAGCAGAATGGGACTGGATGAGCTCATGACTTAAATTGTCAACATGAGGTCATTGGTAAAGCTCCACGTCACTGAAGATCATTTCTACCTGCAGGAAAAAGCTCCATTTCATAGATCGTGTGTATTCTACATATGAATGGAGGTTGGAAAAAGAAGCTGATTAGTCTCAAAAAATGCTGAACACCTTTTGTGTTTCAGAAGGCGACATTCAGGACCCTGTGTGGCACCATCAGACTGACTCTATACCACAGATATGCAGACATGGCTTTCATTTTCCCAGACTGCACAGCTGCTTTCAGCGACCAAACCATGGATGTATTATAGACCTGGATATGGCGCCAATTTTTCCCAGTGGCCACTCGTGGTACTGGAACAAAATATCCCATGCGACCCAAAAATCATTTTTCCCCTAGACCACAATAGTGAACCCTGTAAAAGTGTTGACAGGACAGCCCCAGCTATAACCCTGTTAATTACTGATCTTTGGATTCTAGATTTTTAAGTCATGGAATTTTTATCTGTCAAAAACCTAAGGGCCAGAATTCCCAGTGTGACGTCACAACTGTGTGATTTTAGTTTTCATCAAACAGTTTTTAATGTGGTCAGCAAGTGAATTAAATGACTCAAATTTGAGTTTTTGTATTTTTTATTGCAATTTGCATGCTTCCATTGCCCCGGGGCATGATGGGAGATGACTCTACTGTTCAGTCTCTATGGGTCACATAAACACACAGAAATAAATCTGGAAGTCAGGAACTTATTTGGCATCTATTGAAATGAATGGCTGCCATTTTTCAGTCCGTTATCCAGTTTTATAATACATCCCTGCTTGTTTCCTGCTGTCTGCTAGTGGTTTAACAGTGGGTACCCTCCAGACTTTCCCTTCCAGCTCCATCTCATGAAGATGAGGACCCCACACATGAAACACAGAGGCGTATTGGGCCAAAACGTGGTGAACCTGAACGGACCCTAACAGAGAGAACACAAACACCGGTGGCAGCGTGATGGGCTATTCATTAATGTGATTAATTAAGCAGCCACGGTGGGAAAGAGCAGCAAATAGCCTACGTCCATAATAACAGCCTGAGAACCAATGGACGTCGGTTATTGGACATATTGACACACAGGTCTGTGGCAGTAACATGAGACCAGAGCCAACTGGAATAGAAATCGAATAAAGAAAGAAAACGGTTAGATTAAAGTGAAAAAACAAAGTAGAAGCAATAGAATGCTTAAACTTTATTAAAGATCATCTCGTCTCAAAGTAAAGATTCTTCTTGCACCACCACAACTTTGTCTTTTATTAGTTTTTAGATGAAAAACATATAATCATTAGTTTATTTGTGTTTTTCACATATTACTACAATAAGAAGAAAGTCTACATTGTCTCCTCTGATCACATGGATAAAATATGCGATAAAATGTGTCCCAATGAAAAGGACCAAGACTAATGCATCTTATGTTTTTGCAGGGGACAAAATCCTATTTCATTAATGGGGGGAAAATACAATTTTCAGAGAATATTTTTTGGAGGGGACAAAAAAATAATACTAAAAATACCATACTAACATAATAATCTGGACCTATCTTCTTCCCTCTCTTCCTTTACAACTTACCTTGCAGGTTTGGAGCACTCAACATTTTCAAATGTTTTAAACAATGGTATTAAAAGTAATAATAGTAGTTATAGCAGTGTTTCATATTTATTTATATTTATATGAGGTAAAAATGATGGACTACGTCCTCCTCCCTCTCCTACTTGCTGTCGCTATGGTAACTTACATCGTTAGAGCTCGTTAACGATCATTAGATCTGATCTTAACCAGCAGACTGCTCTACATATTAGTTTTATTTGTTTCTTCCACGTAGCTAGCTGCTAGCTGGCTGTCAGAATTAGCCGCTAGCCACTGGCCCCACCCACTGGAAAACAGCATCTGGATCAAACCACTTTGAGGAAGGGGTGGGGGGGTTATAAAATTTCAACAATTAAGAAAAGCATTGTTTTACATTTTATTTAGTGTCAAAATTATTCATTTGTGTTTACTGAGATTTTTTGGGGGGGACAACTTTGTCATGTCCCACGTATCCCCCCCCGGTATTTCCACCCATGTGTATTTTTATCAGTCTAGCTGATGTTTACAGATGTTCACCTAAAACCAGAAAACTCTCTGTTTCTCTGGTAGCAACACGTGCTGACCTGTGGCATCGTGGTGCAACTCTTCCCCTGACCTCCCGGGGGTCAACCAGCATTCACACAACAATGTGACTGTCAACACTCATTCCCGGCGAGGGGAGCGCCGTCATCGCCGGCCGGCGTCATTAGAGACGGCTGGATGAGCTTCTATGGCCGACCCAACGCTGAGCAGGGTGCTCCGTGACCCCTGTGAACGCCCCCTCACTACTCGCCTCAACGTCTCTCATGGAGACAGAAAAATGTAGTGAAAACACATGGGATGTAGACAGATTTATGTTTTTCTTTTTATGCAGATAAAGCTTTGGGAGGGGAAAATATGAGCATCTTATATGGAAAGAGCCAGTAAGTGTTTAAGCTGCTGCCTTAACATGAGCTTAAAGCACACGTCTCTCTTCTTCTTCTGCAGGGGAGTCATCTGCTGTCAAGCCGAGCCGAGAGAATTCAGCCTTCAGCTGCGTCCGTGCAGTTAATAATGCTCCAACTCCCTTTTTTCTACAGTCTGAAGCTTCATATCACAAAAAGGACTGCAATTTATCTTATCGCTAGAGCACACTGAGCCTCAAGTCAAAGCTGGGCTGGACGATTTGAAAGAATAATCCAATTGCATTTTTTCCCCAAAAATTCGCAATTGCAACATAATATATATTTAATTTTGTATTGATTTCTTTTTCATTTTATTCTATGTTTCATTATTTTTCTCAACAAAATATAATGAACGATTTAAGTATGACCAACACAATATTAAATACATATAGTGTCAAATGTTTATATTTGGGCAAAAAAATGTAATATCTTTGCCCATAAAGCTGTTATATAGCAGCATACAGCTGTTATATAGCAGCATACAGCTGTTATATAGCAGCATACAGCTGTTATATAGCAGCATACAGTTGTTATATAGCAGCATACAGCTGTTATATAGCAGCATACAGCTGTTATATAGCACCATACAGCTGTTATATAGCACCATACAGCTGTCATATAGCACCATACAACTGTCATATAGCACCATACAGCTGTTATATAGCACCATACAGCTGTTATATAGCAGCATACAGCTGTTATATAGCACCATACAACTGTCATATAGCACCATACAGCTGTTATATAGCACCATACAGCTGTTATATAGCACCATACAACTGTCATATAGCACCATACAGCTGTTATATAGCACCATACAGCTGTTATATAGCAACATACAGCTGTTATATAGCAGCATACAGCTGTTATATAGCAGAATACAGCTGTTATATAGCAGCATACAGCTGTTATATAGCAGAATACAGCTGTTATATAGCAGCATACAGCTGTTATATAGCACTACATAACTGCTGTTTGTGGAACAAATTTGTACTTTGTCTGTTCTATCGAGTCATAATCTGTTGTACAACAGATTAAAGGGCAGCATGAAAAGTTGAAGCTTGTCACATGATCATGTTATAATCGCACACGTTGCGGTTAGAAAATGACACCTTATCATATCGTGATATTATCACAAATGCATTCAATCATTCAGCGGCAGCAGAAGCCGTTGGTTAGAGCTCAATAATGTAATAATCTGGAACACATTAGGATAAATGTGCGTTCCCATATGGTTCCATATGGGTAAACATTTGCCATTTTGCAGACAATCTCTTGTTTTTCTGTAATGAAAAATGCTAAATGACCACATCATTAACTACTCATTGTTTAAGTTAATCTAAACCAGTTCAGACAGAAACTGAACAACATGCAAACAAGAGGTCAGGCTGCCAACTGAAGCTCTTGTTTGGCTTCCCTTACTTTGAGGTTGTTTGTTGGGAACGTCAGAAGTCGGTGGAATCTTTAAATAAACCACAGAATCATGCAAAGTAGGCGCCTGAAAAACAAAGACGGCACCTAAAGCTGCACATATGCAAAAACAGGATCAGGATGCTTGTTTCACAGGTTTTCAGGTGAAAGCAGGAAACTAAAAAACTTTTACAGTTTATTAACAAAGTGGGTTTTGAGCGATTAGTTTTCGTGCTCATCAGCAACGCTGTTTGTAGTTTAAACTTCTTCAGACACAAATTCATTTAGCGACTACATTTCAACTGAAACTTTTAGGACTTTAATGATTTGATCTAATCTAGAAGTATAAAGTACACAAGTAAAGTACCTCCTTAAGTACGTATTCTACCCATCTCTGACACAATAGGCAGCTGTGGTTTGTGAATTTCTTTTACAGAAAATCAACTTTGAACCAGTGAATACTGTATGAAAGTCATATTAGCATGTATGAGGTACAATAATAACTTTCTCTTCACAAATGACTGAAGTTTTCAGCAAAATCGATTCTGAAAGCGCCCAAAGGGCATTTTAGAGGAAGTGGTTTGACTGCATGTAAGTTCCCCTTTATATTCAACATGATCCTTAGTAACATTAACACTCTCCTACTTTAAGCTTTATATAACCACAAGAAACACAAAGACACACACATAAACACCAACCTTTTTGCTTCAAATCACCTGAATGTATTTTTTAACCTCCATTTCTGGAGCTAAAGAGCATATTTCAGAACCGTCCTTAAACCAATGCTTAGAAAAATATTGTCAGAACATGTTTACTTCTGTGTTTGAATGGAAGTGACAGAGGGACCTAAAGGAAACTGTACATTTATGTGTATGATGGTCCATAGTTGTACTATTAGCAGCCAGTTATCAGAGCAGGAGAGACAAGAGGAAGAATTACTGGGTAGAAGAGAGGTGAGAGACCAGTGTTTAGGTTCAACCAGTGGCCATGTTAACTGGTGCCATCCAACCAAATGTGTAGCTCATTGTCATGGTGACGGGTGTTGAAAACATGAACGTAACATGTAGATAAACTCTAAACCTATCTTCAAATAAATGTTCGACACACAGAAAAGTGTTTTATCTGGTTCTTTCCTATTAAATGTTGCATTACTTTTTGGATATGGAGCATCTGACACATCTGGCTGAAAGCCACCAGTTAACATGGTCACTAGTTAAACTGGAACACCGGTGTTACACACATTAACTACAGATATGAAACACTGTGCTAACATCACTATAACCTACAGATTACCACCATGTATCAGGCAATTAAAATTGGTATTGTTCATCTAACTATTGATACTTACCAGTAACGATATTTAAGAGCTTGTTTATGTTCTGTCTCATACTCGTTACTGTCATCACTCATGAGAAAGAAAGGTGAGATAAACGCTGTCCTGATACACCTAGCAAATATTAAAAAACAGATTTACAGTTCATGTTAGCGTTGAGCTGAGTCTCCTGGGGGGAGTCACACCTGGTCCTTGCTTCAGCATCCATGTTAAACTCCATCACATCACTGGGATCATCATCATCCTCTGTCCTAAGGCAGTGCCACACACAACCACCTTTTCCTGTCAGACTAAGAGGTGAATCCCCGTCTCTTCAGCTGGACAAACCGCAACCAGGTGTTCTGGGTTAAAGAGTGACCGTGTTATCTGGTGCCTTTTCAGTTGAATGGTTGCTTGTAGTGACTCTGGTAGCAGTTGGAAAAATTAACAGAATATACTGAACAAAAGAACAGAATATACAGTAACAAGTTTTCTATTTTAAATAATCTAAAATAATTTAAGGCTTTTGAACAGCTGTTGAACGGACACGTTTGGTTGAAGGTCTCCAGTTAACACGGTCACTTCTTAAACTGAAACACCGGCAGAGAAGACAGCAGTGTTTATTTTCCTAGGATGACGACCACAGACACAGTGATTTACCATGTTAATGATAAATTATACAATCCAAACATATGATAAACACACTCACTCAATAAGACTGATAACATAGCTACTCCCACACTGAGACAGTTACAGCAGCAGCTAGCACACAACTATCTCTGTGATGGAATATGATGCAATTTTTTTTTGCCACCATGTTCAAAATCATCAATATAAATGACATAAATATGTGCCCTGGGTCTTGAAAATCACTTTAAAGCCTTACTCAGCTTTTCTAATGGCATTTTGTAAAAAACTTAACCTGAAATAAGATCTTTAACCACTGGAGAAGCAGCAGCAGCAGCTGGGCCCGTCTCCAGCTGTGGGCAACATAATGAGTGGCAATTACTCTATGTGACAAGATAGCATTAAGTCCTCCCCCCGCTGCACCGGGTCTTTTACCCTGAGAAAGTGGCGTGTGGGCTCCTGGTCTTATCGGAGCTGCAGTTAATCAGTAAACACGGCCTGAATCAACAGCTGTCCCATCCACCTCCTGGCTCACGGCCTCCAAACACACTGTGGTTTACTTTGAGCTGCAAAAGGAACCTTAGAGCGTTCACCTATGTGTAATTAAGTGGTAATAAGGATCTTCCTTTCATTTTGGAAGGAAATTTCCTCAGAATTATCTGGAAATATAAATCCCAGGTCCAGTAGAATCCAATGGATCCTGTTCCTCTGTTTCTTGTGTTGTTTCTATAGCAACAAAATTCTAATCTGACATTTAATGAGCACAATCTTTATTGAGTTATATAATAAAATGGACAAACACTGCAAGTCATAATCATTTAATGTATTTTTATCACTACCATATGTTGGGGTGTTTACTGTATTTCCTGCATTACTTCAATACATTTTTGTTAAATTAATTGCATAAATGAACACTTAATTCTGGGCGTCTCCCCACACTGGAATGTAGAAATAACTGATCTAATCCACATGGACCTGTGACATCTCTATCCTCTGCACATATCTATTGCATTCCTGTCCATTCTGGAAGAGTTTTTTCCTCTTTTCCTTCCATTAAAGGGAGTTTTTTCTTGTATGATGTGAGGACAGTAGGCTTGAATTGATGTGAATCTGTGATTTGTGATTTTGGGCTATGCAAATACAATTGACTTGACTTGATGAGCAAACTGACTCCATGTAGAGTAGATGTGTCATAATAATATGTAGAATAATCTCTGACTCAATCCATTGTTTGGTCAATAAAATGGTTGATTTGCTGAAATTGTTTTCCGAAGCCAAAGATGACGTCCATCACTGTCCTGTTTCATCCTGACCAGGAGTCAGAGTCATTCAGATCATTACATTAAACTGGAAAATAGACTTTTAAGAAGCTAGAATCAAATTATGAATCTATCAAAAATACTGGTCTGATTTAACCAAATACTAGACATGTCCATTTGTTAAGATTTCATAATTTTACCCGATTCCATTGGCAGGTTTTGTCAGATTTTATTCAGTTTTTATTCTTATTAAAACATAAAAAAAGATTAAATGAACATAAATCAATGGACAAAAACCTGTAAACTATCTGCTAGTGGAATAAGTGGAATAAGATATTTAGAGATAATTCTACCCTTTCTACCCTAACTCTTACCAAAAGAAGCAAAAACGCTGTATTAATCCCTGTGTTTGATGGTTTTTAATAAATATACCATATATTAGTTGGATTAGTTTAGTAGTAGATGAAATGTTACTCCAACTTGTGTGAAACTCTTGTTTGGGTTTGGTTTGATCCACCAAATGTTACAGAGCCAGTATTACAGAGGTGTTGGGAGTGGAATCACATTCCCTAAAGTGAAAAAACACAGGAATTCCTCTGCTGTTCCACTGAGTTGAGGCTCCTCCACACCCTATACTTTCTGTGGACAAACACCACAGGAGAACCCGGGTCTTTGTGCTGACATTCGCTGTTTGCTGAACCTGGAGCAGCAGCCTGAGATGCTATAACTCAGCTTAACTACCATGTTGAGTTTAATGCAGCGGCCACACAGCGAACTGTCGCTGGCAGCTCCATAGCATCCAGTGTTGTGGGTCCAGTCAGCTGATTGCAACATCCCAGTTTTGGGAGAAGTCTTCGTCTTTGGTGAAACTTTTTTTTTCTAGTAAACAAGCTCGGCCTCATTTGTTGGACGTATAAAAGGCTTTAATCTTTGCCGTCATGGACCAGGGAGGAAAACGCTTGCTGAGTGAAGCAAAACTGGAACCAACAAGAAGTGAAAGTGATCTGGTTGCTGTCTACATGGAACTGGAGTCTGTTTCAGCCACACACCACTTCTACTGTCAGGCTTTTTCTGCTTTGATGATTTTAAACACTTGGTTTGCTTTGATTCCTCAGATCTTAAATGTCTCTTCCTGATCTGATCTATAGCAGTTTGGCAAAGTTCTATCTATTCTTTAAAAGCATAACCTCACTCATGGTGCCACATGACCAGAAATATACTTTAATATACTTTATTGACACCACATCTTCACATAAAACTCAGGAAAAGTGTAAAATAGGAGACTTTTAAATAACCACATGACTATGAAGTGAATCCAACAGAAGAAATCAGTCTAAGAACTGAAAGATGATTAAAAAGAAAAAAAAATGGTGTCAAGCATTAGTGATTTTGAGGTAATTAGCTAAAACATGCAGGAGCAGCAGACTGGATATTTGTAGGAATGTTACACTTAGAAACATGCAAGTTTCTTCTAAAAAGATTTAATTGCAATGAAAATTAAATCTTAAGTGAAAATGTCTTGTTTTTGGTCAAATTAATCAAAAATTGAGTAGAATTACCTTGAAATATCTTATTCCATTGGCAGATGATTTTATGGTAAAAACATGGCATGAAAACAAGACCAAAATCGAGAAAAACTGAATGAAATAAGCAAAATTGGTGACCTTTTCTTGTACGGTCTCTTAATTAATAAGTATATAACTTTGTTTCCACAGTATTACAATAGTCTTACATGTACCTAGTATTTCATCTCCGTTAATTACCAAATAATAAACTATTATACACTTAGAACCATGCAGGTTTCTCCAAAATTGAGTAGAATTATCTTGAAATATCTTATTCCATTGGCAGATAATTTTGTACTATCTGTTCCTTTTAAAGTTCCCTAATTACTATGTATAAAACTGGTAAATATATGGTAATAATAATATGTTATTTGGTAATTACCACTGACTGTAAATACTGTAAAAGGAGGCCATGTTTGTTTCCACATATTCACATGTACCCAGTATTTCAGCTCTGGTAATTACCAAATAATAAACTATTATTACCATATATTTATGGCTAAATACCTAGTAATTGGGGTTTTTTGCCTTTTTCAATTCAAATGTTTTTCATGATTTTGGCTTGTTTTCATGTCATATTTTGGACTTTTTGTCTCACAGTTCTGATTTTTTTATCTCAAATATTAGAAGAAAACTAAATAAATGTCAATGTAAAAATATTTAAATTACAATGTATTATTATTATGATGATGTTCCATGTTTCCAAATTCAATCTGCTAACTAAAGAGTCTTGTGATCAGACATTTTCAGCTGCATTTCTGCTTGTAGCAAAGAGGAAGTGTGTTGTCCTGTATCTGTTTCCACTGCTTTTAGTTGCACATGTCCACATGTTACCATTCATTTATATTATTAACAACCTCCAGTGTAAATTGCTGAGATTCTGAACTGTAAAGACAAGAAGACAAGATATATTTTCTTGCTGTAATATGATAAATCAAATATCTTAATCTGTTATTCCGACACTTGAAGATGTCACATGTAACTCAACCTGTGTAATTGAAGTGTTTATGATGAATGAAACACATTAAACACACTGTGAGGTTTGGTGAATAAATGTGAACATGACACCTGTTTACACCAAAGACACATTTAATACGGTGACATTTGGAAATATTTTTTTAATGAAATGACATTTTATATCACGCTGCCAGTATGTTATTAAATTACACCAGGACACTGCCTCTTGATTAATATACAACCCTGACAAATTAATTAATGCTCTGCTGTATAATCGATCAAGAAGCTGCAGAGAGAAGAACCAGAAATAAATCCTCAACATCAGCGACCACAGTCTGAACACTGTTATCAGCAGCTAGAGAAGAGGGGCAGCAACAGGCTGCTGATGCTGCTGATGCTGATGATGCTGCTGATGCTGCTGCTGATGATGCTGCTGCTGTTATGCTGCTGCTGATGCTGATGCTGCTGCTGTTACTGCTGCTGCTGCTGCTGATGCTGTTACTGCTGCTGATGCTGCTGCTGCTGCTGCTGATGATGCTGCTGCTGCTGCTGCTGATGATGCTGCTGCTGCTGCTGCTGCTGATGATGATGCTGCTGCTACTAATGCTGCTGATGATGATGCTGCTGCTGCTGCTGTTACTGTTGCTGCTAATGATGATGACGCTGTTGCTGCTGATGATGATGCTGCTGCTGTTGCTGTTACTACTGCTGCTGTTATGCTGCTGCTGATGATGATGCTGCTGTTACTAATGCTGCTGCTGTTACTGCTGCTGATGATGCTGCTGTTACTATTGCTGCTGATGATGATGCTGCTGTTGACGATGATGCTGCTGATGATGATGTTGCTGCTTTGCTGTTACTACTGCTGCTGTTATGCTGCTGCTGATGATGATGCTGCTGCTACTAATGCTGCTGCTGTTACTGCTGCTGATGATGCTGCTGTTACTATTGCTGCTGATGATGATGCTGCTGTTGATGATGATGCTGCTGCTGCTGATGCTGCTGCTGCTGCTGATGCTGCTGTTACTGTTGCTGCTGCTGATGCTGCTGCTGCTGCTGCTGATGCTGATGCTGCTGATGATGCTGCTGTTACTGTTGCTGCTGCTGATGATGCTGCTGCTGCTGATGCTGATGATGCTGCTGCTGCTGCTGATGCTGCTGTTTCTGCTGCTAATGCTGCTGTTACTGTTGCTGCTGATGATGATGCTGCTGTTGCTGCTGCTACTGCTGTTGCTGCTACTGATGCTGCTGCTGCTGATGCTGCTGATGCTGCTGATGCTGATGATGCTGATGCTCCTTCTAAATATAACCACAAACCCTGAGAAACACGTTTGTCATCAACAGTTAAACTCTTCACTGGGAGGAGAGTGAACAAGAAAATGAATAGAAACCTAAACATGAAACCTGTGAAATATGAAATAATCAACTATAACTATAACAATCTACAATAATATATGAATGTAGTTTCATTCAGCATTCATCGGGTCTCTAAATGTACATTTTGTGTTCATGTTGGTTTCTTTCTTCTTCTTTCTTTAAAAGTCCATTTGTGTATTTTTTTGTGTGATTTTTTGACACAAAATATCGGTATTAATAACGGTACAACCGAAACAAAATGAATATATGAATATATAATCCACCTAAAATATAAACCTAGTTGATAGCATGTGTTGTTAATTTTTTATAACCTTTTTAAGAGAGTTAAATTATCTGTTACCAAATTACATGTCACTGATATATATATATATGTATATATATATATATATATATACACACACTTCTTCTTCTACGTCTTTTTCTAGTCACAAAGAATCTTACATAAATTTCAATATTATTATTTTATTATTGTATTGCAAGTGTGTATATGTATGTACAGATCTATGCTTGCATATTTAATCTTTTATACATATTTTATATGTTATATATTTTACATTATATTATATCCTTTCTATTCAATATATTAACTTAAAGCATGTATTATACTTGTATTATACTCATATATATATATATATATACATATACTAATATATTTGTGTTTAGATATTTATATAATTCATAATAATGTATATAATAATATTATATAATATATTATATAATATTATAATATTTTGTATCTTTTATAAAAAACATGTAGCAATAACAAGGTTGTGTACAGGCATTTACATATTTATTATTATTTATTTTATTTTATTGATGTTTAGGGTGTTTTTACATGTTTCTCTTGTGTTTCTGTGTCTATAGTTTTATATCAGTATTACATCATATTACACCACTTTCCCTGAGAAACCTCATAAAGAATCAATAAAGTTATATCATATCTAATCAGTCCCAGGTGTACATTTGTTAGAAGATGATAATCTCTGCATTATGAACATTCACAGATTGTTAACGTCCATATTAACGAATGATCTTGCAAATCGCTAAGAATGAACTAAAACAGAACAACACTCTGACCCTAAAGATGCTGCTTTTTGTTGCCGTCCAACGCTGTGAACCTTTACAGGTGTTACAAAGGTGCCATTGTTCCTTGTTGACCCTTTGAAAGAGGTTTTGTGTGACCTTATTCTAAAACCGCCTCTCTAAGGTCTTTTGGGGGCAGCAGCTGTATACGTGGCCGACCTTCGGTGCTCCATGGGTTTCTATGATATGTTGCTGGCTCAGGTGTTTTTGTTTTTTTTTGTGGTTGTCGGGTATAAAAAGGAAAGGCTTCCAACAAGTAGACATCAGCTTCAAGAGCAGCAGCAGCAGAGAAGATGAGTTCCCAGAACACCAACATGATGAGCAGCAGGATCGTGTTCTACGAGGAGAGGAACTTCCAGGGCCGCTCCTACGAGTGCATGAGCGACTGCGCCGACATGTCGTCCTACATGAACCACTGCCACTCCTGCAGGGTGGAGAGGGGCTGCTTCATGGTCTACGACCGCTCCAACTTCATGGGCAACCAGTACTTCATGAGGAGGGGCGAGTACGCCGACTACATGAGCATGATGGGCATGAACGACTGCATCCGCTCCTGCCGCATGATCCCCATGTACCGCGGCTCCTACCGCATGAGGATGTACGAGCGGGAGAACTTCGAGGGCCAGATGTACGAGCTGATGGACGACTGCGACAACTTCATGGACCGCTTCAGCATGTCCAACTTCATGTCCTGCAACGTGATGGACGGCCACTGGCTCATGTACGAGCACCCCCACTACCGGGGCAGGATGTGGTACATGAGGCCCGGAGAGTACCGCAACTTCATGCACTTCGGCGGCATGGGTGGCATGGGAGGCATGGGAGGCATGGGAGGCATGAGGTTCATGAGCATGAGGCGCATCATGGATTCCTGCTACTAGACAGAGACTCAAGGTGGAGGAAACGGGGAGAAACAACTCATTTACCGAAAAAGAAAGTGAACGACCACTGAAGAGTCCACACGACTGAAATCTGGCTATGAAAAAGATGAATAAATACGAATAAAAGTCTAATTTATTGGAGTATAAGTGTATTCTCATTTTGTTCTTTTTCTTGTAATTATTTCCCTTTGGTGAAATGAAAAATAATGTTCTTCATTTTTGGCATACAACACTTTTAGGGGTTTTGAAGGGTGCTGAATCAAAAATGTGCCATAATGCCTCAAAATGCTGCTGCTGCCAAGTCAAAATCTATTTGATCACTTATCTTCTTGACTGTTATTAAGGCACTTCTTCAATCTTCCCTCAGTTCCTGACCTGATCTATAGCAGTTCAGCGTAGTTCTATCTATTCTTTAAAAACATAACCTCACTCATGCTGCCAGAAGAGCTGAAACACTCTACTTTAAAAAAGAAAGTTCTACACACTTAGACCCATTTCTACTGAATTGATTTAATTGCACTACAAAAAATGAAATCTTAAGTGAAAATGTCTTTTTTTTGGTACAATTAGTACAAAATTGAGTAGAATTATTTTGAAATAGCTTATTCCATTGACAGATAATTTTGTCCCTAATTACTATGAATATAACTGGTAAATATATGGTAATAATAATATGTTATTTTATATGTTATTACCACTGAAAATAAATGGGTAAATAAGTGAAACTACAGTGAAACTATAGCTGAAATGCTAATTTACCTGGCTAATATATGCAATCCTATGGGCTTCTATGATATGTTGCTACCACTGAAGAGTCCACACGACTGAGATCTGTTGACTAAAAAAATTAGTAACCCAAAAACAATTATTAAATACTAATACAAATCCAATTTATTGGAATATACGTGTATTATCTTTTTGTTCTTTTTTCTTGCAATGATTTCCCTTTCTCTAATTTTTAAGGCAACCTTCCCTCTGGTCCCCCTTTTTACCGAAGATTTAGGAAACTTAGATAAGATGCGACTTTATTGATCCTTTGGGAGGTATGTTTTAAGGAAAAAATAAAGGTTTCTATCTTTTAACCAGCTAAACTGTTTCCAGCTGTGCTAACATGTTAGCATCAAGGGTTTTCTAATCATCCATTAACCTTCTGATCAATGATCAAACATTGATCCATTAGAACACTGGAGTGATAGTTGCTGGAAATGGGCCTCTATACACCTATGTAGATATTGATGCATTGACCACAGTAGCAATGTATAGAGTGTATTTCTGATTAGTTTAAAATTAGTCCTGTAATCAATTTGATTGACTGTGAAAAACTGCTCTGATTCTGACAGACTGCTGCAGAGAAAGCTGGTAGAGAATTCTGATTCAAAGGTACCAAACACTTATTAATTACACACATTAACAGGAAGAGCATCTCCTTCAGAATAAAACGAGACCAACTGATCACAGTGGACCGCTCAGTGCTTGTTCAGCTCTCCGTGTTAATGCTCATTATTTCCCTTTGTATGTGGGAAAATCAGGCTCCTGTGTAGCAGGTCAAGGTGTGTGTGTCTGCGTTAACCTTTGACCTTTCTGGTCTGGTCTCTCAGGTTGCAGGTGCAGCGGTTCCCATCGCTCCATCAGGCCTAATTAGAGCAGATCTGGACAGATAACAGTCATTAGTCTAGAAGCTGGGGGCCAGCGGCTAATCTGGGATACTGGCCGACTTCTACAAACAGCTGGATGATGCTAACCCACATATCTGTGTCTATGACTAAGGGATTTTTAACTGGAATCACCCAGGTCCATGTCCCAGTAACCCACTGACTGGGAATGAGGAAATAGATTCATAAGGCTTTAAAATTGTAAATGCTCCCTTTATGGTTGCTAAGGCTGGAAACTCTGACCTGACAGATGCTGCTGCTGATGCTGCCCCCCCCCCCCCCCCCCCCCCCCCCATAAAGTTGTCCGACCAAATACCTTCGTAAATAAATAATTTAAAATATTAAATACATGTTTAATAAATGCACAACACAAGCACTGCTAAATGTAAAACAATGTATTTCTCAATTGTTGAAAACCCCCCACTATTCCTCAAAGTGGTTTGGTCCAGATGCTGTTTTCCAGTGGGCGGGGCCAGAGGCTAGTTTTTCCTTCATTCACAATCTCATTTGCCTTACGTACAAATATAAGTAAATATGGAATGTTGTAGACTTTAATTTTGAAGGCAGGCTGCAAAGCAGTGCTAGAGAAAGAAGATAAGGCCAGATTATTATGGTAGTATAGAATTTTATTTCATGTCACAAAAATGTGTCCAAACAAATGGGTTTTCCCACCTTGTCTAGTTGAAATAGTGATAGATTATCAAGGTTATGGAGAGGTAACCCTTAGGAATCAGGACTATTCATAAACTTCATGGGGATGTCGCCATCACTTGCCATCAATATCCTTAATGATCAGACACACTAAGACACAGTCAAACCAAATTGTTGTCAATATGTAAGTCAATGGCACTCCATTATGTTGTATACACTAGGAATGTTTTAGGAATTGTTGCAACAATTCTATTTTAGCATGTTAGAAAAAAACATACTTATAACATCAACATTTGAATTTAATGTAAACAAAAATAAATGAATTAAAGTTTCCTTACCTCAGAGAGTGAGATCAGTTTTCCAAAATTTTGGATAAAACACAGTCATCAGTTGTGAGACAGTGATGCTCACATGTCAAATGTCCAGGATATCCTGGTCATGTGACCTCATGAATTGTATGTGCCTCCAAAATAAAAGCCCCCTTTTCACATCAGTGAAAACATAGATTTTATATTACAGCTTTTAGGAAGAATAAAAGATAAAAGTAATTGTTGCCATATGGCAGCACAATGTAATAGAGGGTTAATTAAGGATCAAAGCAGTTGGTGATTATTGTAATGTAATCGATTCATTGACCATAGATATTACAGCTAGAACACATTTACCAATTTAGTGACATTTACGCCATTTTATGAATCAAACATTTAATTAATAATAGCTTCAACAGCTATCAGTATAGTCATTAGTTGCAGCCCAATGAGGCTGAATCATGGCTGAAGTTTTTACTATTTTACACAACAATGAGCAAAACCATTACACCTAAGGTAGCTCCTTCTGAACAGGGACGGCTAAAGGCAGCCACATCACAGGGCTTTCTGTTGCAGGGGGTTCTGTCTCTTGTGTTGCCAGAGCTTCCTCCTGTGCCTCTGGTGTCTTGTGGAGAGATCACAAGAAGAGAAAGGAAAGGGGCAAAATATCCCTATTCACATCCTTTCATTAAGAGAAGCCAGCCATCTGCCAAATGCCTCTTCACATTAACTTTGCACCACTGAAGGCGCAGGACAAATCTTTACAATGACTGGAGCCATTATAGCCGGCACATCAAGTTCTCAACTAATTTATTGCCACTTTTAATCTCTTGCACATCTCTCTCTCTCCACAGAAGCTGAAAACTAGTCTGACATGTTTGCCTGGTAAGAAAAAGATCATTAGCTCCACGCAGACAACAGTTTTTTGTCTGATTAAAAAGGAAAAAAAGGAAGGAGTCAGACAGCTGCAGAAATAATTCATGGATTGTGCTGAAAATAACTCAATGTTCAATGTTTTAATACTGCCTTCTGTGATCTTGGGCGGTGATCCAATGTGATGAGCTCCAGTTTGGTCAAAATCATCCCTTTGGAAAAAAAAAAGAATCCAAAAGCAAAAGACACAATCATCTCTATGGATCCGCTGTCTGTTTAAAACCTGTTGATTTGAATGGCGAAGCACGTGGATGAATACGCCAGACTTCCCCTAAAAGGCCACGACTTGGCGAAAACAAAGAGGCGAGAGTTACTGAGTAGGTTTAACTAAGTCCTTGGGCCACGGTTCAGATTGTTGGCCACCGTGGCACCAAGGTTAGTCAAAAACCTGTTAAAAAAGAGAGCAGTCTGGCAGGAGAGGAGCGCTATCAAAGCAGCTTTTGTGAGTCACATCAAGACAAGGCTCGAACCGTTTGAAAAACAGCGAGGGGTGAAGGAGGCCAGCATTTTCTCGGGCACAAACAGCACTACTGGGGAAACCAAAAAAAGAGTCGCACAACAGAGCGGTCAACAGGACTCTCCGCTACAGCGCTAGCTTGAAAATTGGAATCATATGAATGATAGTTGTCATTGGTAGCCATAGGGATATGTGTGGACAATGGTGGGAAAGGATTAGACACTTCAGGGGCTTGTGAGTGGGTCATTGTGTCTGGTGAGTTCAGCCGTACCCCCACAACCCCCAACAGCCTGGGCTCACATCAGCTCGCACATCAGTCTGTGATCATGGCACGACCCGTACCCAACAGCTGGAACAATTGCCGAGCGTTGGTTTATTATGAGGCTTAAGGATGGTGGGAACCAGCGGTTAGCAGGGGATCAGCCTCCCCCCCAAGAAGTCCTCCAAATATGCAGCTGAGGGAAGTAGAAAAGAAAAAAAGAAGACTGAAAGCTCATGGAAAAGTGTCTGAAATTCCCAACCATGCAAACGATCTTATAACTTACACGTTTGTAGCCAACAATCACACTACGAATGTTACGATAAGCAAATGCCTTTCCAAAGATACTGTGCACCATTATCTCCTCCTAATGAGGGCAGGCTTTTCATCCTGGAAAGATTGGACCCATTTGGAACATCTAAAAACACATTTGCCTTTAGACGTGTTCGTCTCTATTTATATATAGACAACAGGCGGTTTGTTTTAATATGAGCACGGGAAATGCAAATTGGGAGAGACTCAAAGTGAGCAAGTCAGTATGTGACCAATGTTGTTTGTCGTTCTCAAATCAGCAACTTATCTGGCTTTGGTTTGGCTGAACAGGTTTAACAGGTTCTCATTGATTGGCTTGTCATTCAGTGTCAGGTTGCACCAAAGATCGACAGATTTTCTCAGATGTAACTCCTTCATCAGAATGCTCCAGAAAAAGAATTTGGCAAAAAAGGGGCCTATAAATTTGTTTTTTAATTAGGCTTCAGAATGGAACCTGCTAGAGGACCCCAGGGCAACATTGAGCTGTGTAAATAGTGTTCTGTATTTATGTTCCTGTTACCATCAGGTACAGGGCACCTCCAGACTATAAATAAATGTTTAATTAGAAATATGTGCAGCTCAATTTATTCTAAAACAATACATATACAACCTGTGATGACTAAAACTGCTGTGGGTTTTGGTTCTAGTTTTTTTTAATTTGGGGTATTTTAGCAGTTCGAAACAAATCACTTTGAACACTGAAATGTCACCTTTTGGCTTCTCATAAATCCCAGCACTAGCACTTTATACACAAATTTACTGCAGGCTGGGTTCTTAAGTTTGGCAATATGCCTCTTGGTAATAAAACTGCCTGTATTAAAGTATCAGCATCAGTTTTGGTTCAAATTTATTCAAACCACTTTATTCTAGTTTATAGAGGAAAACCCCTCCGCCATAGGCTGATGTGCACCCCCCAAAAAATCCTAACTATGCAAAATACAAGGGCTGTGATTGGTGCAGCTCAACTGTGGTGGTCGTACACGTCACCATAGACCTCAATACGACTTGTGCCGGACTTTTCTTTTTCTTTTTGCCTGGCTACAGTTGCTACTGTTCCCTTAATACAAAAAAATTCAACACATGCTTCTGTTGCCAAAAAAGGTCAAACTGGTAACAGCACAATACTATAAAGCTAAAGAATACATACCATCAGCTGCCAATATAACATGCATATACACTGGGGCAGTAGTCCAACTTGAAGGACTAATTGAGCTATAACCAAAGCTCGACTTAAATGTGCATGTAAACGTACTGAATGAGTTCCTTGGTTGACTTTAACCCATCATAGAAGGAATTATTACCAACATTTCCAATGCTACTTTCAGTTTGTTCCTGCAACTAAAATAATTTAGATAATCTGGCAAAACAGTCATCTGATTGTCTGACTATAAGTCTGGATGGATGGTCAAATCTACAGGAAACAGGCCCCAAATTGAGAGCTTGTCCTGGTTGTAGAAGGACCTTGTTTGGAACTGTGAGCTGAAATTGAGTCCTAAGGATCAGTTTCCGAAGTTGCATTGAAAACAGAGCAGGTACCAGGTCTCTATAGGGTTTCTGTCACATCTAACGGCGTTGAGTTACATTCACTGGAGGGAGATTTGTACCCAACACATTATGTTTTCTCATGGCTTTGTTTTGGGGACCTTTACTTCTCCGGTTGCCATGGAATTGGGGCTGACAGACTGGAAAAGCTTGTTTAGAGCAGAGAAAGGTGGCCTGAGATGGAATATCAGACCGTTGACCCCAAGGCCAAGGATAGGGTCCGTGTGAATGATTGTGTGTGTGTGTGTGTGTGTGTGTGGTGGGGGTCTTTCACATTTGCTTCATTGTGATTTCCCTGCTAAATTTACATGGTAAAAACAGGTGTGAACGGCTACACGGCTGAAAAGAATCCAGCTCTACAAGAGTGAAAAGAATCTTATTTCACACTCTGACTGAACAAACATCTGCACGTGTTTCTGCTTTATGTCGGCGGGCCGGTGGAAGCCGACTGCATCACATTAACAGCTCTTTACTGCTGCAGGTTGTGCATAAATATTTTGACCAGTCGGCCTGCGACCGGTTTGGGGATACAATCTGGAGTTCATTTGAGCGTATAATTGTCGGGAGATTATCGCATCACGGGAGTTTTCAAGATGGAATTTGTAGCTGTTATCTCAATGAACCATAACGTACACAAACAGCAGCTGAGACTCAAAAGGAACTTCTATCACTTATTCTTTCCCGGGAAAAAACACTGCCCACTTCTCCTTGTACACAGAAGACTGAGTGTTTCTTTCTTACGCTGGTTTTTGACTCGGCTCAGTGAAACACAGAAAGCAGAGAACAAGAGATTCTATTGTGACATAAGTGACAAAAACACAATAGAGACTCACACTAAACTGAAAGGAAACAGGATGAAAATAAAGTAGGTTATAACATATTGAGAGATGACTTTTTCTGATATTATATATGTCTAAATCAGACCCATTTTTCATGAAAGATAAAACATTTTTGTTATAACATTATATTTCATGGTATTAATTTGGATATAAAATAGGTATAGGTGAACTGATTTCTTGGGATAAAGGGGCAGATTAAATAAGATTATTCTTCTTTCTGCTCATTCGAGACATTGGAAGGTTTGTGTTTGTATTATTAGTCCAGGAGTTTTGATGCATATAATTATTTCATTTGAGTCACTAACAGGCATGTTATGTATCTATTCTTTTCCATTTTGTTCAAATAGCATGTTTTATACCAATAGCTATTTATTCTAAGTAAAAAAAACTATATTTGGGGGGTTTTAGAGATTTAAATGATTAAATAGACACATTGAAAATCCTAATAATTTAAATAAAATGACCTCTCTCTAGAAAGGTTCATCTTCTCCATGTTCTTGGGTGGAAGAGGCAGGAAGTTGATGAGGTCATGTGACAGGAAGCACATTTCTATTTATTTAATTTTGCTTAAAACCTTTAGTCTAAGTTGTCTATTATCATGTCATTAAAAATGTATGTAATGACAGTCATAGAGTTAAATTGGATGATGATTGAAATAAAGAATAAGAACAAAAATAAATAAAATAATCTTAAAATAAACCTTGCACCTGCAATAAACAAAGCACCTGCAAATAGTGTAATATTGTGCTAACTGCATTACTGTCATTATTATGTCTATTGTGTCTGTGCTGCAATTATATAAAATGCAAATGAAAAAACAGTTCAATTAAAAAGAAATAAAACAGCGTTAATAGCTATTAGCTTTTATTGTAAAAAAATATCTAGTCAACCTGCAGCAATGCAGTCTGCCTCCTTACACACCTAATCTGAAAACCCTGCTTTCACTCCTGTTGTGACATCACAACAGGAGCCCTTTCTCAATGACTGGTCTTATTTCACAGCTTTTATTTTAGCAGCGACACCAGCGACTTAAATATTTACACACAAGCAGTGAAAAAGTCTTTTATTGATAACAGAGCCCCTTTAATTCCCGTCAGATCCTGACCAGTCCAGTGTTACTGTAGTTCTGCTGCTGCGTGTGTGAACACACACACATTCACTTGTGTCTCAGCAGCTGTGAAACAACAGACTGATGATTCTGAACTCAACTACTGTGAGACACAGACATGAAGCTGTTTCAGATGAGGCTGTAGCAGGAGATTATAAAAATACTAGATGATTTGATGTCTGCAAAACTCTACGGGTGTGTTTGCACCATCTTAGCATTAGTGCAGTAGGAAGACCGATGGTTGGTTGGTGGTTTGTTGGATTCGGTCTAAAGGCATAATTTATATGAGACTATTCTAACCAGCATTAAATGGAAGGTTAGAGTCTCAGCTTTAAATTAATATATTTTGATGTCCACCATTATTTTAAAAACATCTGTTATTTATGATTAAAGTCGTGATGCATCAACCAGACCTGTTGGTTAACAATCTTCAGAACAATAACAATGCATGCAAATCAACAGTTACAGCATATTTTTAAGACAAAATGTCAACAATTAGTGAACAACCATAAATAATTTGAACATTTCATTTAAACAAAATGAAGAAAATGTATATTTACATCTAACTGGAGTCCCTAGAGGGTTAAAAACATGGTCGTATTGAGGTCACATTATTTATTCTGTTATTCTCTTATTACCAGGAGTCCAACCAACCCCAGCCTCCATTACCTTTGACTAGAACCTTAAGATGGAGAAAATAGCAAATAAATGAAATGTTGTTCTGTCATTTCGTAGCAACCATAACGTCACCGGTTCAACTCTGACTCTGGACGTCTGTCATACATCATACCCTCATCTCTAGTTTCATGTCTCCTCCACATCAATCATCTCAGGCTGAATAAAAGTCTGCCAGAAACATATATCATCATCATCATCGCTCCTTTAAAAGCTTTATTGGGGCATCCCTAACAGCTCCTGTGAGTTTACAGGCTGAGTTTATTGGACAGATGACAGTAAAGCAGCAGACGGGAAACAAGCAGAGACGGAACGGCTATAAAAAGCTCCGCGGGTCCAACGCTGGAATCAAAACAAGGACGTTCTCATTCTGTCTGTTTGGTTGAATGTTCCACTTTTGTCTGTTGTTGTCTGAGCAGCAAGGAGAGAACACAGGAATCATCCAAGTTCCTGCTGAAAACAGACACCTGCTGGTACCGACCACATCTACAAGGAACTGAAGCAAAACTAATAAATAAAAAGAACAAAATGATGATAAAACACTCTGAGAGGAAGGTGATAATTCTTTGCAAGAAAAAGTTGTTAACACAGTCTCAGGATAGTTTCATGCCAAAAAAAAAGTTCAATTCAATTCAAAGTTCAAAACTGAGTTCAAGTTTTTTATTTGGTAAAATTTTGTTTTAAAAATTCTGAATAAAAGACAAACTTTGGTCATGAGACAATGATGCTCACATTGTCCATGACCTCATATATTGTATGTCCTTCAAAATAAAAGCCTCGTTTTCACACTCAAGTGTAAAAACATAGATTTTATATCACAGCTTTTTATTAAAATGAAGGCAAAGTCATTGCTGCCATATGGAAACACTATGTAATAGAGGGTTAACTGTTTCTCAAAAATGCTAAATTGAGCAGATTTTTCTCAAATGTTGCTGTTTAAATAAACCTTTTGCAATGCAGTTCTTCAAAATACATCAAAATAAGTTGATGGAACCAGGATGTATGTTAATAACTGAACAAAATGCAAAAGTTTCTTTCAGTAAAACCCAAATTATTTGTATTTGTACACTTAAAAGCTCCATGGAGCAAAATAAAAGCCTAATTTTCACACATGGCAGTGTTGTCACTGACCCTTAATCCCATAATAATCCCATAGTAGCTCATGCTGATGCATGTTAAAGCCATGACTGGAGCCTGGTTCTTAGGTTCACCTGTGAGATGCAGTTTGACAGTTTTGATTGTCGGTGCTTCACTTATTTGTGCAGTAAACAGCAGCGGGTCCTGTGGTCTACAGGGTATCAGGGCGTGGGATCCTCCTGTCCTGGTCCTGGGAGTTTTCCTGGCAGCAACTTGTGGCTATTAGCCAGGTTACAAACTGCCACAGCAGGTATCCGGAGACAGACAGACACAGTGCTGATTGTCACCGCTGTTATCTGAGCTGAGTGGTGGCAGTTGGCAGGGCCAAGGCCTCGCCTGCTGGAAATGGGAAGTGACAGTGACTTATTGTGATTAAAAAAACAGAAAATTGAGATTCTTATTCCAGGGGGTTCTGTTGGCCAGAGATGGTGACACTGGTCCAACTCTGTAATGTGAGCCGGGCACAAACTTGTTTGTTTCCCTTTGTGTCAGTGGTGGAAAAACTGCTGTAGATAGAAAACTGATGTGATGTGATGTGATGTAACCCTAAAAACAAGATAGTTTAACTTAAAAAGGTTTTAAAACATTAAAAACACATGTAGACTTTCATTTATGCATACAACCAATGACACTGCTGCTTAAATGGCACCATTTCAGCTCTATCATGTCTTTTTGTATTATATACAAGCCTTATTATATTATATTAAATGTTTGTCATCATGTTTTATTGTCTTGTTTAAATGACGGTTTAATGCCTAGGGAGCATGTGCAACCTGTACATATGGTTTTTGACAATAAAAGCAGACTTTGACTTTGACTATCAACGAGTTTTATATTCTAGATGTTTTTTTGTAAAAACAATGATACAAATGGACTTTTAAATATCAGGAAACCAACATGAACACATAATGTACATTGAGACCTGATAAATGCTTCTTCAAACTGAATTTAAACATTTTTTTACTCCTCATCTTGCCAAACTTTATGTGTCACTGACCCTAATGTCACTGTTCATGTCCAATGAAACTTCAAGAAGTAGAAGAACAACCACAAGACTCCAACGTAGAATAATCAAGATGGAGAAAATAAGCACTGTCAGCAACCATGGATGTATTATAGAACTGGATAATGGACTGATAAATGGCAGCCATTCATTTCAATGTTAGTTTATCACCTGGTTCATAAGCTAAAAAAGTTCCTGACTTATGTGACTCATAGAGTGTGATCAGTAGAATCACCTCCCATGATGCTCTGGGGCGATGAGAACCTGTAAACTGGCTAAAAAACTCATATTTCAGTTGTTTAATTTGTTTGCCGACCACATTAAAAAACAAAACATAAATAAATGAAAATGTCCTCGCTCCCCAGTGATGTTTAGCTGGAAATAGAGAATTTTCCAGAGCTTTTCTGGCTGTTTGAAAGTTTTGTGATAGATAAAAAGTCCATGACTTAAAAAATATAGAATCCAAAGATCAGGAATTAACAGGGTTATAACCAGTGTTGTTACCTAAAAACTTTAATGAGCCAAAATATGAATTCATCAATCGAAATTGTCATTATTACTGCTAGTCACAACAAGGATGAAGAAAAACAAAAAATGAGAGTAAAAACGTCTTGTAATGTATGTTACTGATAGTTATACCAAGTAAAATATTAGCATTTTTGCTGTATTGCCTTAAACTACAGTGTTACAGCAGAAACCAATGCATTACAGTAATCTATTACTCTCAACGCTGGTTATAGCTGACGGTGTCCTGTCAACAGTTTTACAGGCTTCTCTTTTACTATTGACGTCTATGGGAAAAATTAGTTTTGGGTCACATGGGATTTTTTGGTTGCAGTACCGCCAGTGACCACTGGGGGAAAATCCCCACTCAACACATGAGGGTTGATAAAATAAAAAAATCAACTGGCAGTGAATTATGGGAGCATATGGCACAGGATAGGAGGAGCAACAGGAGATATCGCTGCAGCTTAAAGGAGACATGGGCAAGAAAAAATCTATCAACAGTGAGATAAAGATAGAGTAATGCATCGCTGTGGAATAAATTCAACACACACTAAATTAGAATGATAGCAGGGGATCCGAATCAGGATTTTACAGGGATTTGGGAATGTGAGCCCTGAGATTTTCTACCAATAGCACATTCAAACACTATGCTTCAATACTTCTCACCACAAATCTGTGTTTTTAAGCCACAAACCATTAATAACTATAACTATAATAATAATAATAATAATAATTTATTCTCACAGGAAACTGCAGAATTGCTGAACTGAAACAGAAGTGAATCATAAAATACATCAATGAATTGTATTTATAATTTAAAAATGTGTCCAATTTTCAACAGTTATTTTATCTATAGACTATTGAAACTATTAATCATTTAGATGTTTGGTTCATTAAATGGTATAAAATGTTGATCACTCCTAAAGCTGCAGATTCAACATCAAATGATCTTTTTTCATCAGTTTTACTATTATAAACTAAACAAACCACAAATAATCAGATTTTAAAAGCTGGAACCAGAGAATTATGAGAACATTCTCTCTACTTATTTTCCATAAAATAAGAGTTTTCATCACATTAGTGGATGTCAGTGATGACTCAGCTTTAGTGAATTTTGGATACACATAAATTAATATAAATGTAAATAAATATAATGTTGGGCTTTAAGCATCTAAAATAACAGATGATATTGGCTATTGAACAGAATCAATAATTATCTGAAATAATTATTTATTCATTAAAAATAGAGTTTAATGATTAAGTTCTAGATTCGAGACACCACCTCTCAAAGAGGAAAATGGATAATTCTCTGATTCAGACTCATAAATTGTACTAAACTATCAATTTGGAAGTCTGATTAACAATTATCATACTAATAAATAATAATACTAATAAACCCAGGATCATCTTAGTATTAGTGAGGTTGGCATAGTTCATCATTGTACTATTGTACTGTACTATTGTCATTGTACTGTGTGTGTGTGTGTGTGTGTGTGCGTGTGTGTGTGTGTGTGTGTGTGTGTGTGTGTGTGTGTGTGTGTGTGTGTGTGTGTATTTATGTCTAATTAGTGGATGAGGCCAACTGGACTGAACCAACATGTGCCACATTACGGGGGGATCTGAGGAGTTAAAGTAGAGTTTCATCATTTCTTTGTGATTAGACGAGTTTGCCTATTTTTGGGCTCTTCTGTTGTTCCAACATGTTTCTGTTAACATTTCTCTTTTCCTTGTTAATTATGATAAAGTTGTGTTGTTTAGTGAGTTTATTTGTTTAACCCTTTCAGTTGGAGAGTGGTCTGAGCAGCCAGGATATAAACTCCTGCTGTGTTTAGTGAGAGCTGTTTGTCTTTGAGTTCATGTCATGTTGAAGTGTATTTAGTCAACCTCTGTTATCGGCCTTGTTATGAGTTATCGTTTTGTAAGTGTTCCTCTTTTTTGGGTCAATAAACCCATTTTTTGTCTTTGATTACTGTGCCCCAGTTATTTGTTTATAACATAATGACGTAATAAGTCGATCAGAAAGGAAGTGGTATTAACTCATTGAATCATCACATATCGCCCCCTAGTGTTGAGGAGGACACATTCCTGTCAGTAATTCAGTTTTCTCTGTTGCTTGTAAAAAGGACAGAAGTCTGATGCCAAAGATGCCAAAACTACATTTTGAGCATTGCTCAATTAAACACATTGTGTTTCAATGTTTGAGTTAAATATCAACCCATTATGAGAATTTTCTGGTCCATCACTTTTTCTGTAAAAAATAAAGAGTTTTCACCACATTAGTGGATGCCAATAGTGATAAAAAACAAATACAAGAGACAAAAAGACTTTTAAGCACCCTGTTATATTGAGGGAAAGACAATCTAACCACAAAGGTCGTAAATGTCTTTCTTTCAGTTTAGAAAACCAGCTACTAAAGTTACATCTGCACAACATGTTCCTACAGCAGCTTTTTATGGGATTCGTGACTTTTCCTTTTGCTTCTTTTTCCTCGGTTGACCGTCCATATGTCAATATCTAAAGTTCTTATTAAAGCATTAAAGCAGGTCACAGTGACTCACTAGTGGGTTTAATAAAAAACTACTCAGTAACCACACTGTAGAAATTATAAGCTACAATAAATCTTGCCATAGAAGATTTCTAAGCATTCCTCCAAAAGGTAATTAAAGTGTATCCTCCATTAAATCAAAAGATAAATCAGCCTTTCATCTGGCACTGAAATCAAAGTGTGCATCATGTTCAAAGACTGAAGCTGGATGTCCATATAGAGTAAAAACGCAGGTCATAACTTAACTTGTGTCTGACAAAAGTCTGAGACACAACACAGAGCTGCAGCTCATGCATCACCCAAAACCCTGATTCCAATCCCTGGTGAATCTCTGTTGGTGAAGAAAACAATTCTCCCCATTCTTCACCCAGTGCTGCAGACACACACAAAAAAAGTGCCTGGAGAAAGATTGATTGCTATCCTTTCCTTTTGAGTGTCGGCCGTTCAAAGGGAAAATGCTAATGAGGTGCTGGGAAGCAAATGTGAAGCAGTGGAACCAGGGCCGGTGTGGCTATTGTCATACTGATTCGCTACCTTGACAGTAGAAATAATTAACTATCTTTACTGGAAAGCAAGAGTACGAGTAGAGTTAATAGAAACACATCAATACTGCAGGACGCAGCAGGTCAAACACGATCTTACATAAGGAAAACTGGTAAAACCTCACTTGTTGCTATTAAAATGAACTTTATTCAAGACCTCTGAATTAAAACAGTAGAAAGTTACAACTGTTTAACACATTTAATGGACAAATCAAGGTCGTGTTGCTGGTGATATAAGATATATAAGATATAAGATAAGATATTAATACTCTCTTCTCCACAAACTCCTTAAGAACATATTAGTGTGGATGGGTGGGGTGGCAGTTACAAACTGTCTATACAATCTGTGAATTGAAGAATAAATGATCTGATTTTCATTGAATAATTATGTTACTTGATTAATTTAAAGTGAATTTAGTAGGGTGAGTAGTAGTAGGGTGATAACAGGTAAAATGGACCATTTCAGGTTTCTCTGGAAATTAGAGCCAATGATACAAAGAATTTCAAACCTTTGACATAACTGTGGTTGACTAGTAACAGGTGGTTTGATTAGTTTATGGTTTCTATGGTGATTTGATTAGTTTATGGTTTCTATGGTGGATGAGACAATACTTTAAACCTACACTGAACCAAACGTGCATGGTAAATAGCCTGGTATGACAAATCTAACTAAACGCATTTTACTCATGCAAAGAAAGTGGCTCAGCAGATATTTCATGCTTTATATGGCTTAAATATGTATATTTTATCACATAATTCCAACACAAAATGATTAGAAACATCATTATTTATCATAACTATACATGGAAAAGGCAGATTTGGTTTGCCACACCTGATGTCATACATACAGTACCTACTGCATTCATTGGTAGTATCCATGTAGTTTTTCTGTAATACAGGGTTCATCCACTCAGAGATGTGGGTTATATTTGGCTCAGAGTTTGTTAAAACCTGCTTTATAATGTTAATAAAGTGATGTTGAGTTGTGTGATGGTCGGACAGATTGTCTGCTTAATGAGTGTCTCCTTTTTATCCAGCCTGTCTTTGTTCCACCTCAGCATTCAGGTGCACATCATTAGCAGCAGTGAATCTGCTGCCTCTGTCAGGCTGAGGAGGAACCATGGCTGCATTTATTACCAAGGTCTATTTAAATCTATTTAGCCAATTATGTTACCATACAACAACTAATGCGCACAGCATGTGTATATAAAGCTAATTTTAATTCACTGCAATGATGTAAATTGCATTTGATTTGCAGTAAATAGGCTAAAACACGGCTAATGCATCACTCACAGCATAGTGTAATTTGCATAACGTGGTGAGAAGTGATGAAATTCAATATTTGAATGTGCCAAGTCCATTTAGATTTCCTTTAAAATGCTTTCTCTGTTGCTGTGTTACTCTAATAAACCAAACAACACCAAGGGATCTGTCTGCAAAAAACATAGCATTTACTGACACAGATTTGACAGGTGCGATAAAATGGACCAAAATGAGAAAACGTGAGTTCCATTTTTTTTTTTTAGATTTCAGGCGGAGGTTGGAGTGGCTGTGACAGCTTCAGGCAGCTCTTGCTGTTTTAAAATTGCCTTTTTTTTCTCTTCCAAAGACGCCGCTGACGCACGAACCAGAAACACTCAGCCAGCCAACCCCCGGTGTCGCTTCTAACCCAATCTCCATTTACACAAGATGACTGTGCAGCCGATGAAGGCCCAGTCACCGTGGAAACCAGGAGACCTTTATGCTGGACAAGAGCAGCACAATTATCTGAGATGAAACTAATTATTTGTCCAGATACACTGCATATGATATTCACGACTCATTGTGGATGGAAACTAACTGCCTATTATAATTCTGAATAACTCAAGAAAATCTGCATTAAACCACATTATTACTCGATATCTAACACTTTTATTATAGTATATCTGTAACTATTAACATCCATTAGTTCTAAACCTATTGTGATGCTACTTTAAATAGGAGACCGTTAGTCACAGTGTTGATGGCAAAGCAATACAACGGATTGACTCTGGCAGGAAATTTCAGTTTCACAAACCATCACAGAGAGATTTGCAAGTGAATTACACCCACACTCGCTTTTACACATGGTGAACGTCAGCATACAAATTTAGACTGTGAATCATGAGCAGAGCAACTTTGACTTTGGAGAACTTTGGACCTAGGAAGTGTTTGTTATATATTGTAGTATATATACAGTATATATGGATTAGTTTGGTTGGAGCCACCAATTTGTAATGTTATGGTGCAAATTTAGTTAAAAGTTCCTGTGAATAAAAGAAATAATAAAAGAAATGCATTACAAGTACACACTATTAAATACTACAAACAGGTCAATTTTGCTGCATTTTGTGTTACTCTGCTGGATCTTATTGACCTTTAAACACTGTCTTGAACAAACTGAATGACTCTCAGCTCAGCAGTCATGGTATTCTGCAATGGTCCCTAGTCCATATCTGCTCCCTTTGTATCCCTCTTCAACTTTGTTCATGTGCCTTCAGATGCCTTTATCCCTCCGGACAGATCCCAAGCAACTGTGACCACATCCTTGCCATTCTTTCCGTGAAAATTCCAACTCCGGCAATTAGTGGACTGCTAGTTACACTATGTAGAGGGCTTGGGAACGTAACATTCAGAGACCTCGGAAGACCTCTCAAAAGAAGACGACAATGCCTTTCTGGCATTCCGCGTAAAATATGTACGCATGCCCTCGAGCTCCAAGGGGGGGTACAGAACTTACAATTAACCACTGAAGGAGGACAAGGGAAAGAGGTCCAAGAGGTCTTGTCGAGGACAGAAAAGCCTGATTGAGATTAAGTGTTTAATTCCAGTTAATTCGCGGAGTTCCGGTGATCTGTGCATCATAGGGCATATGCTCAACCTATTTCCCATAAACCCTACACAGTAAGAAGTGGTCCCAGACACGGGATTAAATCCAGGCATGAGTAGCGGTGCATGTGTGTCACATAGCGAAGAATTTCCTTCCATCCGTCAAAGGGAATTACAAGCGTGGCAGGACATAATGTGCTCATTGTGCTCTACAGCATCGCTCCTTATCTGCAGCTATATGAATGCCACAGAGGGGTTTTAGGGCTATGACAGGTTTGTAGTTGTTTCTGATGCAGGGCATTGATGCATGTTACTAGTGAATGTGTCAACACAAGGAAATGCTGACATCAGACCGCCATGAACACGGATTTCTATACAAATCCATCAAATATGATGCCTCAGGCGATGATTTGGAGAAAATTTCCTTTTACAACATTATTATGTGAACTCACACTGATGGCTAAATGGTGAAATTGACAGAAACAATTCATGGCTTGTTATTTAAGTCCCTCATTTTGCAAAGATTCCAAACATTTGCTGGTTCCAGCTTCTCAGATCCTCAGATTTGCTGCTTTGTTGGCGGAAGATTTTAGGTTTCTGACTGTGGTTGAACAATTTAAAGTTATCACATTGAATTCCAGAAAATTATAGTTGGAATTTTATGACTGCTTCCTATTATTTTATAAACAAATTGACCAAACACATTAAAATCTATAACACCTGGTTTAACCAAGGAAAAAAAAAACATTTTTTGTTGCTGAAAATTTGTTGCTTAGTATTAATATTTGTTCATTGTTTGTTGATTGATGGAGTCAATTTAATTTTAATTATACAATAACTTGCTTTGTTTTTACCATAGGTACGACACTTTCAAGGGGACAAAAGGGGAAGAAACTGAACCACTTCCTGCTTTTAAGGTTTTTATGAAATATAATCTGGGAGGTTGAGTTACAGGTACAGATTAATGCATTTAAGGAACTTATCAGAAGCCAAAATACCGCAGAGTGGTCTGCAATACTCACAGGAAGGCTTTTTATCTACCAGGAGTTTGCATTTGTATGTATGTGATTGGGAGTTTCCCAAGAGAAATGACCTAATAGATCTTAAAATGCCCAAAAACAACCTATAGCTATGTTTGGATGACAGACGCTATCTAGCAGCCTTAGTAAGTGTCTTCCAGTGAGAGTCGAGACCAATCGCATAAATCTGATCAAACCTCAGAGCTGTACAACGCTGTCAGGAGGGAGTACAAAGACGGGAAGACATTTATCTTCTTCTGATAAGGTTAAAAACAAAGTTATTAGGCTTTGCTGTCGGCTTATCGGCTCATTTTTCAAAGAAAAGAGAAGAAGAGACAAGACAAAATGTCCAAAAATGTTGAGTTTTCCTGAGTTCTTCCAGATTAAGCCAAGTGTGATGACTTCCCCTGTATCACCTACTGGATCAGACGGTTTCTCTTGTATTAAAATGAAGCATCACATTATATCTTTTGCGGTCCCCCCTCCACCAGCAGCAGCAACACACATACACACAATCAAGGTTGAGGATGGTAAACACATGGTCTGAACCACAGAGATGTTCTGTGGTGACTTGTTGGCATCTTTTTTGCCACAAGTGGAACACACAAAGCTGCATCTGAAACCCTTTTAATATATACGGTAGGTTTACATTAGAAAACACCCGAGGCAGCCTTTATTCTGCTTTAGGGCAATATTACCATCACTTGCAATGTGATTAAAAAAACAACAGACCTTTAAAATCATGAATCTGTACAGAAAATCGCTTGTGTTCAAATCTCGGGGTAAAAATGAGCCGACCGTTTATAGCCGAGTGATTTTCAGTTTGTCAGCACCATCCAAATTGTAATCTTACACTCCATGCTTCAGCTAAATGTGTATTCAAATTAGCCAGCCCTCATACTCTACATTCATTATGTCCAAATCAGACTCCAGGCCAATACCACATTTGGCACTTTACTGATTTCGGGGAGGGCTTGGCAGGAATTGCTAACTGAAAAACAGTAGGCTCACTAGAATAGATGTCACACCAGTTCCATCCAGTGTAAATCAAGGTGCCACCAATATAATGAAAACCTGAAGGACAACAAATATTTGAACACTGTTCGGTATGCAGTTAAGGCTGTGTTTGAGTGTGATAACATGTTTTTTATTGACTGAACCAGCTTATAAGCATTGGACAGAGGAGAAGGAGAAGCCTGCCAGAAGAACAAAAGCTCTCATTAAAAATCTATTCAGTATCATCACCACAACTCTGACTCATTAAACTCTTGTACAAGGGGAAACTCATCGGGCCTTAAAGGTCCTTTTCACACATCACTTGCACTAGGTCTGATGAGAAGACAATGGCCACTTCATCAATGTGTTTGGCATTTTGGACAAATTTAGTATAATACAACGAGGCCATGAGGCCTTTTCTGCTGTGCCAAAAATGAATTGTCCACAGAGGTTGAATCATTTCTGTTTTTGGATATATCGCTGATAAAAATGGCAAAAAAAGCCTGTTTGGGCCATCTTACTTTCAATATGAACAGCAGGAGGTTTGGTTTTCGTTTGCATGAATTAAACACCAGTAACCAGCGATTCTGATAGCAATGAGCTAATTAAAACCAGTAATGCTGGTTTATATGCTGCATCATTTCCTGTGACTCTGCCATGTGTGAAGGGAATTGGTACCCAAGCAAACTCCACCACTAACAATGAAACTTAATATTCAGAGTGGAATTACTGAATGTAAATACTTCAATCTTTATGTGGGTAGGGGTTAGCATAATATAATATTAAATAAATGTCTCAACACATTGTTTATGTGCTCTACTATAACTACAGGGGAGCACATAAACAATGTTTTGGGGTTTTATTTTTCACCTTTATTTGACAGCGTGGAAAAGCAGGAAACCCGGGCAGAGAGAGGGGTATGATGTGACCTCATATATTGACATTATTACCAAATATTTTGACAGATACAATAAATATTGCATTTGCTATTTGGTTAAACCAGCGAATGTTTTGTACGTTGTATAAATATTAATGCTGCATCCAAAATGGATCCAGCTAACAACACACATCCTTAATATAAAATTCCCCTTTAGCTGCAGGCAACGAGTTCATGTTTAGGCATGTACGGCCAGGAAGGAGCTAAATAATAACATATAAACCTTTGTTATTACAAAATATACTCTCTTTAAATGTACAAAATGTAATTTTCTGCCCACTTGGGGTCTCTCTTTTTAAAATAATAAGAAAAACTGAGTTGATACCAATAAACCCAGGAATAGATCACTGCAAAAAACGTAGCCCTTTGCTGGAGGTAAAAACCTAGCATAGCAACTGCTGACCACCACAGGTGCCTTATATTACCTAATCAACTGTGCAGCAAATAACAGGCCCGACCAGACCAGTTGACCACAATGTCAGCACCACTCAGATTTATTAACCCACAAACCTCACGACAATATTTTAAATATTCTTTCATATAAAAGCCTCCACAGCATGATTATATAGGGGGATATCGGGTAAAATGGGCCATCAATACAATACTTGTATACTTTTTTGTTTTAATGATAAATCTATTAAAAAACTATGCATGATTGATGGATTGATCTTGATGGCATCCATCAGAAATGCTGTTGGTTTGAAACATTAACATGTTTTTTGGAAAAGTGATGGTTATCTCGGTGGCCTTATTTACCTTAACCACTAAGGTAAAATGGGCCACAAACACACATATGACATCTGGCTCAACTAAAACATGGACACAGTGGATTTGTAGGGCCTAAATAATTTGATTTTATCACATAATTCCAACACAGAATTATCAGAAATGGTCATTATTAATCATAAATATACATGGAAAAGGCAAATTTGGTATTTTTACCAAATTTACCAAAAAATGGTCCAATTTATCTGATGTCACTCTACCTTCAGGCCACTTTCTCATTTGTTTCCTTGAACACAAACACTCAAAAGCAAAAGTAGTTTCTGTGCAGTGCTCATCAGCTGCATCTTTAATCCAGCTGGTTCTTCTACAAATAAATCCTCCATGTCAGGCGTCTCCAAGAGACCCTAGAGAGTCGCAGGATTTTGTTCCAACCAAGGATGATGCACCTGATTCTACTAATCAACCATTAAAGTCCTAGCTCTGGACCTTCATTAGTAGAATCAGGTCTGTCCATCCTCACTAGGACCAGGGTTGGTGACCCCTGCTCTATGTGAACAGAAGCGATTGCAGAGGAGAAAATTGATTTCTGTGTGTGGAAGGAAATAATTTCCTCCGGTGCCCGTTGTTATCTAAAATTCGACTTAATCTCGTTTCTGCATTCATTATTTATGTTATCGACTGGTGCTCTGCTGGATAGCCCTTTACAAGCCTGCTGCAGGCTTGTTAAAACGTGTTGAACAGAGCCTGTATTTTCATTATGTTGTCAAGACCTTTTTGATCTCTCTCTGTACTCTTATGTAGATTTCAGCCCTGAATTTACAAGAGCCAAACCTTGTGGGTCATTAATTAGACATTCTAGATGCTTTTTTTGAGAAATTGGCATTTGACAAGCCTTGTATTAGCACTGGCATCGACGCTAACTAGCTACAAGTCAGTGGAGGATGAAGGCATTTGTCTAAAGACAATCATCTACCTCCTTTCAAACCCACCGTCAGCAGATCCTAGGATGAGGTGCTGCAGCAGCCAAGGAGAAACAGATGTTAAATAATCAAAGGAGGCATTCTTTAAGGTGAAAACCTCTGTATTCTCAAATGAAATGGTTTGTATTACATCTAAAGGCAAAAGTGTCCCACTGTCCACTGTTTATACCCTTCTCTCAAAGTATATTATCCTCCTTAACCTGCATGACTTCTGCATTTTCATCAGTACAAGGTGGGACATTCTCTCATATATATACACCACAAAAGATTGTGGTAACATGTGTTTAGTACAATTACTCCTATATTGAGTAGAATTATCTTGAATTATGTCATTCCCTTGGCAGACCATTTTACTTATTTCAAGGTTTTTAAAGAATTTGAGGTAAAATTATGAGATAAAAGGTCTATAATATGAAATAATAAATAAAAGTCACTCAGTCAGTCATCTTCTATACCTGCTTATTACTCATATGACCCATTGCCAACAAACCCAATGACCGTCTAAGGGTCATTGGGTTTGCTGGAGCCAATCCCAGCATGCTTTGGGTGAGATGAGATAAAAAGTAAAAAAATTATGTAGGTATGCAAGGTAAAATGAAGTAATTGCAGCCCTGTAGTGACAGTCTCTATACTCATGTCTATGTTGTCGGCCCTGGTCCATGGTTCTGTAATGTCAATGCTCTGACCAGTGTAAATACATGACATGAAAAATTGACATGTGACACGACAACCTAAATTCTAACAAAAGAGCAGCTGCAATAGCAATAGCAACCAAACAGGTCTTGTTATTACATCATTTCATTGTTATACAATTAGCTGAAAACGTGACTAACAGTTTGCTGTGAACGTAGCGTGGGTTGTGCTGAATTGCTGCAACAATCGCTGTTGGTGTAAAAATACCAGGTGCAGCAGGGCAGTGCTGGAGCAGAATATCCAGGAACTGCTGCCCCCAAACGCCCAAAACAACGCCCCTCCGAGGTGAGCTCGCTGCCAGCTGGCCGGCTGCCACCGAGCCGTTCCTTCCCTCTCCTATGCCCCCAGCTGGCCTCTCTGTGATTACCAGCAGCCAATGAAAAAAGAACAGAGTGCACAGACTAGCTGAAGAGCTGTTAACACCCACCCGCTCTGACCTACCTGGATCCAGATCAACCCACTCAGCTGTCAATTCCCCCTCGATAAGCTGCAAATCCCACAACCCAGAGTTCACAAACTGCGAGTTTGTCATTGCAAGGACAGAGGTTCAATCACTTCTTTGTATATAATTATTAGTATATATTGTACATGAATAGTTTTGATAAGCCTCTAATTGATTTGAGTCATTTTTAAGAAGAAAATGTCCAAATCTTCTAGTTCCAGCTTCTCAAACCTGATTATTGTCTGGTTTCTTTTATCTTATTAGCTTAGAAAAATACTGATTACTATTTACCAAAATTTTTGACACAAACAACTAATTGTTGCTTGGTATTTATTGTCAAAGCTACCAAAAGGGATTCCGATCACTTTTTTCAACTATTACCAACTTTTTGCCAACTATTACATTACTCACAGACTATTTTGATAATGACTTCATCAAATTTGAGTCCTATTTAAGAAGAAAATGGTAAACTGATGATCTTTAGGTTGTGGACTGTAGGTCACACCATTTTATGACTCAAACAACTAATCGATCAGGCACCACTCCTTATTTATTGCCAAACACACCAGATTCTGATCACTATTTCTAAATTTCATATGACCCTCTCTAATACTACGACATAGCCAGATCATGAAACTTTGTCAAAGGAGGAGCCATGTGGTGCTGTATGGTCCACAGATAAACCAGATAATCTCCACTGACTTGTAATCCAGTGGCTAAACTGGACGAGGCCTACACTGATGCTCTGTGATATCGTATTCCAGTCACATGGATTAGCCAAAGTTGAATTTAGGTCATGAGATATTATACTCCAAACACAACGTTATACTAGAAAACTCAACAAAAAACATGCGTAGTTGCTCCAAACGCTGTATACAGGGATACAGCTGTATGCTGCTACTCTACAGATGGGCTGGACTCACTGGAGAGGAAGTGGCAGCAGATAGACACGTCATTATGGATGTTTTTGGTATTAGTGGCTCTGACGACCAAAAATCCTTTGCTTGTGGACTGAGATTCCAACTCTACACATTTGTAGAAAGAAATGTATAGAAATTATAGAAAGTGAAGAACGTTATTGGATATGAATGTGACTCTAATTGGTTCATTTTGCTTGATGCAAACCAATTAAAATGACACATCATTGATTGCTTATTTGCTGTATAATTTAATTAGCTCTCGCAAATTCAGGTCTAGGGCTGCAACTAACATCTGATTTGATTCATTGATTATTGAAACGATTAATCATTTGCTTGTTTGCTTCATGAATGGTGTAAAATGTCCATCATTGTTTCTCAAAGCTAATTGATTAATCAACTAAAAATTATTATAGTAAAATATGGAAAAATATGAGATTATAAAGTAAAGAAATATTAGACAAGATGTCAACATTATTATAAAAATGACAACAATTTAATCTTGTTTCCTTAAAACAAGATTAACTAAATAAAACAAGAAACCTGTGGGTTTTTCAATGATTTCAATGATTGAAACAATAATCAATTAGTTGTTTGGTTCATAAATAGTGTACCCAAAGATCATCAGTTTACTATTGTAGAGACTAAAGAAACCAGAAAACACTCAGAGAATAGAAGCTGGAACCAGAGAATTTGGAAGATTTTTTCTTAAAAATGACTCAAATCTATTAATTGACTCTCCAGTTAGTGATTGGATCTCATTCACCTGTGAATAGTGGTTTGTTGCTGTTGCAGCTTTTGTGAATGACCTGTTAGTTTATGTGTAAAATTAGCTTCCAATTCAAATATCACCATTTCTCTATTTTTTTATTACTATACTCCATTATACTCCATTATACTTCCATTATAATTACTATAACCACTACAGGACTTTTGTCACCCGAGTGTAAATATATGTCATTTTGGGGCATTTGCATTTCAGTGTTTGAAGCAAGCAAACTCAAGGTTTCTGAAAATGTTTTATTGCCTGAAATAAAGAACACATCATCACACTTCTATGAAATGAAACAACCAAGTCACTAAATGATGTGGAAAATGTGATGTAGTTCAGTAAATACAAAGGATTCAGCACCAACACTCCAGGGACCTAAAAAATCACTTTGTCAAAAATCAGTCTGATTTCTTAAGGCTTAACTTTTCTTGTTACTTCCTCTTGTACATCGCCTTCAGAGCGGGAAACGAAATAATCAATATTTGTTATAGTGTTGGTGTGGGAGGATATGAAAGAAGAAACTCAGTGAATATTTCCATGTTGTTGAAATGAAAACCTAAGGCTACTTCCTTTTTTACTTGATACACTGTGATCTGCTTTCTGTTTCCACGTTTCTGTTATAATTATGCACCTATACACCTAAAAACAACAACAAAGACTTGAATCCGTGTTAAACCAGTATCTGTGGATTTGAAGCAGAGCACTGCTCACTCCAGCTGTGCTGCAATGTAAACAGCTGCAGGCAGAGCTGATATATCAACAGCAGTGGAAGTGTGAGCAGTAACAAGTTTTCTTTGTGTAAATTGCTGGGATTAATACTTTAAAACAAATCAGATTTTGACTTTTAAGTAAAATATGGACCAGCATTCTCATTTGGTACCAACAGTGGTTTGGAATCGTCTCTTATTGACTTGTCCTGGTGGTTTGGACACATACCATGTAACATCAGCATTTTTGACATTAAGGCTCAGATTTTAATGGATTAGAATAAAGTGAACTGGATGCAGCTATCTTCCTCCTTCTGGTTTCAGCAGACACGTATAAATAATGGAAAGTCAAAGTGACGTCGCCTGTTGGTTTGTGGATTCCACTTTTAAAGCTCTGTTCTGCATTTTGTCCATCGCCATATTTGGATCAGAGTGTAGAGGTTTCACACTCTATTATACACAACTTTAAGCCTTAATACATTACAACCATTGAGTTATAAAACCCCAAAACCACCACACACACAGCTATCAGAGGTGAATTTTGGCATTTTAACATGGGGGTGTATAGATATCAACTCCCCTTTAAAGAACTTCCCTAAAAACTATTTGAAAGTTAAATGTAGTAACTCATTCTGCACCTAAGGGGGCCTCCAGTCACTTATGTGTATATAATTAATAAAATATATTGTACACAAATACGACAGTTAGAGCTGCAATAACTAGTCAATTAATTGATTGGTTGCCAATTATTACATTAATCGCCAACTATTTTGATAATCTTGATGATGATCTGATCAACTGATGATCTTTGGGTTGTGGACTCTTGGTTTTTAGGTTGAATATTTAGCTTTGGAAAATAATGAAAGATATTTAAAACCATTTGATAACCCAAACAACTAATTGATTAGAAACCGCTTGTTATTTATTGTTAAGGGATTCTGATACATGACCCTGTCTAATACTTAAAAATACAAAATTGTAATGACCCTTTGCTGACTTCTCAAAATGTATGTGACCCTCCCATGATTTGGACTTAAATGCAGTTGATAAACTACATGCAGGGTACATCGTCACATGTTGGAATTGTGAGGACTATGAATGGCCAGAACAAGGCAACACAGTTTATTACTGTGGTTTTAATAGGCTGTGGTGCTGTATGGATAATCTACACTGATTTATAATCCAGTGACTAGACTAGACTAGACTAGACTAGACTAGAATAGAATAGAATAGAATAGACTAGAATAGAATAGAATAGAATAGACTAGCATGACTGACAGCTACATGGAATCATATGCACCAAACAAGTACAACAGTTTCATTAATATGAAAGTTGGATGATCCTCCCTCTAGACTAAAAATGTCCCTTCAGCAAAGACAAACCCTCCACTACTTTCCTCTGGTTCCATAAATGTTCCAATGTTTTCTTAACCATTTCAATAATCAATAGATTAATCAACTATTAAAATAGTTGTTAATTTCAGTCCTAATGGCAGTAACTGTAAATAATCTGTTTAATCCATGGCAAATTATGACTTTATAACCAAGTAATGATAATATTTTCAACACATCTACTTTCATATAATTGAAACATGTTTATAGATTTTCACAAACAGTATCAATATTGCTACTGAATTTAGAAATAGGACCTTACCAATTGCAAATTAGACAAAAAGACGATGTTCATGTGGTAAAACACAGTTCAGTGTTTAAATGATCAGTTTAGTTTAACAACCAAGTAAAGCCTTTGTCAATAGGTGCATATTTGAACTATGTAAAGTATTTGAGAAAGCAAATATCCCAGAGTCATCCTGTAAAAACACAGATTGTGTCCTCACAGGTTCACCAGCTACATTCTGAGCATAAGATATTGTTCACATTGTAATTCACCTCGACCTACAAGCTTATTCCATCATGTAAAAGACATGTGATATAATTCATGTGGACAATAATAAGCTGCATGAAGCTGGTTCAACACCTCAAACGTCAGAATTGTCTGTTTCCATTCAAATACGAGACGATGACGTCGACCTCGATGAACACAGAGATTCTAATGAGTGTATCCGACGAGTAAATTAGTTTGCATATTTTTACATTTTGTTCATAAGAAGAGGAAGGAGAACCTGATAGCAGTGCTCGCAATTTGGGTAATTGGGTGGAAAGGTTTGAGAAATGGATGCAACCCCTGAATCAGCTGGACGAATCTGAATTATAAGTGAAGAAGCAGCACTTGCTCCTCCTTCTTTACCACTACATTGGTGCCTTTCAGCAAGTTCTTTAACCCAAACTGCTTCATTGGAGCAGCTGTGGTTGTACTTGTCAGCTTCCAGGTGAGAATCTGCTCAAGGTGTTCCTGGAAAAAAATGGAATATCTGAAGTTAAAAACTAATTCTGATCAATCCATGTGTCCAATGCAAAAAGTACCCCATTAATTGAAATTCAGATAATTCTTATTGTGCAAGAGGATTAAAACTGGTTTCCATAAGAACAGTAGTAGCTGCTGGTGGACCAAAAGAAAATATCAATATTGCAATATAGTGCACCTCATCTTCTTGTATTATAATATTGATGCACTTGAAGCCAAATATTGATTTTTAATTGAAAACAGAGGGATAGGGGTATGACATGCAACACAGGTACCATGGATTCTGTGGAAGTAGTAAATTTGAGCTGCAACAATTAGTCAATTTATCAATTAGCTTCCATTTATTACATTATTGGTCAATAATTTTGATAATTGATTAATTGATTTGAGCAATTTTCAAGCAGAAAATGTCCAATTTATTTGGTGTCAGCTCCTCAAATCTGATGATTTCTTTAGTCTTATAACAGTAAACTGATGATCTTTAGGGACTAAAAGGTCATTTTAGGTTGCATCTTGGGCTTCGGCACCATTTCATGAACCAAACAGTTAGACCTGATGAAGAGTCCACGTCTGATACCAAACATATTGACAGACAGATGCATGTGAGTGTGGCCCAACTCCATTAGACTGAATATAATCAGGACTTGGCCAGACTCGTGTCCTGGGTTGGTTCGTACAAACCACATCAAGAGAAACCAGTGAGGTTGTTTGGGCGGCTAATTAGGATGCCTCCATTGGCGCCTTCCTAGGGAGCTATTAAAGTCACACCCAACTGGGAGGTAACCTGAGGTGGGACCAGAATTCAGAGGTGGGGGAGGGATTAAAAAACCTCATCTGGCCTGGGAGCTGCTGAGGATCCCCAAGGAGGAGCTGGAGGAAACCAACCCAACCTGTCAGAATAAATGGAACCAATGAATGGATGTCATTTCACATTAGAAACAATTAGAGGTGAAACTCAAAAACAAACCTGAATAATATCAGAGATTATTACCCCAACAACTTTGATTACAAGATGTATTTTTGCTGCCGTGGTCCAAACATCAATAACACTAATGTGACATTTAACAGTGATGGATTAGGTTTATTTAAATATCACTGGAGTGCATCATTAAACAGGAGCAGACCCTTGGGTGTCTCATAACATGTGCATGTGTTGCTTTAACTGATACACTGCAAAAAATAAAGTTATTAGGCGGAAATGTCCTGTATTTAGTTCAATTAGTTCAATATTAAGAATATAATGAGCATAATTAGAAATGTGTATCAGAGTCTGTAAATACCACTTGTAAGATAAATATTGTGCTTTATCTTCTTCTTAAAGCTCCATATTCATGCTTTAAGGGTTAATATGTAGACGACTGTAAATACCACATTCATGAACTTAATTTACATTTTTTAATTAACTTTGTACCAACATCTCCATGTCCCTTGAACTCAAAAATAAAAATCACTACACATATACAGTTGATTTTACCTTCTGAAAGTACTAAATACTATGAAAAATAACACTTAAATTGTAATAAACCAATCAAATTATTTGGTAGATGAAGCAAAGATCAAATGTAAAATCATAAAAACCAAAAATTAAGCAATAATACAGGAGAAAAATATCTTGTATTTAGTACATTTATTCCAATATTGAGTTGACTTATCTTTAATTATCTGATTCCATTGGCAGATAATTAAATAAAAAGACATTAACATAAAAGGACAAAAAACGATGTAATGTAATCACAAAATGTAGCCCTGCATGACTTTAGCATGTTAAATCAATGACCTCCTCAAAAGCATTGATGCACTGCAAAAAGTGGAGGAAACAGCTTGTGTTCAGTACAATTAGTCCAACATTGAGTAGAATTATCTGGAATTATCTCATTCCTTTGGCAGTTAAATGTATTTATTATACATTTTTCAAAGAATTTGAGATTAATATCATGAAATAAAATACATTTATACAAAAAAAGTTTTAAAAAACTCATCTTTTTATCACAGTTCTATCAGTTTTCACATGTAGGATACACACAGGAAGTATATATGTGGTAAATATATGCAAGAAAAAAAGAAAATTACAGTTTAAACTGCAGAAAATTAAATGTTAAGTCAAAATATCTTGTGTTTAGTACAATTAGTCCAATATTGGTAGACAAGTTTTTTTTACTTGATATACATTTTTTCTTTGGTCAATTTAGGATTGTATTCTATTTTTTACATTTTTTTTATTTATTTTTTGTTTTAAATTTCAATCTTTTTAAAGAAAACAAGACTAAATTGACCAAAATCTAGTAAACAAAATTAAATAAGCACAATTTTTACCAATGCATGTGGATATTTTAAGATAATTCTATTCAATATTCACTGTTTTGATTTTTTGCAGTGTATGTGTAGGAATGCCTTGTAGTTGAGTTTTGTTGGAGCCTTTAAAGTTGTGTTTTTGGTGTTAAATTCCTGCTTTTAAAGCCGCTGGTCCTGACGTGAGACAGGCAGCAGCGTTCCTGTTTACTGAAGCCGCGGGTCACAGATTCACCACCACGTGTTTGTCATTAATTGGGAGAAACCGGCTGCAAGGACGATCAAAGGAGGTCTGCAGGCATGGAAACACCCGGAACACCAGCATTCTGAGGAGGGGAAACGTGTGAGAGGTCAAATGGAGATTTCACACACTCTGAATGCTCTTCTATACGTTTCAATGTCCATATTAAGGTGTAAAATGTTGTTAAACGTTGTTTTCCATGTGGCAACAACCAGGATTGGTCGATTACTTCCTGTCAGCCAGGGTCTGATTTACCAGCAGAGAACTATTGTCTGCTTCTTTATATGTTTTCCTTTCCTACTAATTGAAAATGATTTATTGATATTGACAGTTATTGTTGTCTTTTTTTATATTTAGGGCAGCATTTTTGCTTAATAACCTCCTTTAATATGTAAATATAAAGGCAGGTGAATGTATCCACTTCATATTAACTCTATTGCATTGAAAACTACTTACACATGGTGAAAAGGTGTTTTTATTACATAAAATGACCTAAATAATAGATATTTGTAAGAAATATAAGTAGTAAACATAGTCTCAGGATAGTTTCATGCTATGTAAGTCAATGGGACTCCATTAGGTTGTTACACTAGGAATTTATCATATTTGAATATTGTTGCTATATGGAGGCAAATCTATTTCAGCAGATGGAAAAAACAAAATTAAAATTTAATTCAAGTTATTGTTTTTTATGAACGTTTTCCCAAATCGGGAATAAAAGACAAACTTTGATGCTCACATATCAAATGAGCAAACAGGATATCCTGGTCATGTGACCTCATAAAGTGAATGTCCTTCCAAAATAAAAGCCCCCTTTTCACATCAAGCTGTAAAAACATTGATTTTATATCATAGCGTTTTAGAAAAATGAATGCAATAGTTGATGTGTCTGTTAAATGATTGGCTATATATATATATATATATATATATATATATATATATATATATATATATATATATATATATATATATATATATATATATATATATATATATATATATATATATATATATATATATAGTCCAGGCCTAACTTGTCCAAATTTTCTGTCAACTTGACTAAATATTAAAGATTATTACCAATCTGTTGGTGTGATGAATAAATGAATAATACTTTATGTTGTTAATATCTGTGTTTTCTCCACATTTCAACATCTGAAATATATTATGGCAACATAAGTGAATAGAAGAAAATTCCCTTGTAATCTAACACATACTTGGCTTTATTAAAAACAGAAATATAATAATATAATTTATTATAACACATAAATATCTGAATTCTGATATTTTTTTAATATGAATTCCATCTATCTTATTGGCTTCTGACCGCACCATCACATGTTTGATCTCAGATTTTCATTCACTTTAAATTAACAGTAAAAGAACAACAAGAAAGGCGATGAAATGGGGTACAGCCGGGCTTGTTGGGATGGATTTATTTTTGCAGTGCGGGGAGCTCTGCATGCGGCGCGTTGGCAGACTAAACATCCAACTCTGCGAGACACATGGCGGGCTGTGCTGCTGCATCTGTCAGCCAGTGGCATCCCCGCGGCTGCAGCCGCCGCTGCTGAGGCAGCAGTCCCACAACACAAAAAGTCTGATCAACGCACACAAACAACAGTCTGACCCTCTGAAAAAACCTGCAGCACAGACACCATTCACCACTCTGACTCTGTCGGCCAGCAGCAAATAATTAATGAAAAAGAAAAAGGAGCAATGAATATATCAATCAAACTGATCAGAGCCAGTTTCTTCTCTCGCCAACTCAAATGATAAATGTAGTAGAAGTTGGTGTTTAGCCTGAGGATGAGCTGCAGAAACGCAGCCGTGCCCACTCACTTTCCCTCTGCTACAAGAAGCACTGAATATCACTTTACACACGTAGGAGACACACAGGACATATATCTGTGGTAAATATATGCAGCTAAAAGAAGAACACTACAGTTTACACTGCAGAAAATCAAATGTGAAGTCAAAATATCTTGTGTTTGATACAATTAGTCTAATATTGGTGGACGATTTAGCTTATTTCAAGTTTTTTATTACTTGATGTCATTTTTTTCTTTGGTCAATTTAGGTCAATTTAATTTAATTTTGTGATTTTGAATCATATTTACTTTAATTAATTGTCATTTCCCCCCTTTTAATCAACTGCTTTATATTGTATCTTGATGCTTTTGATGTTTTATGTAAAGCACTTTGAATTACCTCTTTGTTGAAATGTACTATATAAATTTAAACTTATCTTAACCCTCTATTGCATGAAATATTACTTAGACATGGTAAAAACTGCTGCAGCAGCTCTGTGCCTGCAAGACCAAACCCAGGGAAAACACATTAAATGTATGGCTAAAGCAATCAAATACAAGAATTAATACAAGAATGTTGTATTTTCAATATTTGCATATTCTAATATCTTTATTAGCATATTAGGAAAAACAAAAATTATAAGATCAAAATTGAATTAAATGTAAACACATAAATAAAGTTTACTTATACTAGATGCTCACATGTCAAATGTCCATGAGCAAACAGGATATCCTGGTCATGTGGCCTCATAAATTGTATGTCCTTCCAAAATAAAAGCCCCATTTTCACACCGAACTGTAAAAACATAGATCAAATAGATAGATTACATCACAACTTTTTATAAAAAGTAACTTAAAGTAATTGTTGCCATAGGCAACTATGGAATAGAGGGTTAATATGTCAGTGATTTCTTCTTTTTGTGCATGAACTCCTACCGACTGAGTCCTGCCTCTTTAAAGTATCACATCCCCAAACAACATCTTTCTGTTGTCTTGATATTCTGCTTCTTAAAAAAGTTCCTGACTGCAGGGCCTTTCTAACGGCAGGGCCTTTCTAACGGCAGGGCCTTTCTAACGGCAGGGCCTTTCTAACGGCAGGGCCTTTCTAACGGCATGGCCTTTCTAACGGCATGGCCTTTCTAACGGCGGGGCCTTTCTAACGGCGGGGCCTTTCTAACGGCAGGGCCTTTCTAACGGCATGGCCTTTCTAACGGCAGGGCCTTTCTAACGGCATGGCCTTTCTAACGGCGGGGCCTTTCTAACGGCAAGACCTTTCTAACGGCATGGCCTTTCTAACGGCAGGGCCTTTCTAACGGCAGGGCCTTTCTAACGGCAGGGCCTTTCTAACGGCAGGGCCTTTCTAACGGCAAGACCTTTCTAACGGCATGGCCTTTCTAACGGCAGGGCCTTTCTAACGGCAGGGCCTTTCTAACGGCAAGACCTTTCTAACGGCATGGCCTTTCTAACGGCAGGGCCTTTCTAACGGCAGGGCCTTTCTAACGGCAGGGCCTTTCTAACGGCAAGACCTTTCTAACGGCATGGCCTTTCTAACGGCAGGGCCTTTCTAACGGCAGGGCCTTTCTAACGGCAGGGCCTTTCATGGCCCGCAGGCCCTGAAAACCACAGTCATCAAGCCAAATCTACATTCTTAAGTAAAATCATTGCAAAAGCAGTTTTTAAACAACTGACTAATTTTCTGGCACTGAACAACTGTTTTGATGTCTTCCAGTCAGGTTTCTCACCACATCACAGCACTGAGACAACTCTTGTTATTGACGTCCAATTAAAAACAGACAGTGGCAAAATTCCAGTCTTTGTATTACTGGATCTCAATGCTGCATTCAGTTGACCACAACATATTATTAGATTGATTAGAGAACTGGGTAGGACTTACTGGCACAGCACTAAAGTGGTTTGAATCTCATTTAAAGGACAGACACTACTCTGTGTAACTACACATCTGAACATACAGACATAGCCTGTGGAGTCCCCCAAGGTTCAACTCTGGGGCCTCTACTATTCAACATTCACATGCTGCCACTCGCTAAGATTCTGGAAGAAAACAAAATACTGTATCATAATTATGCAGATGACACATAAACTTAGATAAGCATATCACCAGGAGATTATAATCCTATACAAACACTGAATAAATGCATTGAGCAAATCAGTGATTCGATTTGAACTACAACAAACTCCCAGAGAACTGCAGCTCTGCTGCAACTCTCAGTAGTATACTGAGTATATAACTGTCAGTCTATGTGAGCTTGAGCTGACAGTGGTACAGAAACAGTCAATAATTAACAGACTTTTGTTGTTTAAGGTTTTCTGTTGTCAGCCATTGTAATGTGCATTAGGCTCCTAATGAGTTACCAGTTAATATAGCCTGAGCATCTCACACAAATACGATACATTTAATGTGTTAAAGTCCTCTTATCAGTTAATTTAGGCTAATACATCCCTATAAATGTTATTGGTGTTTGTTTTAACTTATAAAAAATAATCGACCAAAAGCAACAAAACAAAAACACTTGAATTCTCACCAGTTTTATTGTGCAGGAGCTGCCAATGAATCAGTACTAACCTACAGTAGATGACTTGGACTAATGTGTGAATGTGTTGCTAATGTGTTGCTAATCTTTGTAAGCTAGGCCAACCAGCTATGCTACCTAGCTTTCCACTTGCCATAGTGGGTCGGGCATATATTAGATGTTGTAAAGTGACAGATGTTTTATGGTTAATGCTGTGTGGACTCAGCTTTACAGTATAACATCCTCCATTCAGCAGTTCACAGTGAATATGGGAAAAACACCTGCTCAGGTTTAAAATCCTTATAACTGTTTAATCACATTTTGAAAGAGAAGATGTCTGAAGATGTCTTTCTAGAGGAGCCATAGTGCATCGGAAGTCAATAATCACAGGGGCTAACATCCACAACACATGATAGCATCTAGTCAGGTTTTGTTCTTAGCAAGCTGTTGGCTGCGATCCAACGCTCTGCTAAGTAGCTAGCTGCTCAGTTTACAGGATGTTCATGTTCTGGTCTTCCCTATTCATTTAAATGGCAACAGTGCTTTTTGCCTGTTGAAGGAAGGAAGGAACAGAACGGCTGTTCAGCATGTAGTTAGAACAGAATTTTGCAGAAACACAACCCAGTATCACACTCACCTAAACCTGATCAGAGCTGTACAACCCAGCAACAAGAGGGGAATTCTAGCATCTAGAGGTTTGGGGCTGCAGAAAGACCAGCTAAGTAAATAAATGTCAGTGTTTTGTACATTTTAAAACAAAAAGAGTCAAATTTGTTTAGGAATATATAAACTACCATTCAAAAGTTTGGGGTCACCCAGAGAATTGTTTTGCTTTCAATGAAAAGTCACACTTTTATTTAGCTCCATGAGTTTTACAATGAATAGAAAATATAGTCAAGACAATGGGTTGAAATAATGATTTATGACCCCAGAAATGTGATGCTCCAGATACTCAACCTGCTCGAGTATCTAGTTTCTATCTTCTCTAAGCAGCTAAACTGTTTCCAGCTGTGCTAACATGTTAGCATCGAGGGTTTTCTAATCATCATTAACCTTCTGATCAATGATCAAACACATTGATCCATTAAAACACTGGAGTGGTAGTTGCTGGAAATGGGCCTCTATACACCTATGTAGATATTGATGCAGCAAAAACCAGACATTAGCAGCTAGAATAGTCATTTACCACATTAGTGATGTATAGAGTGGATTTATCATTAGTTTAAAGTTATCTTCATTGAAAAACTGTGATTTTCTTTCAAAAGTAAGGAAAACGCCAAACTTTTGAATGGTAGTGTTTAGAGCCCAAAAAATACCAAAAATGGACCTTGGACTTGGTCACAGAAAACTAAAACACATTGACAGAAATTGACTTTTATTGAGTTTATTTCTGCCTTTTTTCTTCTTGTCTATTATTTCATATGAATACCTAAATAAAAATGCATTTCAAAGTACAAAAACAAAACTAATTTTGTTGTTAAAATATTACGAATCCAGCCTGTGGATGTGAATCCAGCCTTAAATACTGGGTAAACTGGTTTGATGAGACACTGGGATGTGTTAACTTGTGAAAACTGATGTAGCTCATAAAATAAATGACACTAAATAGGACATGACCCATGTCTGATATTTGTAGATGACACATAAAGACATGACGCTGGTGCTGCACGGGTGTTTTTTGTCGTATAAAGACAGAACCCGGCGTCTGTTTCTGTCATTGAGACACGTGTTTATAGTCCAGGCAGCACATCTCCACCCCGTTCCTGTTCCCCCAGGCTGCTTATCTACTCGCTGCCTTGTACCTCAGTGTTTTGGTTCATTGTATACACCTCGCATATCAGTTTTCATACAGAACAGGGCATTAACCTAATAAGAGCAGAGAATGTGAGCAGCCCAGCTTGAAAAGACGTCTGGTCTGCTCCTCACTGCAAACAAATATGAAGAAAATAAGATGAAAACGTCCTGTATTTGCTACGATTTGTCCATTTTTCTAGATTTTATTCAATTTAATCTTCTTTTTAAGTAAATGTTATTTTTGCTTTGTTAAAACAAGATCAAATTGACCCAAATGAGGAAAAAATCTCTAAAGAAGCTGAATTTTCTGGCCATGGAATAAGATAATTTTACTTTACTTTTGGACTAACTAGAAATACGAGACATTTTATCCTGTTAAGATTTCATTTTTTTGCAGTGCATCTCTTTCCGACAACTACCCAACAACTTTTACTTTACTATGTTTAAATTTACTAAAAAATGTGATGTTATTTGAAGAAAACAATCCTAAATTGACCAAAATCAAGAAAAGAAACTTGATTCTCAGTTGAAACACAGTGCAAACATATATTCTGTATTGGATTTACCAGTTTAACATGTCCATGTTCCTAGAACTCAGTAATAATCAGTAGGCTTATACAGTAATTACCAACTGGAATAAGAGCCAAAAACTATGAAAATATCACTCAAAATGGAATAAACCAATTATTTTAAACAAATCCCAAATTATCCCAAATTATTTGGTAAATGAAACAAAGATCAAATGTAAAATCATAAAACTAAACATTCTAATACACTGCAAAAATTAAATCTTAACAGGGGAAAAATATAGTGTATTTAGTCCAATAATGAGTTGAAGTATCTCTGATTACTTTATTCCACTGGCAGATAATTTTACTTATATCACGATTTAAAAAAAGTCCAAAATATGAGATAAAAACACAGCATTAAGATAAAAGATTTTAAATTTACTTAAAATATGTGATCTTATTTTAAGAAAACAATCCTAAATTGACCAAAATCAAGAAAAGAAATTTAAATCTCAGTTTGAAAATTCATTCTATTAGATTCAGGAAATACACTTTATGAGAATTTTAATTTCTGCCTCGGTTGTGTTCAGTTTTCATATATAATTTCTATAACTCAGCCTGTGATTTTAACATCAGAAACTTGGATTTCATGTTCAAATAAACAGAACAAACGTCATAAACACTCGTCACCCTTTGTTTTTTCAGTCTTGAACCAAGGCTCTGATTTCTATATTAATATCATCAGCTACATATTTAACAGATATGATGCTGATTATAAAAAAAATGAACATGAATCTCACTCAGATCAAGAGCTGCTTTGATTTTTCTTGTCTTTCCTAAACTATATTGCAAATCTCCTCTTTTTCTGCTGTTTCTGACTCCATGTTTTCCAGGAATTCCCTGACTCCTTCGCCCAGACTCAGCAGCATCCAAGCAGCGTGGAAGGTGCTGAGTGAACCTGCCTGAATGGGACCAGGACAAGAAAAGAGGCTCTTTAAAACTCAATCTGGCCGACCGTAAATGTTTGTCCACGGGCTTTTCTCCTGCCATTACAGGAATGCTATTAGGTGGCCTCCATTGTGCCTGGGTGGAAAATAGCTTGGCTCAACCTGGCTGCTGTAGATTTGTCTATAAGTGCTTTCTATACAGAAAAAAGGTGCAGGAACCCAACACTGCACACAAAGGACGTGGAAACGTGATCTTGTGTTTCATAAGCCTGAGTTTTTTCTTTTTGTGTGTGTGTGTGTGTGTGAGAGGTGGCTGCTTCCGCTTGCTTGTATAATTGCAGGTCTCCACTCCCCACTGTGGATCTGGCCCTGGTCCCTCGCTCCGACTGCTTTGTTTCTTCCTCGCCCCCCCTCCTCTCTCAGGGAATATCTCCTTCTGTTTTGGGTGTGCCTCTGTGCCGACACAGATGGCGACTCAGGGCGCCCAGCGTGGCTTATCACTGACTTCACTGGCAGTGACTTCATACTCTACACCACAGCCTTTTTATTTGCATATACACCACGTGGACGGCTGAGAGGGGGTTTGATAAGAAATAAACGCTGGTCTTCCTGCTCTACCTCTCTGCTGTCAGCCTTTACTCATGATTAACCAGATAAACCTCTATCACATAGTGTTTCCATATGAGAACAATTTATCTTCATGTGATATAAAATCTGTTTTTATAGCTAGGTGTGTAAAGAGGGCTTTTATTTTGAAGGACATCAAATTTATGAGGTCACATGACCAGGATATCCCTATTGCTGATGGACATTTGACATGTGAACATCATGACCGAACATTGACCTTTTATTTTACTACTTCTAGGTATGTTTTGGGGTAAAAGGAACATTTTAGTTTGAGTCTATAAACTACTGACAACATTTACCATAAATTCCAAATAAAAATATTAAATATTATCATTTAGAGCATTTATTTGTAGAAAATGACAAATGGTCAAAATAACAAAAAGATGCAATGTTTTCAAACCTCAAACCAGATCAAATTCATTTAAAACAACATAAAACTAATGTTTACACATAAGAAGAGTTCAGAAATCAATATTTGGTGCAATAACCTTATTTTTAATCCCAGCTTCCATGTGTCTTGACATGTTCTCCACAGTCTTTATCATTGTTCTTTGTTCTTGGTGACTTTATTCCACTTGTTTCCAGAGTATATGGGTGATATCAGTTAAACCAAGTTCAGTGTCTTTGAAAATGACTGAAAATCTACTGAAAGTTACTGAAAATCTACTAATAATTTACTAAAAACTACTGAAAATTACAAGTTCATTCTGTTCCAAAAGAGTTTTTCTTTCAAATGAAACATTTTAACTGAAAATGACTGAAAATTTACAGAAAACCTGCTGAATATCTACTGAAACTTGATGAAAATCT